>OX328123.1:9172464-9557497 GCA_946811695.1 Gonocerus acuteangulatus | reverse complement strand
ATCGTTTTCTTCTGGATTCTTCCACTTTGGGCGTTGTATCCCGTTCCTGCGTTAGTATTGTAGGGTATTCTCTTTTTACGTGGGAGCCCTTTTATTATTCATCAAGATCAATAGACAAAAATGTGAAGTTTTTCTGTATTTAATAAGCAGGTGTAGTATGTAAATTAATTTAAAAAATAAATAATTGAAATAATTGCTCATTACAAATGTAAATGAAAAGGACTATTCAGGTTTTTGTTTTATTTATATAGGTTATTTTAACCCTTTACAGACCGAATATGGCGGAGGTTAAAGTGGGATCGCCGGGCCGAGTACTATTGATGCCAACTGTATCAGCTGAACAGTACTACTTTTTGACTCTCTAATTGCGTTATTTTCTTTAAATACGCCTTGTTTCCCATCATCAATTTTGATGTGGACTTTGGACCCGGCGCACAGTGGCCAAAAAACCGCCAAAAAGCGCTCCAAACTCAATAACATTTGATATTGTTGATTTAGAAACCTGAAATTGTGCACACTTACCTGTCTTATAACTACAATGAAGGTATTGATAAGTCACTGACACGACAAATTTTTTTGTGGTCGCCCCCGCCTCTGAACTGCACTCGGCTGGGCTCAGGGGGGTCAAAAACAATTTACAAAAAACAACAAAAAATACATCTGCTCCTATCTCAGCAACTTTTTATAAATTTCAGCACAACAGTTTGTGATAATTTCCATAGGAGTAACGAAATATACTCATCGGCTATTGGAAATTGATCTGTCAAATACTCGCATACCGAAAGTACACTTTTGTCGTTTGAATTCAACTAATATTTCATCTAGGTCACGATTTTTCACTCGAATCACTTCAGACATTTTTTGCAGGCAACACTGAGTTGAGTACAGCAAAAAAAAAAATCCGTCTTCAATTTGATTCCAATGTTTACGTAGAGATAACGCGCGGTCTGTCTGTTAAGTCATTTCCGGAGTTGGTTCACCTGTAGCACCGAAGTAGGCAGACATATGCAGCTAATTTCAGTCTGGGGTCTTTCTATACATGTCCATGGAATATTTAAGCCCGAAAATAGAGAGACGCAAAAGCTATATGACAAAACGAAATTTGAAGCGTGTAATTATTTTATTTTTTCAGTATCCTCGTCCATGAAGGCAATTCGAAAAATACATAAATATTTTTTTTTGCCCTTCGAACATCCCATTAAAACAAGAAAAACATGCGTCAACCTTATCGGAACGATTTTGGTACATGAGGATTTGGGAAATTTTCTTCGTTTCGAGTACTTCAATGATTAACCACCGTCCTGCAATCAAAGGTGGGGGCCTAAAACTCAAGAAATGGCACTCTCACGAGGCATTTAACATATATTTAAGGCGAATAGGTTCGGAGAAAATACTTCAAAAAATCAAGTGTTGAGCGCTTTTTGACTATTTTTGATCACTGTGCGGCGCAGGTGGAACTATATTGTTTTTCATTTGAATTCTTTTCGTGTGGTAAATACCGAAACACGGCACCGCACACTAGCATGTATCTTATTTCTTGCGCAAGTATTTTTGTTTCTTCCTATACACAAAAAAAGTTCCGAGACGAGTAGCAATACTTCCGCTTGTGATAAGAACTACTAGGAGATGGCTCTAGGAACAGAGCTACTAAAGCAGCTCACGGTCTCTAAAGGGTTAAGCAAATTATTCAGGAATGCAGTCTACACTACCAACCTTTTAATGAAAACATGGGCGTATATAAGGGGGGGGACTGAGGCCCCCCCTCGAAATTTTGATTTGATGGTAAAAACATGTCGTAAAACCCTTAAAAATAAATTAAATAAGATCACTTAGTTTATAAAAAATATTTTATTTTACGTGTAATAGCATTTTAGTTGCCTAAAACTATTCCAAGCTCTAAATTATTAGTATTCCATACCCCGGAAATGGTCTCAGCCCCCCCCCCCCCCCCGAAATGTTCCAGCCCCTCCCGAAATTATTTACTATATACGCCCATGAAGGAAAATGCTTAGTTACTCAGCTCCTATGTGTCGGACTTATTAAATATTAACCTTCCATCTTATTTGATTATAATGAGGACTAAAAAATGTCCTAAAATACATAGTAAATCAATTTCTGATTGGAGTTGCTTTAACCTCAAGTGCCCCCCCCCAAGGTTATGTGGACTATTTGGATTACAGTATCCATTAACGGGTTTAACGCTGTTTAGAATCGATTATTCGGAATGTCTTTAAGAGGATAATGGATTTATAATATCCAGTAATTTCCATAGTAATTGCTGGAAGTGAGGTTGGTAGAACTGAGCGCTAGGTGATGGCGGCGGTGTCATTGTACTACCGCCGAGGCTAGACTTGGTGAACCCACTCTAGGAGAATTGGCAACACTGCTTTCTCTAGCCGTCAATTGCACTCTTACCAACTTCCCACCTCTATATAACAAATCCGCCATTTTTAAATGTCAGTTGAGAGAATTGTACAATTATGATGTTGGTTTAAAACTTAAAACTGGTCGAATGTGTCGAAGCAAAGAAACGACTCTCTGATAGTACATCCTCTGATTGTAAATATATTTAACACTCCAATAGTCGCGCCATTGAAACTACCATTGGTGGTCGCCTCGTATCTGAGAGATACGCCTGAGTTTCAGTCTCATTTACCGGAAATAACTTTATCTATTGTATTAAGAATGAAGAAAAACTGTTAACAGGAGATTAATATGTAAAAAAAATAGTAATTTTACCAAGAAAAAGTTATTTATTTCAATATGTTGATGAAAAGGGGAAGGGTATTAATTAATAATACAATCCAAGGTGAGGAATAACCCTTCAAAGTTCAACATATACTTGTATTATATAATAAATGTATATGTTGATCTTTGAAGGGTTATTCCTCACCTTGCATTGTATTATATCTTATTTATTTATTATATGCAAACTCATATAGTTGAAATATACAAATAACAAGTAGGTAGGAAATATTAGGGCAAATATTAATAATATTTTGTAGAAATATATAACTTCAAAAAACGGCTTCTGTATCATCATCCACTTTACATCCATCGGGACAATATAATGTGCAATGATAGAGACATAAATATTGGCCACTGGGTGAGCCTTGTAGTCTTGTTTGCCCAAAACATTTGGCATCGCTTTCTAGTTTTGGTGCTCTCGGCTACAGTGCTATCTTTTTTACCCCTGTTTCTTCATCAATCGCTGCACCCATATTCATACTTGATATCATAAGTACGTTTATTTTGTTGTTGTTTTTATTTTGTCGTACGTATGACACCAATGTACCCTCTTTTCTAAAAGTACAAATATGTTGGCGTGGTATCTATGAGATACAAAATAGTTTTAGTGGATAGTTACTGCTTGGAGGAGCGTCAGGTCAGAACTGACCCATCAGCCACTACCTGCTCTAGGAATAGTAAAGGGTATAGCTAGGACCCGCGCACTTGCGCCCCTTACACAGTCTGCGTAAGATGCTGTGTATCTGAGAGATCTCACGCGACCATTGGAGTGTTAAAAGAAACTATGAATTACATCTGCAGAAACAGAGGTTGACTTTTATATGGATTCCCGGACATAGAGGAATATTTCAGAACGAGAAAGTTGACCATTCCATAATATTCGGAAAAATGATCTAATAGCTCATGGAAAAGACTCTATATGGATGAGATGGCAAACTGTCTGGCACGAAATGAGAGATAACAAGCTCCGAGAGATAAAAAGAAACGCGAAGCCATGGAAAACATCTACAAACGATACAAGGAGAAAAGAAGTAGTGTTGACCCGAATGAGAATCGGCCATACAAACCTCACGCATTCCTTCCTAATGTCTAAGGACCCCCCACCAATTTGTAACTCATGCAATGTGCTGCTAACTGTGAAGCACATCTTGACTAATTGCCGGGCCTATGAGCAACTGAAAGAGCAACACCAACTGTCTGACTCCTTAGATGAAATTCTAGGTGATCATACCAACCAAGTGAAGCCATGGAAAACATCTACAAACGATACAAGGGGAAAAGAAGTAGTCTTGACCCGAATGAGAATCGGCCATACAAACCTCACGCATTCCTTCCTAATGTCTAAGGACCCCCCACCAATTTGTAACTCATGCAATGTGCTGCTAACTGTGAAGCACATCTTGACTAATTGCCGGGCCTATGACCAACTGAAAGAGCAACACCAACTGTCTGACTCCTTCGATGAAATTCTAGGTGATCATACTAACCAAGTCGAGCGGCTTTTTGACTTTTTAAGGGGTGCTAAGTTGATTGAAAAAATCTAGATAGAAAATAAAGCACCGAAATACTCATTTGTTTGTTTTATTTATTTATAATTTTTATATATTATTTTATTAACATTACTTTTGTTTCATTAGGTTTTATTATTTTTCATTTTTTATTATATTTATTATTATATTTTATTATTTATTTATTTTCTTATATTAATTTTTTCTTTGTTTACAAGCAATTGAGCATTTCTCTTCTGTCGTTTGAATTAATATCTGCAAATAAAACCATTATTAATAGCAATTTAATCAGAATTTATACATATTAATTCTTATTACAGAATTATAATGAAAATTACCACACACAGGAATGGCGTTAGTGACCTTAACCCCTTCAGGTCGGAATTTTTATTTCTTGATAAAAAATTTTTATTTTCCTGCCATAGTTGTGTATTGCTCTTGTGAAGATTCCTGATTTTTTTCAGAATTTTATGGTTTACTTGACATGAGTATGCTGGACATTGGTTCTCAAGTAATACGATTTGTGGATGAAAACTGAAATTCAGAATATCGAAATATTAAAAAATATATAATTAAAGCAGTAATTTATTAACAATTTAAAAGAAATTAATTCAGAAAAAATAAATTTGAAAAATTATTAGTAAATATTATTATAAAAGTTCAAATATAAAAGGTATTGTAAAAATAGATTAGAATTTTAGACATGAAATTGTTGTCAGCGCACAGTAATAATGAAAATTAATGAAATTGAAATATTTACAGTCTAGTAAATATAAACAATACATGATAAGTAAAATTACAAACATATTTTGTTGTTAGATATAGAGCTTTACGATCGGAGTTCGAAGATGCCGTTTAAACATTTTCGGTTACTGTACTGGTGTTGATTTCATTCTTTGAAACGGTGTTTTCTTCTCTACTTACACCAGTTTTTATTTTTAATGACACTAAGTATGAGAACGCTCTGAAAAAGCTTTAATATGAGGCAGTTCTTGCGAGTCGGACTTTTTTAAAATGCTCTTTTGAACTTTTGCCTCTTGCCTATTAATAACCCAGGCTATAGACATTGTCAATTTGAGGATTCCTTGAGCAATATATGGAACAACATTCTGTGAATTTAGTCCCAAATTTTAATTTAATATCCGTTTATAAGCCCCTCTTTGAGTCCAACCATTTAATAATTAAACGGACGCGTTGAGCAGCTTTTAATGAAACATTTAAAAACGTATGAGCAATTATTCTGAGGTATTAACCAGCTTCCTGCGTCATATTTAACTCGGAACTCGACACACTCCAATTCCGATACTTTTAACGGCGTATGTAAATGGGGAAACGAATAACCCGACGATGCGAGATTTAATTAACCTTCGAATTAAATAAAATTGAAGGGGAATACATTGGAAGGGATCATTCACGGCCTGGTGAATACGAGAAGCAATTATTCTCTTGCCATATGAGCCTCGTTCTCTTGAATTTAAACACAGAAATACACCTGACGAATCTCACGTTTCAGTATTCATTCTATTTCTAATGAAATCTCATGTTTTTCGGTGGGATTCACATTTACCTGTTGGCCTATACAATATTTTTTAAATGTTATTTAATTTATATGGAAAAATAAATTTATTCTGTTCTGTTTTATAATAATTTTTATATAATTTTTTTCATAAAGTAAATAAGTACTTTTTTTTATTGTTTATGTCAGCTACTTTTTTTTTCTATTCATATCGATTTTCTGAATTGTTACTTTTTAAAACTTTTAAGGTATAATTTTCATTCATAATATCCCATTAAATATTAAACCTACAACTTTGATCTTGATACCACCTGAAAGGAAAATTAATAGGCTACAACGTTTGTATTGAGGTGTTTTTACGTAAAAGGCTTGGTTTCACTGATAAATAGGAATTTGTCTACAAAAGGGCGATATTTTTCAGTTTTTTGCGTTTTACGCGCAAACGGTGCGTCGGATCAAAAGATGTCTCGGAATAAATTAGTCTTAAAATTAAATTTTCTATCAGAATTCATCATAAAAAATACCTGCCGTCATTAGAAAATCAAGAGTTAGATGCGCTGTAGAAAAACTGGAGAATGTTACAGAGTCAACTAAACCTTCAAAAGTAACCTCCTGCAACATAACTAAGACCTACCAAGTTTCATATCAAAATTCCAACAACTCTAGGAGGAAAAGGAGGTGGACACATATACTGAATCACCCTGTATATATAGATACTTTTTATTTATTTGCGTGAAGAGCTCCACAACAAGGGAGAACCCCTCAAACAAAATTAATAAAAATAATAAGGAAACAATTTATGAAATTAAGAAATAAAATTAAGTAAAGATGGAATGGTTGGGATTCGGCTAAAGAAACCTCAATACGATTTTTGTTAAAAAATCTATATTTAGGACGTTTCGGCTACTCATTGGTAACCTTCGTCAGCTAATCAATAGAAACACAACAAAAAAAGGAGAAAAAAGGCTATTTTATTGAAGTGTATATAAGTAAATAGGTGCTAATAAAAATATTAATTTATTTAAAATTTTTCTTATTTCTTTGTTAAAATTAATTAATATTATTATTAGCACCTATTTACTTATATACACTTCAATAAAATAGCCTTTCTTCTTCTTTTTTTCTTATGTTTCTATTGAGTTTCATTCTACTCATTCTAAGAATTTAAGACCAATTGGTTCTTTTATAATAAGTTAATTGTATTTATAGTTCTGTTACTTATTTCAATTATAAACTTTTTCTCTGTATTAATTTCTGTTTTTCTTGTCATTTTAGCTGACGAAGGCTACCAATGAGTGGCCGAAACGTCCTAAATATAGATTTTTTTAACAAAAATCGTATTGTTTAGCCGAATTCCAACCATTCCATCTTTACTTATCACCTCGACGGCTAACTATCATATCTTCATGAAATCAAATTAATTGTTCATGATATGAAAAATATATGGAAAACGAAGTAAATGCGAAAAATGCGTGACAGAATAATGGTATGATTGTAACAATAATATAAATATATCTAATAATAAATAAGGTCTAACGTAAGTAAAATATAAGAACAAATAATGCGAATTAATCAATTCGCATTAATAAGTATTAATTGAGTACAAATTGATTGTACTATAGTAGTATTGTACTATAGTAGTAGTATTAATTGAGTACAAATTGATTGTACTATAGTAGTATTGTACTATAGTAGTAGTATTAATTGATTACAAATTGATTGTACTATAGTAGTAGTATTAATTGAGTACAACTTGATTGTACTATAGTAGTATTGTACTATAGTAGTAGTATTAATTGAGTACAAATTGATTGTACTATAGTAGTATTGTACTATAGTAGTAGTATTAATTGAGTACAAATTGATTGTACTATAGTAGTATTGTACTATAGTAATAGTATTAATTGAAGACAAATTGATTGTACTCAATTCCTAAAGTATATTAAACATTGGACCGACTTTGGCATGAGTCATCCTAGACCTTCCTCTAAAGATGTTTTTTTTTTTAATAACATACAGAAGAATTTTTTTTTTTTAATCACATACAGAATTTATTTATTTTACTTTAAGAGCTGCACAGCAATGGTGATCTGCTCTAAAACAATTTATATGAAATATAATAAATAAAATTATAAATTAAAAGCCAAGGATGAATAATAAAAGAAAAATAAAGAAAAGAATAACAATAAAAAATAATAAATAAATATATAAGCAATTAATGAAATAAATAAATACAGAATTAATGGTATAATTTTAATAAATAGTAATCATAATGATATTTTTGGAGTTTAAATCTGAGGTATATTATCCTGAAATAAGAGACTCATACAGAAGAATACGTTTTTAATTATTTTTTGTTGGTACTGTTTGTTTTGTTGGTTTTTTACTTGCTCATAATTATTTATGAACTCATATATTCTGTTTGTATTGGAAAATAAACATCCTTATTCATATAAAAATAAATAAATTGTTCAACAATTATATTGAGATCAGAAATTTGGGATTTGCTTAAAATGGTGGGTTATTTGTAATATTGCTAAATTTCGGGGTCTCCCCGTGGTCTAGTGGCTAGCGCCTTAGATTCATAAGCGGGAGATGGTGGGTTCGATTCCCACCGGCGGCAGGAATTTTCTCATCTCAGGGCTCGTTGAGAAAATTCCTGGATGCACCCTGGATGTCGGCGCTAATGGCCCAGATTTGCCGATGTGCCATTAAAAAAAAAAAAAAAAAAAAACTAAATTTCATTGTATGCATTTGTGGTCTTAAGGTATGTCAGTATGGTAGCAATATATGGGCTGTTATCTGATAACAGTTCACTTAGGTCCCTTGAAGCTTGTAGGTCGTATCTAATGCAGTCTGTTAGTAGATGTTTCACTGTTAAAGGAAAGATGTGTGTTTCGCCCATTGGCTTGTAAAAAAAGTGTGAGTGAGTGAGTCGAGTATGTCCAATTCTCAGTCTTGTTAGTACAACTTCACCATATATTTTTCTGTGTTAAAGTGTAAATAATTTTTATTTAAATTTAAAAAAAAACTGTTTGTTTCTTGTGATTTTACGTTACAGTGAACTAAGTATTGAAAAAAATCAATAATTTTTGCTTTTAGCGAGGAAAACTTTTATTGTGAATAGATTTTTAATACGTAGCGATGAAAATTATTTTAATAAACAATACCTTCATTATAAACCGTTTTTTTTTTCAAAATATTTGCCCCCAAAAACATTTTTTACCATGTACACGTCTTACAGATGCATGTTACTTATAACGTACAAAATTTGGATGTTACCAGTTGAGGGTTAAACAAATATCGGACGTCTGGTTATTTAGGATTTCAACATTTGTGTAGTCGAAAGAAAAAAACATTTCTAGTCGGCACTTCCGGATTACGTCATGCGGTCTAGCTTATAAGCGGGGTTCCTCCCTATGGAGGGAGGGAGGAACCGCGCTAAAAGCATATCAAAGAGACGACCGTACATTGCACCGGCTTTGATCTAAAACGGGACTTTAACATCGAGAGAATGGAATACAATTATTGCTGTTTGTGCGTCCGTCAAAGTTCGACGTAGCCTAAAAGCTGTACTGGATGGATATTGACAAAATGCCACGGCTACTTGTAACCAAATCATATGCTGCAGGTTTATGTTGGAGAGGGGGGAGTTCTTTGCTGGGCTCGAAAACATCAAAGCTGCACTCCAGAACACTGGAATTCTATGATTTTCCGATACATCGAAAAATTAACATCCACGACACAAAGGGGCATTCAGAATAGAAGAGAAGGAAAATGCGAGACCCTAAGTGCGTCATGTTTAACCCAAGATATCAATCCTTGGTCGTTTCGACGAATACTTCTCGGATTGTCCTAAGATAAGGGATCACAGTAGACGGATAACCTTCCAGGTATTCCCAGGTACTAGGCTATTACCTACTAGGGATGGGCGATAGTCGATAGTTCAGCACTATCGATAGGCCGATACTATCGGTTAAACTATATCGATAGTTATTCGATAGTGGCTTCCCCTATTCCTTACATACCTGTCCAATGAAGAATTTAATATTATTGGATTGAATTATCTATTACTTGCAGGATTAGGTATATTTATAAGATTACACAAAGGTTTATAATGAAAAACGAATTTATCTAAATTTATAAAAAGCATTTCCAAAGAATATAATATCAAGTGGCACGAAAAAGTGCTATTAATTCAAACTATTTTAGTTTAGTGCTCCTTGAGCAGCATATTACTAGAAAGGAAAAACAACTTTTCCGCTTTTCTTTGGCTCAGTCTGTTCCGCTGCTCAGAAATGATTTTTCCAGCGGCTGAAAATACACGTTCCGAGGCTACAGACGAGCCTGGAACACAAAGGTATTTCCTGGCTACATTATGTAGTTGGTTGTAGTCACCAGACGTTTCCTTTTCAGTATTTAATTCACCAGACGTATCAGTATTTAATACCACAGCCCTCCAGATGATGAGAACTTCAATTCTAAAAAAAAAAGTAAAAAAATCTATCGATAGTTCATGACTATCGATACCTAATATCGATAATCATGAACTATCGATATATCGATAATCATGAACTATCGATATATCGATAATCATGAACTATCGATATATCGATAATCATGAACTATCGATATATCGATAGTAACTATCGACTGTCGACCATCCCTATTACCTACAAGCAGCCGGAAGGAGAAGATCGCCTCGTCCTTCCGGAAGTACGATAACCATCTCTTGATGAAAGTAGTTTTGTTGAAACGACCAATAGTTTGTAACTACAGATAAAATATCTTGGTCGTTTCGACGAAGGGGTTCTTGATAAGGTAGTAATCCCATTGTCAGTTTTGGCAAATAGATTTTAATATTTCGCATTAAGTTTTATTTTATTTTTTACTTTTGAAGCTTGAAATTATCTCTTATTTTGACTTTCTACAATTATCAATCCTTACTACGAAATAAGAATTATGTCGAAGGAAAATATTTTGGATGAGTTACAAAGAGCAGAGGATGTGGCTGATGGTTCTGTTCTTCTGGTGAAGAGCCGGAAGAGTTGGCTGGATTTTTTTGACACCGATCATGACGTTTCAAAAGTGGAAAAGACAATTAATTCAGCTGTATATGGATAGTTTTTCTTAAACTGGAGGAAAGAATGTAAAAAGGGCCGCAGTAAAATTATACTATTCTAATATTATAAAAATAGCCAACGAAAAATAAAATTCTGAAAATAGGTACCCCTGCAAGACTAAAACCAATACTAAGATTTTTACCAGAAATGTAATTCATAAGAAACACGATCCAGCCAGAAATACAGACCGAGCTATAAAACCGCAGGGTGTTTTGTCTGTATTTTTTCTGAAGATATTTTAGGAACTTTTGGGGAACATACCAACTGGAGAGCCAAATAATAAACGGTCCAATCTTTTGTCTCAAAAACTACATCGTCTTATCATGGAATAACTAAAGATATTATTGGGTAATATATATATATATATATATATATATATATATATATATATATATATATATATATATGTGTGTGTGTGTATTTTTTCGAAGACCAAATCCAGTTCCTTTTGAAGTAACAGTAGCGATTTTAACAGTGATTTCGCGCATGCGCATAAATCCTTTGCATTTCTATTGGAGGATTCCTATGATCAATTCTATTGGTTCTTGCTGGGAGTAAAGTAACATTCAACAGTGAATTAGCGTTTCTTTGTGAAAAAGCTCTGTTTATGTTAGTGAGAAAAATGAGTCTTTACAATTAGTTCGCGATGTTCCTGACAAAGAAAAAGGGATTGGTTTCTTACTCGCAAAAATTAATTAATAATTAATTTTAGCGAGTTGGATTGACTAGAGTTTTGATATCTTTTTGAGCGAGCGGAAACGCATAGCACCTATGCCCATAATGCTAAATATATGTAAAATATCCGAAAAGAGAGAAAAAAATAGGAATAAAATAGGTATTTGTGTTTACAAATATCATTGTTTATGTCATCCTTCATAACCTGCAAAACAGTTAACTTTAATGCCAAATAACTTTTTAACAATTACCAGTGATTTCGAGCATATTAACTGGTTACTCCCTATCTCCATAGGGTTATGAGGTTGACCTCATGACGCAATCCGGAAGTGCCGACTAGAAACTTTCACGTTTCAGACCCTACAGATCACGAAAATATAGGTGGCCCAAATTTGTATATATATATTAGCGCGGTTACTCCCTATCTCCATAGGGAGAACCCGCTTATGAGGTTGACCTTATGACGCAATCCGGAAGTGCCGACTAGAAACTTTCACGTTTCAGACCCTATAGATCACGAAAATATAGGTGGCCCAAATTTGTATATATATATATATATATATATATATATATATATATATATATATATATAAATGTATATATTTATATATATGCTTGTCTGTTCGTGCTCTAGCAAGCTCAAAAATGGTCCGATTTTAACGAAATTTGGTACAAAAATCTGTCGTCTAATTTGAAAGGTCAAGTTCGTTAACCAGCAGAATCCGCCCACTAGAAGATAGTGTTTGGGGCGAAATTCGCGCAAATAAAATCATAACGCTTACGTTTTTGAGTTTATATGCTTGCAGGTACTTGTTTTATAGGTTTCTTAACATAAGAAAACTAATGAAACCATTTTCAAGGCGATGTCTGTAACCGTTCCTGAGAAAAGTGGAATCAATGTTTTTGTAAGTCATTATATTTTTGTGAGTACTTAGAATCGCGGGATTCAATTGAAATATTTTCTACAACTTGGAAATTAATCCCAACTAAGATGTTTAAATTTTGGTTATATTTGGAGTTAAGGAAGTATGCGAAAAAAATTATTTTATTAATAGACATGAAAAGTTTTCAGATCTTCATACATTTTTTGTAAATATCTCGATTACGGTTGGGAAATCGTGCTAAGTGGAACGTGACCATTCGAATGCTTACTAAATTCTGTACAAAAAAGGTCCTGAAGCGATATTGGATGGGGCAACGTCAATCAGAGATATAAGCGCTTAAAACTTAAAAAGTGTTTGTTTTGAAAGGGTTTTTCTCTTTGTTTATGTCACTTTTTAATTGGTTGTTTCTTGTTTTAAATTGCATTTATCAGTAAAATTAGTATTGTAGTAAAATAAGCTAAGAAAGGGTGAAATGTATTGGTAAGTTTGGAGTGGCTGCGGCAATCAAGATGGATGTGGCTAATCATGATGACGTAGTTTGTTTTGAATTCTCCGGTCTATATAACCTTCTTCATAGCCTCTAACTGTAGTTATCGTTATTTCTTATTTTATAGAAAGATTCAACCCACGTCAGAATGGAATTTTATTCGCCATGAAGCACATATTTACAGTTGATTATAACAGTAAGACGAATTTGCTAGTAAAACAAGATACTTAAAATGACAACGAATGTTTAGTTGGTTAGAATAGAGCCTTCTTAGCATTAGTCGAAGAGTAAGTACGTTTTCAGTACATAATTGTATTGACTTATACAGATTAAGAATTATCCGCTTATGTGTAAGTTGGCTACTGTCAGTTTCCTGTGATTTGTGATGCTAACTATTCCATTTCTTTGAGATGTACGTAACCGCGCTAAGATGACTCAGTTCCTGCGAGTCGGACTTTTTATTAGTAAATAAGTTGCTTGCCATTATCTAATATAGTTTATAACCGCAGATAACGAGTCAAGTAGTAATAGATAACCAGCAAAGAACCAGTAAGATAATCAGTAAGCTTACCAGCGAGTACGAGTAGCTGTTATAAATCACTACTGCTACTTCAAAAGTAACTGGATGTGGTCTTCGAAATATATAGTAGATAGGATCCATGAAGATTTGAAGACAATTTTCAAATATTCTTTTATGGGTGCATACCCAACCGTAGATTCCTTCGGAAAGTTCTTTGAGCTGTACATTTTTTGGACGAAAACTTATTCCTTATAATGGTTGAAATCCGTGCCGTAGCGAAGGGTCAAGAGCAGAGGGAGGGATAGAGAAGATCTAGAAGGTTCCAAGACACGCCCATTCTACCCTACTCTCGAGGCAATTGTCTCCAGTATCTACAGTAGGGTGTGTCCCTTAGCTAGAGGGAAGTTTTTGGAAAGTCAAAATTTTGCTGCTCCCAGCCCCAATTCTGTCTCAATCAAAAAAAAAAACAAAAAAAAAAAAAAAAAAACCTAGGGGTCTGTTTACGAAAACAACATTTCGACACTATTTGAAAACAGTGATTTTGGTACTTACTGATTAGCTTACAGGTTCTTTGCAGGTTATATATTCCTTCTTAACATGTTATCTAATGTTAGAAATCATATTATATAAATATGGTAATCAAATATTAATATAGAAATGAAAACTATTTAAAATTACTGCAATCACTACTAAAAGTAACTTTTATTTACTACTGTATTAATAAAATAAGGTTTCTAACTAACCGTTAGATATCTTGTATTTGTAAAGCATAAATGAAAATAAGCAGAATGTATTTCAGCAATAATTTTTTTTTCGTTTTTAACGGCGCATCAGAGCATGCAATAATTATTAATAAAAAGGTTAATATTATAAAAATCAATGGTAATTCTGAAGTTTATGGCCCTCCTCACCGATTTTTTTGCCCGGTGACTATAACATATTTACATTTATATCTTATAACTCTAGTCAATCCAACTCGCTAAAATTAATATAATTCTACAAGGTAGGGATTGTCGGTCACTGCTACTTAATAAAACTACAGTTTATCATAAAAATGGTTTTATTGTGCCGACGTTTCGGCTTGAACTTCAAGCCTTCATCAGGGCTGTAAAAAACAAGTAGGACGGATGTAATATATATATATACATAAATACACATACATATATACATACATATATGGAAAAAGACAAAATATAAAATACTAGAACATAATATATAGAAGAACAATGTGCTCTAGAAGAGTTTGGATTATTAGGAGAACAGATATAAGAATAACAGATTACATATTAGATTAGATATAAAAATAACAATATGGGCTTACCGATGGGAAGATAGAGAACTATTCCTCACAAATGCGGGATCATTTCTGACAGTTAATACAGGGAAACATAGGCAGAAAGGAGTTGGTGAGGGGGGGGGGTTCTGGACCACCCAATGGACAGAGAACATAGAAGATGAGTGAAAGAGCGGTGGAAGCGGCGTAGTACAGTAAGGTGTCATAAAGTCATAAAATGTTGTGTTAATGGAAAGGGAGGCAGGTATAAAGGGCTATATTGCAGGCGGTATAGGGGATTAGGATGGAGTTTTCAATAAATGGAAGATGTTGGAGTAGGTAGAGGAGATGACTTCTTTATCAATCTTGTCATTAACTGGGTTATTATGTTCTAGTATTTTATGTTTTTGTCTTTTTCCATAAATGTATGTGTATTTGTGTATGTAGGCATATATATATATATATATATATATATTTCAGTATTACTTCCGTCCTACTTATTTTTTACAGCCCTGATGAAGGCTTGAAGTTCAAGCCGAAACGTCGGCACAATAAAACAATTTTTATGATAAAATGTAGTTTTATTAAGTAGCAGTGACCGAACCCCGACAATCCCTACCTTGCATCATCTACGGTCAACGATCTCCTCTCAATTAATATAATTCTATTAATTTTTGTGAGTTTGATTGACTTGAGTGTGAAAGGTTACTTTACTTCCACACGGGCGCTAAATCACTGTTATAAGTACTACAGATACTTCACAAGTAACTGGATGTGGTTTTCGCAAAGACCTAAAACTTTTTTTTTATTTATTTTTTTTTATTTATTTATTTGAAATCTGTACAAATTAAAAGTACAATTATCAAGTCTGATGATACAGATATGCTACAAACAGATTGACAATAACAAATAAAAAGTAAAATAAAATAAATCAATAAACAATTTGAAAGAAGCCAACCATTGTTGGCACTTCCAGAGCTGTGCAAGGAAATATTATAATGATCCCTATATAATCAGATAAGTAAATTATCTCGGGGCCACTGCCTCTTAAGCCGCCTGGGAGGATTGTCTGGATGGGATTGGGAAGATAAGGATAGATCTTCAGGATTAGGATGGTAAGAAAATTTGGAGTGGAACGTTTGGAAACGGGTTTTAGCGAGGTCAAGGCCAAATGGGATGTTGAGGTCACTGTGTACGGTTTTGTTGGGTACATAGAAAGGGGCATTTACAATTTTACGGAGGACTTTTGACTGGAATGCCTGTATTCTGTTGATGTTGGATGGTTTTTGTCCATATTGGTCGAATGATTGTTTTGTATATCGTTAGTTTGTTCTGCATCGATAGTTTAGATGAAAGTCCAAGGAGTCGTCTAAGTAGTCCGTATCGTTTGTTCAGTTCCTGTCTTTTCAGTCTCGTGTGAGGGTTCCATGTCAGTCGGCTGTCAAGGTATAATCCTAGATGTCGAACCTCGTTTGATTCCGGGAGAGGAGAAAAACCTAAAACTAGCTGGGCATTTTCAGCGCAATTGGCCAACTGCTTTGCAACAAGGGTTAATTCCGTTAAATGGGATGTACCCAATCATTTTGTTAGAAAACCTTACGTACTTACATCAAGACTTATCAACTTCGTGTTCAGTTCTTCTAATGGGAATTTGTGTTTTTTGACGGAATAAAATGGTAACTTCTTAAAGCACCAATGCTGCTCTCTCCTTTGTTGTAAGAGTTACAACTCTTAGAATGTAGAAAACAACTAAAATTTGCCGGTTCGAAATTAGTTTGGTTCTGACGATTCGATTGGAAATTTGGCCAATAAGAGAGATTGGTTATACTCTATTCTTGAATTGTGTGACAAACTTCCGGAAGAAGTTGAACCCATTTTACAAGCCTAGGAAGAACATGTCACAAATATCACTTGACACCAGCAGCACCACTGAAATGCAAATGCAACTGTTTGTTTGTTTGTTTGTTTGTGGCATTTTTGGGCGAAAGAACCCCACGGTCGTCATCGCCCTACCGTGCAGATAGCTACACAAATTACTCACCGCATGCTCACGAGTTTTATTTTTATTTATTTATTTTTATTATTTTTTTTTTTTCCTTTTCTTTTTTTTTTCCTTTTTTTTTTTTACAACTGGTACTCTTTTATTTCATATTTTTCCCCTTTATTCTATTTTTTCAGCCATTTGTCTTTTCTATTTTTTTTTTTTTTTTTTTTTTTTTTTTTTTTTTTTTTTTTTTTTTTTTTTTTTTTTATGCAACTGTAATAGCATAAATTGAAGTCCGAACTGAATGAGAAATTGAACAACAATATCTGTAATGAACGTTATCTCACACTGACAGGCTCTGACTTCCATTAACTAGTGTCTTCTCAGGAACTAGGAACGGACTTGTTCGTTTGGCTTATTATGCGAATACAACAAGGAGAAGACTAAATTAATTAGAAGTAATTAAAAAGAAAATACTTTAACCCGGGAAAGACAGGACTCGTCGAGACGACGAAGAGTCCCCATACTTGTGTGATTTACAGTCGACCCCCCACCACTAGATTGCCCAATTACTAGGAGTTCTACCACCTCTTAGTAAAGGGGCCCATAGACGACCAACTTGGTTGTCAACCTTGTTGCCAACTTGCCATGTTGGAGGAGATGTTGCACGTCTGTGGGCAGGTTGGCGGTTGGAGTAAACGGTTGGTGTAGATCAAATCCGTTTTGATTTTCGGTAGGCGGAGCCTCTTGTTGGCAACCTTGTTGAAGCGTCTGCGGGGAAGTTGACAACTCTGTTCACAACCTCAATAGTGAACTGTCGTTTGGTTGTCAATGTGCGGTTGCTTGTCGTGTTTTTACTACTCTTGTATTAAGGTATTTTTGCGAAAAGAGGGTGTACAAGTAGATTATCTGTTCGGTAAATATAATAGGTGTGTACAATGTCTATACAAAACACGCCTATTTGGACTGAATTTTTCGAAAACTTCAAAGAACTGCCTGAGCTTTGGGAAGTTAAATCAGAAGTGCTTACAGACCGAAATAAGAAGAAACTTACCAAAGAATTGAACCGGATGAGAATGTTAACAGTTTGAAGAAAAGAGTTGGGAACGTGAAAACATGTTATCGCAGGGAGCTGAAAAAGGTTGAACAATGTTTACGATCTGGTCGTGGGGCTCAAGAAGAGTTTTTCAATGAACGGTCGTACTTAAACCAACAAGTCATCGTAGGTTGTACTGTCCATTCTTAAAAAAAAATGTTAAATCTACAGGCGCAAAGACGCGAAGTTCAATTAATATCAGGGACCGAAAGTAACTATTAATTTTTATTTCAAATGAGTTTCACTTAACCTTTAATTTTTATTATTGGAAAATAAAAATAAAATTTCCATCGTAATTTATATATTTTACAATTAAAAAAAAAAAATTCTAATAATTTTTATTTCAAAAACTTAAAAATAAAAATTATTTGAATAATGTTATTTTAATTTTTTTTTAATAACATTTTTTTTACTTTAACTTTAAACATTATTTTAAATAATAAAAAAAATATTAGAGCCATAATGAATAGAAAGTAATACACAAAAACGAAGTCTAGAATATACAATATATACTCATACAAATCAATTGGATTTTTTTTTTTTTTTTTTTTTTTTCTTTTTGAAGAAACACTTCCCCATCATCCTCACACAATTCTATTAGAACTATAAAAGACAACACGGGATCGTAAATCATTTTCTCCCAAGCGTGTGTTCGCATCAGAACTGATCAGCAAATGAAGTTGGCAACAACAAGCTGACCGTCTGTGGGCAACCAAGTTGGCAACAAGGTTGACAACCAAGTTGGTCGTCTATGGGCCCCTTTAGACACTAGATGCTGTAAAGTCACGGTCTGTTTTCATAGGGAAGTCAATTATTCGATTTACTGTTCTGAAGTATCGGCAAGACCAACCCTACCCCATATATATATATTCCGTTAGTCTTGGAAACTAAGTGCTACCTTTAGAAGCCTATTCAATGTTCGTAAAAATGTTCTAAAACTAACTCTTTAATAACAATTATCTGTCTTGAAGGCTAATTTTACCTGTTGGAGCAATACTTTATCCCTTGTATTTTCATTTTATTTCTTTGAAACCAAAGGAAATAAAACAGTGTTACCATTTTCTATTATACATCAAAACACTTCATTAGAGGACCAAACCCAACAATCAGACATTGTTACTGTATATAACAGTAGTAAAGTTGGAGTTAATGTTTTTGAGAGAATGTGCTCCGATAATAACTGCACCCGTAAGATTCATCGCTAGTCTTTATGTTTTAATTTTAAAAACATATTGAATATTTCGGGAATAGATAGTTTTGTGATATAAAGTCATAACTAGTACAAACTAAAAACCTCGAAGCCTCTTAGTAGACAGCGATAACTTATAGCTCTTCATGGCCAACTGGCAAAACAAAAATTGACAATTATTATTTTTTAAGAATGAAATAAGCGTAAAAAGTGAAATATTATGTCAAACTTATAGTTGAGAATATTATAATATTACAATATTACATTTACAAAATGATATGGTTCCATTTAAAGGAAAATTAAGCACCTTCGTCTCAGTGACGTAGCGCTACCTAAATCGACCCTTGGAGGAGCGCTGCCTTTCCCGGGTTCAAAAAATTATCTGAAAAAATGTTCGGGTGAACATTTCAAGACTTCAAGGCCGATGCGGATCGCCTCGCAGTTGTTCGATTGAGCGTATATTTTGCACGGAACGTTATTTTGTTGATTGAAACCAGATAAGGGGATGAGAGGTAAACTTGTAGGAACTTGAAAGATAAAGGCCACCCTAATGTTCAGGTTATATACATATACACATAGATAAAACTCCATCACGCAGGAGCTGCGTAACTAAGCAAATTCTTCAGACACTACGAGCCTTAATGTCCTTAAAATAACCTATATCAATGTGAAAAAATACATAAATGGGATAAGTACAAAAGAGCTAAACCAAACGACGAAAAAAAAAATTTTTAGCATGTTCTTCGAAGGTTAAAATGTGAAATTGAAAGCGCTAGAGTATCGCCCGATTTGAAAAACACAGTTTTCACAAAATCGAATTTATAGTTTAATGTTCCGAAATGTTAATTTTTTGTTGATAACTTCTTGTAATAACGATTAAAATAAATAAATAAATAATTTTGTAATGCATAGGAATTTTAGTTGGAAAATCGAATTTTTGATTCAAATAAGCTGTTCCGGCCTATAAACTCTCTTGGATGGAAGCATTTAGGCCCATAAAAAATAAATTGGTAAAAAAAAAAAAAAGTTCAGATTCATCTTTACCAAAACATGACAATTTCAGTTGGAATTTTCTCCCCATTCCAGAATTATTTGCGCCCCCTTGTGTCAATGGTGTTTATTTAGCAAGGAAAAATATATTGTAAAATTTATGTTTTTCAATAAACTTAAATTGCTTTCCAATTAGGTCTGAAGGATTTCAATAAAAATAAATGTCCTCCTTTAATGATATAAAATGAGGGAGTCTACAATCTATTCTTATTGACTTGTTCGTTAATTACAAGCAATAAATTCGCTTAATCGGTCATTATGGGCATAATAGGACGCGTATAGCGATTTTACTGCTTTTTAGTCATTTATTGCATCTACAGGTGGTCAGAAAGATAAAGCCATTTTCAGTTTGAGGTCAGGTGTTAATGATCCCAACGGATGATTTTAAATGGAAGATGCGTGATTCTCCTTATCGGAAATCGCGTATAACTGCTTATTGCTTAGAGGAAAAGAGATAGCTCAGATGGAGTAAATATTAATGACAGGCATTTAAAAAAAAAAAAAATTAATCCTGATGGTGATGGCAACAAAATTTTTGATCAGCTTCATGGAATCTTTTTGCTGAATTTTATGTTCTTGGGTGTGGTGAAGCCAAAGATGTCCACCACTTTATATTATGAAGAGTGGTCACTTAAAAAAAAATAGAAAATGGATCACATTTACTTATTATGTTGGGTCTTCTTTACTTCGTTAACACAAATTCATTAATCAATGAACACACATGTTCTCAATTATAATATTTTTAAAAGTTGACGTATTAGGTTTATATTTTATGTTTATAGGTTTATATTTTATATTTTTTTTCGCATTATGAGCATACCTGCTGTGCGTTTCTGCTCGCTACGCTCGCTCCAAACGATATCAAAACTCGCTAAAATTAATAGAATTCTACTAAATTTAGCGGGCTGTATTGACTAGAGTTTTGATATCTTCTTGAGCGAGCGGTAAAGCATAGCACGTACGCTCATAAGCGACAGGTTACGATGGGCGAGGAGGCCCTTATATTTGAATAAATAGTTTTTTTTTTTTTTTTTAGCTGGATTTAAGGCGTGTCAATCGTTAGTAAATATTTTATCAACATTACAAATCTTGATAAAAATTTCACATTTTTACATCCCTGCTCATGAGTATGTTTACAAGTTCGTTGTTATACAGTAATAATAAGAATATGTTATCACTGTGTAACAATAGAATCAGATGTTAATAATGAAGTTTAAATTAATTTTTATTTGCGGTAACGAAGCAAAAAAGACCCGTTATGTTTTACTGAAAAACCTGCAATCAAAAAGATACAACCAATTTAATTGAGGCAAAAAGAGAAAAACACTTCAAACCACCAACTTCAAATTCAAACCGCAGATTTCACTAAATCACTTCGCTCTATAAAAACTAGCATATAAACCGGTTATTTTTATTTTATTTTTTTTTATTCTTTTTTTTTATTCTTTTTTTTTTGACGGCGCATCTACATCTTTGCCATTAGCGCCGGGCTATCTACAGGTTGTCACCCATTCCACTGACCACGCCCGACGTTGCTTAACTTCGGTGATCTACGGGAACCGGTGCACTCAACGTGGCTATGGCCGTTGGCCAACCGGTTATTATTAGGTACTTTATCAAGCCTTCGAATAGATTACTTACACTTTAAGAAAAGGTTTTTAAGAAAATATAAGAATATCTCAAGAAAATTCTATACTTCCTTCGATAACAGTTATAAAAATGGCCGTGAAAATATATAAAAGCTTTACCTGAAGCTTATAAAGGAAATTCATAAAATCTACGGTCTTTTTGTGCGAATTTTGGCGAAAAAAACCTTTTACTTTGGTGGAAAATCGAATGATTGGTGCATTAAAGAATTGCAGTTGCCATATTACTACCAATATAAAAGCTATTATTGTGCTATACTAGGTTATGTATTTAATGTTCCATTTAAAATACCATATTTGTTTATTTATTACTAACTAGCTGAATACCCGTGCTTCACCACGGCCGATAAGTATTTCTTATATTGAGTTAAATAAGGTATGATCAAAATTAACGCTACTTCATAATTTTGTACAGCTTATTATTGCACGGACTTTAGAGTTACCCTGGAAACACCATGTGGAGGTAACCGAGCTTGTTTCCGTTGAGAGTAAAAACAAATACAACAACCGCTTAAAACGTTAGGTAAACAGAGACAAATACACGTTGAAAAGCATAAAACTAAAAAAATTGAAGTTTTAAGCACTTATCTTTTCGATTAACATCGCCCCACCGAACATTACAACAGAATCTTATTGTAGAGAATTTAGTAACCTTTCGAATAGCCGCCTTCCACTTACTTCGAGTTCTCAACCGTTTTCGAGATATTTTAGAAAATATACTGAGATCCGAAAACTTTGTATCACCAATCATACAATTTTTTCACAATAAACTTCGTTTCTGAATACCCAAACAGAAAATTAGTTTTGAAAAGTATTTCTATCAATATTTCTGGTAAATGGCTACAGAACTCGCTTAAAAAATGGTTTCATTCGTTTTCCTACGTCAAGGAATCTTTCGCACAAATTTCGCTCCAAAAACCATGTTCCAGTAAACGGATTCAACTGGTTAATGAACTTGACCTTTTAAAGGAGAAGAAAGATTTTTGTACCAAATGTTATCAAAATCGAACCATTTTTGAGCCGCTGAGGAACTTCTTAATAATTCAAACCCCCTAAAAGTACTTAAACATTTGAATATAAAAAAAATATTTCTTAGCGAGTGTTTACATTCTAAACGTATTGTCCGTGCAAAATTTCAAATTCTTGTGTCAACTGGTTCGGGATATTATTACCTCGGATGGACCATCACCAGGGCGTAAACTCTATGAGGGACAGTTTATTTCTAGTAATTCAAGGACGGCCATCATAGTGGAAATTAACCTCAATTAAAAATAATACTATGAAACAGATAATGTACGGTAACAGCTGTTCTCTATTGTCCTTGCAACGCATGCTGCCTTGGCTTGCCTGCTCTAACCAACTCAAACTTTAAACCCCTCTAAAAATACTTAAAAATTCGAATATCAAAAAATCCTTCCTTAGTGAGTGCCTAAGTTATATAGGGAGTGTCCATGCAAAATTTTAAAATTTTCTGTCGAGTGGTTTGGTCTGGGGGATGATAGGTCAGTGAGTGAGTGAGTCAGTGAGTGAGTGGTATTTGACAAATATATCGTCGATACAAAAGCAAACTAACGAATATGAAAAAATGCATCTTTCATTGCCCATCTTTAATCATTTCTGCTGGACTTATTTACGACAAATTCTTGAATCTTGGATCACTCTATTAAAGGGAAAGTATTCCACTATCAAAAGGTCAAATCTGCCGAATATTTGACTGTCCAAAAAAAAGTAATGAATAAATACTTTTCCACTCTGAAAAGTGGTGATTTTCATATTCGTTAGTTTGCTTTTGTATCGACGATATAGTAGATACTTATTTCGTAATTACGTAAAACGAGATATAAATAAAGACCTTACTACCCCCAAAATTACACACACACAAATATATATATATATATATATATATATATATATATATATATATATATATATATATATATATATATATAAATACACTTATAAATAAAACAAAGAATTGTCTGCAGAATGGATTGAATATTTTATGCATGAAATATTTCCGTTGAAATAATTAGAGATACAAAAATCACCCACAAAACAATTATTTTCTGGCCAACTAAATTTTGTCGATATATTTTTATTATTTATTCTTTTTTAAACTTGGCCGTGGGTATAGCTCGCCCGCAATGCCTCTTGTGAAATGACAAGATTTTTGCTAGGAAAAATTGTATAGATAAAAATATATGCTGTGAAATTTTGATTTTGTCGTGTTCAGGTTCCCAAAGGTAGGTAAACCAGCGAAAACTAGTTACGTTAACCTTGGTGTATCTTAAAAATACAGCTGAATCACTGGTGCTATATTTCCTACAGCCTTGGCGTTTTTATGAAAAGCCACTTCAAGGAGGACCGTAGCATTTTCACTTCAATAAGAATAAAAAATTTTATTTCATAAAATTACTAATTTAATGTTAAAGATTATTAAAACTAGCAGAACTTAAAGATTATTATTTTAGAAATTAATTGAATAAATCGGTTATAAGATATTTGAATTTAAAACAACGTGAAGCACATGTGCGACGGATTCAATGTTTTTTCTTCTTAAATAATAAATGCGATTCGATAAGCTGTTTCTAGATATAGAAAGAAGTGTTTGATCTGGCCGACCTTCACGCTTGTAAGTGTGGAATTGATGGTAGCATCACTTCTCAAAAGCCTTTCCCAATTAAAATGACATTTCTGAGTAGAAGCTTGTTCTCAGCGTTATCTCTTTCGTCATCCAAATCCTGGACAAACCTTCAACTGGACAGTCTGTAACTCAGATCAATTTTAACTTAACAAGTTTTACTATCAGGAACTTCAATTATACCACATCAACAACTGTATACCCTGTAATGGCCTCGTGGCCGCCTTGTTTACTAGTAGTTCTAGAGTCATATATGGTTGCCGTGAGAGTTAAGGCGTGAGCAGTTAACAGTCCGTGCCAAAGGGTCGTGGGTTCGATTCCCATAAGGTGTGGTGGCTTTTCTTTAGGAAAAGAAAAGGCATCAGTCCTATCCTGGCTAGAAAAGGGTGGTGACCTATAGATAACCCGTAATTCAGTAATTTTACACTGACAACTGTATACTCTGTAATGGCCTTACTGGCCGCCTTGTTCGCCAGTAGTTCTAGAGTCAGTTATCTATACAGTACTAACTGTTCCCCGGCGTGCCATGCTATGCCAGCGTGGATTTGTAAAGAAATATATAGGGTCTTTTTGCGAAGACCACATCCAGTTACTTTTGAAGTAGCAGTAGTGATTGTATCAGTGATTCAGCGCATGCGCATAACTCCGCCTTCCTATTGGAGCATTATGATGACCAATTGCATTGGTTCTTGTTGGTAGTAAAGTAACCTTCAACAGTGAATTAGCTTTTGTTTATGAAAAAGCTCTGCTTATGTCAGTGGGAAAAAATGAGTCTTTTACAATTAGTTCGCGATGTTCCTGACAAAGAAAAAGGGATTGGTTTCTTACTCGGAAAAATTAATGGAATCCTATTAATTTTAGCGAGTTGGATAGGCTAGAGTCGCTAAAATTAATATAATTCTATTAATTTTAGCGAGTTGGATTGACTAGAGTTTTGATATCTTCTTGAGCGAGCGGAAACGCATAGCACGTAATGCTTAATAAATGTAAAATATCCAACAAAGAGAGAGAGAGAGAGAGAGAGAGAGAGAGAGAGAGAGAGAGAGAGAGAGAGAGAGAGAGAGAGAGAGAGAGAGAGAGAGAGAGAGAGAGAGAGAGAGAGAGAGAGAGAGAGAGAGAAAAGGAATAAAATATGTTTATTTACAAATATCGTTGTTTGTTATCCTTCATAACCTGCAAAACAGTCAACTTTAATGCTTAATAACTTTTTTCGTAGTAGAGAGAATTTATTTTGATCATATTAGGCCCAGCGCACACGGTGAGACTGTTATGCAACTCCAGTTGCAAACTAGTTGCACGCGCAACTGTTTTGCGACCTCGGCAATGTATTTCAATGGACAGGCGCACACGACGCAACTGGTTTTTGACGATTTCAAACTAACCTGAAACCAAACATATGTTAAGGCCCATCGCACACGATGCAACTCGTTTGCAACTCCAGTTGCGCGCGCAACTGTTTTGCGACCTCGGCAATGTATTTCAATGGACAGGCGCACACGACGCAACTTGTTTTTGACGATTTCAAACCAGTCACATGCAACGCAACTGCAACCGCGGGCCCACGGTTGCAGTTGCGTTGCATTTGAGTTGTACGAGACTTTCGTCGGACAGCCTTGCATTCTATCGATATTTGTGGTTGCTTAGTTACATGAAGGTTCATTTATTACATATGTTATTCAGCTATGTTATCTTGGGTTATCAGTCCAGGCAACGAATGCTTGATAACAGCTATAGGTGGAAATTTTTGGAACACAATTTTTGACGTCTTAACTTTGTTTGGGCTGGATAGGAGGTGAACATAACAAAAGTCCTTGCCCCTAGCCATTAAGCAGGGGGGAAACCCCGCGTCCTAGCGACATGACTATTATATAACAAATAAAAGCTGATTAAATTTTCTACAAGTTCTATTCTATAAAGTTTTTCGAGATATCTTTAGTTTTCGAAATATCCGCTCGTCAAAGTCTGTCATTTTGGGAAAAAACACATTTTTTTCTATTTTCGACCGGATATCTCTTCAACGATGAACCCAAAAAATAAATTGCGGCTACAGGGTTGTAGGACATTCCATTCGCTTCAATAATATATATTACTTTACTATTTTATGTATTTTCCTTCAACTGTGAAAACAGTTTTAGTGTTCATCGTGATATCCTGCAACAACTGTCGACCAATGAACCGTTCAATTTCTCACCATTTCCAGTCATTGTACTGTCCAAAATATACTCCATTATGTAAGTACTGGACGTATAAATAGTACGAAATATATAATTTTGGGCCTCTGACCAATTATGCACACTCATTTATATAACATCTTGAACATTATATTGGCAATGGTTTTGTTAAGACCAAGTGAGTGCGTATATAACGTTTGAAATAAAATACATAAAATAGTATTGTAATACATATTATTGAAGCTAATGGAATGCTCTACAACTCAATAACCGATATTTATTTTTTGGGTGCATTGGTGAAGAGATATCCGGTCGAGAATAGAAAAAAGTGTGTTTTTTCCCAAAATGACAGACTTTCAAGAGCGGATATTTCGAAAACTAAAGATACCTCGAAAAACTTTATTAAATAGAACTTGTAGTAAATTTAATCAGCTTTCATTTTTTATAGAGTAGTGATGTCGCTAGGACGCAGGGTTTCCGAGATATAAGTGAAAAGTCGAAAAATGGGACCTTCTAAACCCCCCTCCCCCCCCCCCGGCTTAAAGGCTAGGGGCCAGGACATTTGATATGTTCACCTCCTATCTAGGCCAAACAAAGTTACGAAGTCAAAAATTGTGTTCCAAAAATTTCCGTCTATAATTGTTCGTTGCCTGGACTGTATGTAAAAGCAGTTTTAAGTAAAGTGTGTTTGAGCCATGTAGCCAATAACAATATGTGCCATCAAGAACTTAACGTGTAGCAATTTTTGATTTAAAAACGGATGTCAGATTCGATTTTAGCACATCAAAAAACCCTACATTCAAATTTTGTGAATATTACAAAAATAAAAAAAAAAAAAAGGTATTTTAAATTTCACTAAGGGGGAGGGCCCTTATAAGTTTGTTAAAGATTCAAGAATCCGGCCATATTTCAAAGAATATTTACCCGATTCAAACCAAACTTGGAGGGTCGATAATCTGACACATTTCCTTCCAATGAGGGTGTTTCTACGTGTTCTGGGATTGACGTTATATGCAAAAAAATTAACATTTTATTTTTATTTTGAGAACCATTTTTTGCAAGTACATTTTGATATAATACAATAGTAATTTATATGATGATGGTCATTTATTGATTAGAACAAGGAGTCTTTCTTCTTTTTAAGGATTTCAATGAATTAAAAATGGGATTATCTCAAGAGGAGATATTGAATTTCAAAACGTCACGTTACTTTTTCGCTTACAAATTTGTAGTCTCCTTCAGACTGGGAAAAATCATTAGTTTTTGTTTTCAAAGATATTCACCACATTAAAGTTTTTTGGGGTGCTTATTTCTGCTATTATTTTTGGTCTAAAAAAATGTATAATGCTAGTTTACTTGAAAACATAAACATATTTTTGAATTTATTTGACGTAATATAAATTATTGTTTAACGATTATATTGTTCTTTTAATCTAGGAACTCTATAAAACAAATGAATTGGTGAAAAAATCATGTCGATATAATTTTTAAAACTCGATGAAAAAAGCACTTCAACTTATTTTATATTATTTCTTGGCTCCAAGACGTATTGGACGGAACGCTCGGACACGTCGACTATTTTTCTGTGTAGAATCACCAGAATAAAAATAGTTCATATTGGTGACCCCCATCGCTGTATACTCCCCTTGTGAGTCTGACATCGCAAGTTCTTACAAAGAAACACGTAACTCACTAAATAAACAAACCACTTTCGAAACTGTTGGGCAATTGATTTACAACAAGCCAATATACTCGCGTGTTTTGTTTTTGTTAATAAATAATTTTATACGCAACTGGTTTGCAACTCGAGTTGCAGAACAGTCGCGCCTTTTGCTGAAAAAAATTGCAAACTGGTTTCAGACGCAACTAGTTTGCAACTCGAGTTGCAGAATAGTCTCACCGTGTGCGCTGGGCCTTAACCTTTTTATTAATAAATATTGCTTGCCAGTATCTCATGTGGTTTTTAACCGTAGATAACGAGTCAAGTAGTAGAAGATAACCAGCAAAGAATATATAAGCTAATCAGTAAGCTTATCAGCGAGTACGAGTAACTGTTATAAATCACTACTGCTACTTCAAAAGTAACTGGATGTGGTCTTCGCAAAAAGACCCAAATAAATAAAGACTGTTTTGAACTGATAGACAATTTTGACTTAGTCTAAGACACTCACCACCTTGTGTGCCCGTAATGTTAATGTTTTTTTCCTCAACGATTAGCTTAGTTTGCTGGCTATAGTACGGGAGAGAAAGGCAGAACTGCAGAAGGAGGGATGCGTGCAAAGGTTGCAATTAGTGTAGATCGTAAATAGAGAATGCACCTAGGGAGCGATAGATCTGTAAGGCCTGTAAGGAGAAAACGTGAGCATTCAATCTTATCCAGCGACTTGTCCCTTCCCACTTCAGGACTGGGAAGGAACTATTACAAATGTGTTTTTCGCCACTGAAGGTTTCGCAATGTTTTTTTAGGATGTACATTAGATTAGATTTGCAATGATTCAAACCCTCTGGAGTTGGAAATGCACCGCGACCATGGTCCTAGTACTAAAAATGGTCAGCTCTTAAATTAAACACCTGATGAATCTCAGGTACTGCTCAAATTTCGTCTACCACCTGATTTCATGCTTATGAAGGCTGCCGAAGTGTAAGAACCACCTATTTTCCAATGCTAAACACTCAAATGTAACGTGCTTAGATGTTTCATCTTTGTCTCTACATCATCTGCAGACTGGTATTGACCTCATCTTCATAAAATACGTATATTTGTTCAGGGTACAGTGCCTCGAGAAAGTGTGCACTATCCCCCTTAAATACCTTATGGCCGCACCTAAGAAAATTTCCTTTTTACTCATATTTCTATGGTCTACGAAGGACTTCTATCTATTTCCTCCCTATAGTAACCCTACAGAGAGGGAGTTATTCTGCATGTCCCATGCTTTGCATATAACACATATTTTCTTGTATATTATATTTTGTTTTAAATATATAGATTCTATGTACAAAATATTTACACTTTATATACAGTTTTATATTCAATATATTTTATTGAGGGGGCATCATATTTTTAACCTAATATGTATCTAGTATAGTGTAAATCTTATATCTAATGTAATTCTATAGAATAGAATTTACAGAAATTCTCCCTAACAATAATCTAAATTTAATATGAAAGAGCATAACAAAACATATAGTAAATATAAATATAAAATATAAATATAAAATGTAAATATAAAATATAAATATAAAATATAAATATAAAATATAAATATAAAATATAAATATAAAATATAAATATAAAATATAAATATAAAATATAAATATAAAATATAAATATATAATATAAATATAAAATATAAATGTAAAATATAAATATAAAATATAAATATAAAATATAAATATAAAATATAAATATAAAATATAAATATAAAATATAAATATAAAATATAAATATAAAATATAAATATAAAATATAAATATAAAATATAAATATAAAATATAAATATAAGAATATAAAGCTAACAGAAAATCATTGTTCCTCCTTCTTTACTCATACATGAGATTTGCTAACAACACAGAGGTTCCGAATCTAATATCTTAATCTTGAATCTTCGTGTACTTGTTTGATAAGTTTTTCTAGAGCCAGAGGATATTTATCGTAGAGCTCCTTTGGGCTTAATGGCCACTCTTTTTTATCTTTTTTAATAGTGTTTGTTAACGTTGTCCTGTATTCTTCTGTAAGTGAGCAGTCGTAAATTAAGTGAAAGTATGTTTGTTCAGTATGATTGCCACAAGTGCATGTGTTGAAGTCAGTGAGTTTGTATTTGTGTAAATAACTATTTATTGTTCCATGACCTGTGAGTAGTTGTGTGAGGTGGTAGCTTGTTTTGTGATTGTGTCTGAAATTGTTATGTTTTATCTCTTATATAAAATATTTCAGTTGTTGTCCACCTTTCCTGCCAACGAAGGATTTCGTATAGGTGACTTTTTGTTTTTCCCAAAGTTTACCAAACTTTCTTTTGGCTCTTGCTCTTTTTTTGTGTTTAACGGTGTATCAACATTTGAGCTATTAATGCCAGGGTATCTACAGGTTGCCACCCTTTTAGAATTCCATCGGCACGTGAGTCGGTCACCCATTCGGGTACTGGCCACGTCCGACGTTGCTTAACTTCGGTGATCAACGGGAACCGGTGCATTTAACGTGGCTATGGCCGTTGGCGGCTCTTGCTATTATTGCCACTTTAGCAGAGGCCATCAATAATCCAAGAAATATCCAACGTTTCCGTACCTACTCCTGCCAATTTGTCAGCCTTCTCGTCGTCTAGGATACCTCGATGTCCCGGTACCCATTAGATGAAAACATTATTGTTTTAGGCTAGTTCCTTACAGGCCACAAGGCTGTCAGAATGTTTATCTGATTTCGACAAACTCACTCCTCGCTTCTTCTAATAATTCGTAAAATGTGACATTTTTCAGATTTGTTGACATATTTTCTTCTGGATGCAATTCCTACCGTAGGGAGGCCTCGTTTAGAAGGCAGTTCTTCCGGTCTCGAAGCATCCTTCTCATTCGTGATAGAGTTTTCCCTTCTGTTTCCACCAATACTTCGGATACAGAACTAATATGAGACTCGTTGATGCCGACTGTGCTTTCTGCTGATCGGCCGGTGTTCCATCGTTTCCCTCACATTTCACATTTTCCGTCCATTTTTCGCAAGTATTACGTTTCAGCTCTGAAGATACGGCTATCACGTTTATCTAACATGATCCAGCATTTGCTTGCATAAACCGGTGTTAGGAGCAACACTGCTTTGGATAATCTCCTCATGGAAGTGACCCTCCAATGTAGGAGTTCATTGTTTTATTCTGTACATCCCTGTACAACTGTTTGCTCTGTATTGAGTACTAGCTGAATACATGTATCAGCAAAATTAACGTTACTACAAAATGTTTTGCAGTTTATTACAGCACGGTTCCCTTCATACTATATGTTATATGTACATCAATTGATAAATAATCAAAGTATAATGTTTCTTTACACTTGGGCGCTCCGGCCAGTGTCCAGAAACAGATAACCTAGAGATAAATCGTTTTCTATAGGTTACCAGCATGGGCGTATATAAGGGGGGCTGAGGGGTCTGTAGCCCCCCCCCCCGACATTTTGATTTCATGTTAAAAATGTGTCTTAAAACCCTTAAAAATAAATTAAATAAGATAACTTAGTTCATAAAAAAATATTTCATTTTAGTTGTAATAGCGTTTTATTTGCCTAAAACTATTCCAAGTTCTAAATTGTTAGTATTCCATACCCCGGAAATGGTACCAGCCCCCCCTCCAAACTTTTCCCAGCCCCCCGAAATTATTTCCTATATACGCCCATGGTTACCAGTAACAGCAGTGTAACCAATAGAGGTTAAATTTTGTTGACAATAATAAATGTACGTTAAAATTTATGTTTCTCACATATCATTTGGAAACACCCATTATATTTGCGAGCATTACCAAGAAGTGCTGTGACTGGGGATGCTGATGGGTGAGGAGGGGGTATTATTTTCTCTCTAAAGATAATTTCGGCACAAATAAAACATCGCCAAGTTTAAGTTACCTGGTTGAGGAAAGTGATATTTTAGTAACTGGATGTAAGTATTTTTATTGTTGTTTTTAAAGGTCAGTTGAAGTGTCTTTACTGTTCTTAGTAAGTAACTAATAGGTCTTCCAAGTAATGAACTTAGACATTTCTTTCTTGTATCATCTCTTGTATTGGAAAATATTTTTGGTTGAAAATATGGTACACTTAATACACCAACTCATACTACTTTTTTGGAGTGTAGGATGGTAAGGCGTTTTTGGGGGGTTTTAGGAGGGGATTTTCTCGCTTTTTGGGGAGGGGAGTGTTTCTTTGGGGGATGGAACTTGGCCTCTATTTCACATTTATGTTTTTTTGGGGATCTCATTACTTTTTTCTAAGTATTAATTAAAATTTAGTTGCTGCATACCTACTGGCTTTTGTACTTCATATAAAACCAGGGTCTTTGGATTCTGCATAAGGTTCTCCTTAGTGCTTGATATTTGATACCAATAATCAACCTACATACATCTAATCACTAGACCAGAAAAGTTAGAAGCTATTCCAGATGACAATAATAATTTTGATGAGTGAGTGAGTCAGTCCTATAAATCCCGATTTTCGATCGCTTATATCTCAGAAACTATTCGATGTAGAATTATGAAAATTTCCAGTTTTACTCACATCTAGTAGTATAATACCTGTGTAAAATTTCATAACTTTATCTTCACCTGGTTGAAAGTTATGAGAGGGTAAAAATCGGCTCTAAGATCTCCTGTAATATACACACAGTATGCTTAGGCCGGAACTTGGCCTGGCGCACTACCGTGCGCCGAGATATCCCGAACCCTTCCACAGCCTCATCACCCATTAACATCTCCAGTCAGAACACTTCTTGGTAATGCTCGCAAATATAATGGGTGTTTCCAAATGACATCTTGGAAACATGAATTTTTAAATGTTAACGTCCATTTATTATCGACAACAAATTTTAACCTATAGTCGTTTAACCCCTGTTACTGGTAACCTATAGAAAACGGGTTATCTATTTGTTGACACTGGTCCGAAGCGCCCCAGTGTCAAGAAACATTATGCTTTGTTAACTTATCAGTTGATGAATAACTTATTGAATGATAGGAACCATGTTATTTTCGTTATGTATGACATGTTCAATTTCGTGGTGATCACGTTTGTGGTTTCATGACACCTGGACTCACCGGACCTCCACTATAGGAACCATGTTATAATACACTGCACAAAATTATTTAGCAACGATAGTTTTAATGATACGTTATTTAACGCAATAAAATAACTACTTATCTGCCGTGACGAAGCACGGGTACTCGGCTAGTATATATATATATATATATATATATATATATATATATATATATATATATATATTATACACGTATCCTTGTTAAGAAATCTAGAACGCAGCTATTAGAGACGACAAAGGAAGCAGTGAGAATGAGGAAAAGTGGAAAAGAGAGAGAGAAAAATAATATAAGTTAGAATGAGGACATAAATATCGATAACTCGTTATGTGACCTACAATCGATTGCCGATATTTATCGGTGTAATTAGGATGCCGTTCAAGATACCTCCTTGCCTCTGGAGGGAGTAAAGACGTCATGAAAGTGAGGATTCCTGTTACTGGTGTATCACCTAGCCCATAGAGCTATGAGGATTCCAGAGAAACCTCACTGCTCCCTTAATCCCTACCTTAATTGCTCCAGAATCAAGCTGCTGCCTGATTGGCCTGCTAAGGAAAGGGACCGAGATCAGGAGGATTGCTTCACGCCATCAGGATTTGCTAACACTACCTGCTAACAACTAGCCGTTTTGGTATTGTACGGTGTTTGCAGGCGATTGGTTGACATACAATATGACCTGTAATAAACAATGTCAAATTATAACACAGATAGTCCTCCCCGCAGGAGTGACTTAACTGAGCACATTACTAACTACGGTGGTAGTTACATTTCATTCCTGAATAATTTCATTAACACAACATTCAATTTTTTCCAGATTTTTGAGTAGCACATTAATTGATAAATCCAGTAGACTCTCCCTAATCCGGAGTGGTCGGGACCGGGCTAAAGTCGGATTAGGGGAAACGCCGGATTAGGGACTTCTGTTAGATACAATCAATTATGTATTTAATTATCCTTATTATATGAGGATATAATAGTAGTTACCATTTTTAAGATTGCATATTTAAGTAAAATTTAGGTGGCGATCATAAAATTTTTATTTATTTATTTTGAATTTACAACAATGTATAAGGTACATTTCTAGTAAATTATTGCAAGATTATATGACATGGATGTACATGAGGTGGGAAGCTGCACAGTTGTAGCACCCACTAGACAGAATTTATTTTTTCACAAATCTCTACACTTTCAAGAGTTGATCTCTTGGCCACTTGCTCTTCAGTCGGCGAATGGGGTTGTGAGGAATGTGCTGGGAGGATAGAGTGTTTATTAAGGAGTTAGGATGGCCGTGTAGATTCGAATGGAATTTACGATAGAGGGATTTGGCTAGAGGATGGATAAAAGGGATATTAAGGTCATTATGGAGGGTCAAATTGGAGACATAAAACGGAGCATCCGTTATTTTCCGGAGAATTTTAGACTTGATGGATTGGATTTTGTAGGAGTTGGAGGTCATAAAATAAATTCAAAATATGTAATTCCTTGCTGGTGTATTATTTTAAATAATACGCCTGATTTTTCATGTAACTAGTTTTTGATATTGTAAATAATTTATTTACAAGTTCATATGCATGTTAAAGTTTCAGGGAATAAAAATATGTTAACATTTAAACTAAATGGAAAATATTTAATTACTAATGAAATCACATATGTATGCATATATTATTACAATACCAAAAACTATAGTTTTAACTTAACCCTGGATTGACACCGTGGAATGAAAAATAGTCCACACTTTGTTCTATGGCGTTTCTTAAATTCTGTAAATCATAGAGACTCCCTCCTTCTTCCTAAATAATCGGAAGTGTATGATCTGGTTGGACCTAATATAAACAACGCCAGTTGTCTGCTAATCGCTGCATGAGAAGGTCGAGAGTTGTGTATGGGGTATTTTTTACCCCACGGTGTAGTTAACGGATAACTTTTTCGCTCATCTGATAAATCTTCACGGGTCGATCGCTTTCATGTTACGGCTTTCCAAGTGACTAAAAGGCCTGAAAACTGCCGAGACCTCTTTGATTTGGACTACCAACTGGTGAAAACGCATGTGACACTTAGTGCCTAACTGGAGAACATACCAAAACCACTGAAGACACTGATGCTTGTTGTTTCGGGAGATGAATCAAGTCCTGATGGACCTTCAACATCATTCGTTATCTTTTACAAACATGTGAAATGTTTATTTTGTAACAGAAAACATTTAGGAAGACGAAAACGCTATGTTCTGTGTGTAGAAGGGCCAAGCACACCGATCACCAAAATGTGTTAAATGTTGAGTCTCATTTGGACGGAACATTGTATTTTTCTAAAGTTCCTATTTTTTTGTGGCTTTTGATCATTCTAGTTCGTAAAAAATATTTTCAGATTAGTAAAATGTTTACAGGATAATTATTTGTTGTATGAACAATATTGAGTCTTAGGATTTCCTAGATATTTTGTGAATTTTAATTAATATTCGGCAGATTTATTCCTGTTGGAATTTATTTCTTGACGTTCCTGCTCTATACGTTGCCCTAGCATAAAAAAAAAAAAAAAAAAAAAAAAAAAATTGAAATTTATTTATTTTATATATTTTCAAAGTATGGGGCCTTTCCCCACGGTGTCATTAAGGGTGCGTTTACATCTGACACTTCTCGTAGGAAATATATGTCAGGTGTCGGATAGATATTCTCTTGAAGGTTTACATACTGACAGAAATAGCTAGACATTTATGTCATGGATATGTATAGGACAGTTCTGGATTTGCGATAAATTCACCAAAAGCACAAATAATCAGTGTTTACATCTGTTGGTATAGAAGTGTCGACAATACAGCTAGTAGCCATGATATTTATCTCTGAAATTAAATTCTTCTCGTAAAAATCTGTGTTTACACCTGGTGTTATAGAAGTGTCGAAACTTATAGTTCGTGATAGAAATATATATCTCAGACATAAATTGCTCATGGTTTACACTAGTAGCAATTTCTGCCTGACATAAATTTCCTGCAATAACTAGCAAGTGTAAACCCACCCTAACGTAGACGTAAATGGCAGTGTCAATCCAGGGTTAATATAGTAACTTAGGAACATTTATTTTCTTAGTAGAGAGACAGGGTTCTGCCTCTAAAACGAAACATGATATGCCTTCTTTGTGTTCCATTCATAAAAAAAAAAAAAAAACATGAAACAAATGTTTGGCTAGTAGGAAGTAGGAAGTAGTTCCTTATGGAATTACTTTCATAAGCAGGTGTCTATGTTTGTTAAGAAAAAGAAAATGGAAACAAACATCAAGAAACTACATTTTAAATGTTTGTTTTTTTGCCAAAAATGAGAAAGGAGGAGCTGCCTTCAACGCCCTGCAATTTCATTTTCCACAGCTGAAATCATTAGCATTATTATTAAAGTGCAGTCTGAATGTTCATTCTAATGCCTGGAAAATTCGAATTTGAGCTGGAAATTGAGGAAGTGAACGCACATATAAAGGACATTCCTTCAAAAAGCATCCCCGACTCATTAATTCAATTGAATAACAATAGCTGTTGCATAACAAACAATAAAGTAGATTATGTTTGTTTTAATTATCGCAGTCCAAACATGTTAGCCAACTCGGGGGCTGGAGTACCTTCGCCATGTTCATTTCAGTTATAAAGCACAAGTTTACATTCGAGATGAGAAATCCCTGTTAGATAGAGAGGTGTACAAATGAACTAGACAAACAAGAAGAAGGAATTGTTTCTTTGTCTACAATCTCATGCTATTGTATACCAAAACAAGAAGGTTTAAACAAACCAAAACATTTACTCTTAGTAGGTACTTTGCCTGTTTACGTTTTCGTAAAAACGCTGGGGTATTCGACTAACCTTATATCACAGCTCACACCTGAACCCTTGTCAATTTTGTAATAAAGGAACCTCATTGAAACAATTTTGGAAAATGGAAAATGTTACTGGTCAAACTTGTTTTAGCGAGATGCAAAAAGGCAGCGGTTGAAGTTAAAAAACGTCAAGTGATATTTGGGATTCGGCTAGGAGAAAAAAAAAACGTCAACTCTTCAAGCAAAAATCTGTATTGGACGTTTCGGCTGCACTTTGGCAGCCTTCGTCAGCAATAAAAATGCATAGGCAACAGAGGAAGACCACGATAACATTTAGGTGTCAATGTTTAAAGTGGCACAATAGGTCTTTTAGGTTCACCTACATTGGTCCCGATCCGATCGGATAGCCACCGACTGCCGGAAGAAAAAACTAACACAAGAGTTGCAATGGAGGTGACTACATTGGACCCGACCCCACCTGATCCGATCCGATCCGATGACTACCAATTCTCGGCCGTTCAAACTTCTTTGTATCTAATCTGATTTCGGACGACCGACGCAAAATGGCGTCAAACGACATATTGTGTTTCAAAAACGTCTACAGCCTCTAAATCTTAACCGATTTCAAGTCATTTTTTTTTTTTTTTTTTTTTTTTTTTTTTTTTTTTTTTTTTTTTTTTTTTAATGAAATTTAATAAAATTTACAACTTTGCCTTGCCAGATTTTTGCTTTTTGTTTTACTTGTTTATTAAACTACGGAAAGATGTTTATAACCTTCTAGCTACCTTTCTTATAAATTATTCTAAAATATGAATATTAATGCTTGTCTTATCGTAGTGTAACAGTTAAAAATTAACTCTTAAACTAAAATTTTGTTTGGCCTCTATTTCACATTTATGTTTTTTTGGGGATCTCATTACTTTTTTCTAAGTATTAATTAAAATTTAGTTGCTGCATACCTACTGGCTTTTGTACTTCATATAAAACCAGGGTCTTTGGATTCTGCATAAGGTTCTCCTTAGTGCTTGATATTTGATACCAATAATCAACCTACATACATCTAATCACTAGACCAGAAAAGTTAGAAGCTATTCCAGATGACAATAATAATTTTGATGAGTGAGTGAGTCAGTCCTATAAATCCCGATTTTCGATCGCTTATATCTCAGAAACTATTCGATGTAGAATTATGAAAATTTCCAGTTTTACTCACATCTAGTAGTATAATACCTGTGTAAAATTTCATAACTTTATCTTCACCTGGTTGAAAGTTATGAGAGGGTAAAAATCGGCTCTAAGATCTCCTGTAATATACACACAGTATGCTTAGGCCGGAACTTGGCCTGGCGCACTACCGTGCGCCGAGATATCCCGAACCCTTCCACAGCCTCATCACCCATTAACATCTCCAGTCAGAACACTTCTTGGTAATGCTCGCAAATATAATGGGTGTTTCCAAATGACATCTTGGAAACATGAATTTTTAAATGTTAACGTCCATTTATTATCGACAACAAATTTTAACCTATAGTCGTTTAACCCCTGTTACTGGTAACCTATAGAAAACGGGTTATCTATTTGTTGACACTGGTCCGAAGCGCCCCAGTGTCAAGAAACATTATGCTTTGTTAACTTATCAGTTGATGAATAACTTATTGAATGATAGGAACCATGTTATTTTCGTTATGTATGACATGTTCAATTTCGTGGTGATCACGTTTGTGGTTTCATGACACCTGGACTCACCGGACCTCCACTATAGGAACCATGTTATAATACACTGCACAAAATTATTTAGCAACGATAGTTTTAATGATACGTTATTTAACGCAATAAAATAACTACTTATCTGCCGTGACGAAGCACGGGTACTCGGCTAGTATATATATATATATATATATATATATATATATATATATATATATATATATATTATACACGTATCCTTGTTAAGAAATCTAGAACGCAGCTATTAGAGACGACAAAGGAAGCAGTGAGAATGAGGAAAAGTGGAAAAGAGAGAGAGAAAAATAATATAAGTTAGAATGAGGACATAAATATCGATAACTCGTTATGTGACCTACAATCGATTGCCGATATTTATCGGTGTAATTAGGATGCCGTTCAAGATACCTCCTTGCCTCTGGAGGGAGTAAAGACGTCATGAAAGTGAGGATTCCTGTTACTGGTGTATCACCTAGCCCATAGAGCTATGAGGATTCCAGAGAAACCTCACTGCTCCCTTAATCCCTACCTTAATTGCTCCAGAATCAAGCTGCTGCCTGATTGGCCTGCTAAGGAAAGGGACCGAGATCAGGAGGATTGCTTCACGCCATCAGGATTTGCTAACACTACCTGCTAACAACTAGCCGTTTTGGTATTGTACGGTGTTTGCAGGCGATTGGTTGACATACAATATGACCTGTAATAAACAATGTCAAATTATAACACAGATAGTCCTCCCCGCAGGAGTGACTTAACTGAGCACATTACTAACTACGGTGGTAGTTACATTTCATTCCTGAATAATTTCATTAACACAACATTCAATTTTTTCCAGATTTTTGAGTAGCACATTAATTGATAAATCCAGTAGACTCTCCCTAATCCGGAGTGGTCGGGACCGGGCTAAAGTCGGATTAGGGGAAACGCCGGATTAGGGACTTCTGTTAGATACAATCAATTATGTATTTAATTATCCTTATTATATGAGGATATAATAGTAGTTACCATTTTTAAGATTGCATATTTAAGTAAAATTTAGGTGGCGATCATAAAATTTTTATTTATTTATTTTGAATTTACAACAATGTATAAGGTACATTTCTAGTAAATTATTGCAAGATTATATGACTTGATGGATTGGATTTTGTAGGAGTTGGAGGTCATAAAATAAATTCAAAATATGTAATTCCTTGCTGGTGTATTATTTTAAATAATACGCCTGATTTTTCATGTAACTAGTTTTTGATATTGTAAATAATTTATTTACAAGTTCATATGCATGTTAAAGTTTCAGGGAATAAAAATATGTTAACATTTAAACTAAATGGAAAATATTTAATTACTAATGAAATCACATATGTATGCATATATTATTACAATACCAAAAACTATAGTTTTAACTTAACCCTGGATTGACACCGTGGAATGAAAAATAGTCCACACTTTGTTCTATGGCGTTTCTTAAATTCTGTAAATCATAGAGACTCCCTCCTTCTTCCTAAATAATCGGAAGTGTATGATCTGGTTGGACCTAATATAAACAACGCCAGTTGTCTGCTAATCGCTGCATGAGAAGGTCGAGAGTTGTGTATGGGGTATTTTTTACCCCACGGTGTAGTTAACGGATAACTTTTTCGCTCATCTGATAAATCTTCACGGGTCGATCGCTTTCATGTTACGGCTTTCCAAGTGACTAAAAGGCCTGAAAACTGCCGAGACCTCTTTGATTTGGACTACCAACTGGTGAAAACGCATGTGACACTTAGTGCCTAACTGGAGAACATACCAAAACCACTGAAGACACTGATGCTTGTTGTTTCGGGAGATGAATCAAGTCCTGATGGACCTTCAACATCATTCGTTATCTTTTACAAACATGTGAAATGTTTATTTTGTAACAGAAAACATTTAGGAAGACGAAAACGCTATGTTCTGTGTGTAGAAGGGCCAAGCACACCGATCACCAAAATGTGTTAAATGTTGAGTCTCATTTGGACGGAACATTGTATTTTTCTAAAGTTCCTATTTTTTTGTGGCTTTTGATCATTCTAGTTCGTAAAAAATATTTTCAGATTAGTAAAATGTTTACAGGATAATTATTTGTTGTATGAACAATATTGAGTCTTAGGATTTCCTAGATATTTTGTGAATTTTAATTAATATTCGGCAGATTTATTCCTGTTGGAATTTATTTCTTGACGTTCCTGCTCTATACGTTGCCCTAGCATAAAAAAAAAAAAAAAAAAAAAAAAAAAATTGAAATTTATTTATTTTATATATTTTCAAAGTATGGGGCCTTTCCCCACGGTGTCATTAAGGGTGCGTTTACATCTGACACTTCTCGTAGGAAATATATGTCAGGTGTCGGATAGATATTCTCTTGAAGGTTTACATACTGACAGAAATAGCTAGACATTTATGTCATGGATATGTATAGGACAGTTCTGGATTTGCGATAAATTCACCAAAAGCACAAATAATCAGTGTTTACATCTGTTGGTATAGAAGTGTCGACAATACAGCTAGTAGCCATGATATTTATCTCTGAAATTAAATTCTTCTCGTAAAAATCTGTGTTTACACCTGGTGTTATAGAAGTGTCGAAACTTATAGTTCGTGATAGAAATATATATCTCAGACATAAATTGCTCATGGTTTACACTAGTAGCAATTTCTGCCTGACATAAATTTCCTGCAATAACTAGCAAGTGTAAACCCACCCTAACGTAGACGTAAATGGCAGTGTCAATCCAGGGTTAATATAGTAACTTAGGAACATTTATTTTCTTAGTAGAGAGACAGGGTTCTGCCTCTAAAACGAAACATGATATGCCTTCTTTGTGTTCCATTCATAAAAAAAAAAAAAAAACATGAAACAAATGTTTGGCTAGTAGGAAGTAGGAAGTAGTTCCTTATGGAATTACTTTCATAAGCAGGTGTCTATGTTTGTTAAGAAAAAGAAAATGGAAACAAACATCAAGAAACTACATTTTAAATGTTTGTTTTTTTGCCAAAAATGAGAAAGGAGGAGCTGCCTTCAACGCCCTGCAATTTCATTTTCCACAGCTGAAATCATTAGCATTATTATTAAAGTGCAGTCTGAATGTTCATTCTAATGCCTGGAAAATTCGAATTTGAGCTGGAAATTGAGGAAGTGAACGCACATATAAAGGACATTCCTTCAAAAAGCATCCCCGACTCATTAATTCAATTGAATAACAATAGCTGTTGCATAACAAACAATAAAGTAGATTATGTTTGTTTTAATTATCGCAGTCCAAACATGTTAGCCAACTCGGGGGCTGGAGTACCTTCGCCATGTTCATTTCAGTTATAAAGCACAAGTTTACATTCGAGATGAGAAATCCCTGTTAGATAGAGAGGTGTACAAATGAACTAGACAAACAAGAAGAAGGAATTGTTTCTTTGTCTACAATCTCATGCTATTGTATACCAAAACAAGAAGGTTTAAACAAACCAAAACATTTACTCTTAGTAGGTACTTTGCCTGTTTACGTTTTCGTAAAAACGCTGGGGTATTCGACTAACCTTATATCACAGCTCACACCTGAACCCTTGTCAATTTTGTAATAAAGGAACCTCATTGAAACAATTTTGGAAAATGGAAAATGTTACTGGTCAAACTTGTTTTAGCGAGATGCAAAAAGGCAGCGGTTGAAGTTAAAAAACGTCAAGTGATATTTGGGATTCGGCTAGGAGAAAAAAAAAACGTCAACTCTTCAAGCAAAAATCTGTATTGGACGTTTCGGCTGCACTTTGGCAGCCTTCGTCAGCAATAAAAATGCATAGGCAACAGAGGAAGACCACGATAACATTTAGGTGTCAATGTTTAAAGTGGCACAATAGGTCTTTTAGGTTCACCTACATTGGTCCCGATCCGATCGGATAGCCACCGACTGCCGGAAGAAAAAACTAACACAAGAGTTGCAATGGAGGTGACTACATTGGACCCGACCCCACCTGATCCGATCCGATCCGATGACTACCAATTCTCGGCCGTTCAAACTTCTTTGTATCTAATCTGATTTCGGACGACCGACGCAAAATGGCGTCAAACGACATATTGTGTTTCAAAAACGTCTACAGCCTCTAAATCTTAACCGATTTCAAGTCATTTTTTTTTTTTTTTTTTTTTTTTTTTTTTTTTTTTTTTTTTTTTTTTTTTAATGAAATTTAATAAAATTTACAACTTTGCCTTGCCAGATTTTTGCTTTTTGTTTTACTTGTTTATTAAACTACGGAAAGATGTTTATAACCTTCTAGCTACCTTTCTTATAAATTATTCTAAAATATGAATATTAATGCTTGTCTTATCGTAGTGTAACAGTTAAAAATTAACTCTTAAACTAAAATTTTGTTTGGGGCTGATATACTTCCGGAAGACTGATTGGCCCCTCAACTCCTCCTTTATACCTCCAACAAGATAATCGAAGGTTTCTGTGCTTATTAGGTGGTATTGCCAACGGCCACGTTGAATATACCGGTTCCCGTAGATCGCCGAAGTTAAGCAACGCCGGGCGTAGTCAGTACCTGAATGGGTGATCGACCACGTCCCGGCGCTAATGGCCAAGTTGTAGATGCGCCGTGAAAAAAAAAAATAGGTGGTATTTTTTGAATTAATCATTCATTTTCACTTGACTGACGAGCCGTGATTAGATAGGACCGGATCGGGTCGGGTCACTTGTATAACCATAGTCCCCTATATTGCATCATGGTCTTCCTCTCAAGGCATTTAACATATAACCATAGTCCCCTGTATTGTATCATGGTCTTCCTCTCAAGGCATTTAACATATAACCATAGTCCCCTATATTGTATCATGGTCTTCCTCTCAAGGCATTTAACATATAACCATAGTCCCCTGTATTGTATCATGGTCTTCCTCTCAAGGCATTTAACATATAACCATAGTCCCCTGTATTGTATCATGGTCTTCCTCTCAAGGCATTTAACATATAACCATAGTCCCCTATATTGTATCGTGGTCTTCCTCTCAAGGCATTTCTAGTGCTAAGAAGGCTGCCAATGTACAGCCGAAACGTTTTTGCTTGAAGATCTTCTCTGTTGGCCGAATTCCATACCATCTCTTGATTTCTCACTGTTCAATTTGTTAATAAAAACCTTTGTTTACCTAATATGTACATATTAGGTACAAAAAACGATTTATAGTATATTTTCATGGCGTAAAACTTTGTTTATTGATGAGATTAGCCTCTTACATAATTGTGTATATTTATTTTTTGCTGAAGAAGTCTGCCAAAGAGCATTTCCTGGAAATATAGATTTTTCTAAAATTTGACGTTTCCCAACCATTCCTTGACTTCTTATCACAATTTTACTTTTTAGATTTGTCTAAGTCACTTCCGTTGATGTTGTTAACGGTAAATATTGTTAAGAAAGAGTAAGGCATTATTTTTATTAAGAAAATACAAGAATATCATCTTCATAACATTTATTTTTACATTAAGTGCCTAAACTTTTAGTATTTAGAGCACTTGTGTGGCCTTAAACTCTTGACACATTTTATGACTTTCTGCAACGTTCAACTTGTAGAAAACCAACCCTCTTAAAATACTTATCTGCATATATATAATACTCATCCCTACTGTACTACGGTATATCATGCGAGGTCTTCGTTAAGAACGTTAATTGGAAACTGAGGCATGTACGAGAGCGCAATTAGCACACAATTTGTATGACTCTTAAATAATAGTTATTTTAATTTTGCCTTGTTAAACGTTTTTCATACATTCTATATAAAATTCTAAGAGAGAAGTCCCTAAGGTAGGAGACCCACCCCATCAAGTTGGTGCAAGAAAAACACGACTTAAATTAATTAAAGGAAGCCTGAGAGCTTAAAAATGTAATTTATATCTAGAGGGATGGTAAACAAGCTGGTTTTCCTTCAAAACAACACAGCAAGTTTACTCCAAACAGGTAAATATTTTGCTCGACAAGTTAGTAAACAAGTATTACCACCCTCCACAAGACCGCAAGTATACGCGCACTTATTTCACCTGACATTTACTCATGTTCTAATAGATTGCAAGTATACGCGCACTTATTTCACCTGACATTTACTCATGTTCTAATAGACCGCAAGTATACGCGCACTTATTTCACCTGACATTTACTCATGTTCTAATAGACCACAAGTATACGCGCACTTATTTCACCTGACATTTACTCATGTTCTAATAGACCGCAAGTATACGCGCACTTATTTCACCTGACATTTACTCTTGTTCTAATAGACCGCAAGTATACGCGCACTTATTTCACCTGACATTTACTCATGTTCTAATAGACCACAAGTATACGCGCACTTATTTCACCTGACATTTACTCATGTTCTAATAGACCGCAAGTATACGCGCACTTATTTCACCTGACATTTACTCATGTTCTAATAGACCGCAAGTATACGCGCACTTATTTCACCTGACATTTACTCATGTTCTAATAGACCACAAGAGGTTTGCTAAGGACAAATTATCGAAGGAACCAAGTGAAATATGTTTAAACTATAAACGGCACAACCCGCCCCTTGATGGGGTATGTGCCCCTCTCACTATTTGTAGTAGGATATATCCTTTAAATTAATTGATATTGGATATACATAAAAATGGCGCATGGTTATAAAAATAACATTTTATTTCACATTAGATACGATTGCATTTATAAATCAGAAGCTATTTCGCATTTTAGTAATATCGGCCCCCTCTATATATATATATATATATATATATATATATACAGGGTGTTCAAAACTCGATTAACACCCCCCTTTTTTTCCACAATTTTTGAAATTTTGAAAGGAAACTTGGTGGATCTTAACGTGGTCGAATGAACTTTCATTGGACCTAATGCACGACCCCTCAACTATCTCCAGTTCTTCTCCAGAGACCCTAACTCTGGAATCTCCAATGGAAAGGGGTTATTTTTATGACGGATTATTATAGAGAATTAAATTTTATGTCCATTTTATATATGTCATTTTTTCGCTAAAGCGCACCAATTACTAACAAATTACCAAAAACCGATAAAACTCTTTTTTTTTGTCACTTTTCTGCCAATAACGTAGAAAGTATGCCCGTAATAAAAAAAGTAGTCGATATAAACGTTGTAGAGGATTAAATTTACTTTCCAAAAAGTACCTTTAAATGCCAAACATGGTAATAGGAATGGAGCAAAACACACTTTTGTTTTTGAAGTTTTCAGAAATGTTTATTATCAACGTGATCTACGCTTCAGTAAAACTTAATAAACATTTCCTAAACTATTTTTGCTCCACCTAGTTTTGGATTTAAGTACGTTTGAAGAAAAAATCAAATTAAATTTCTTTATAAAGACATTAAAATAATAAATTTAAAGCAATAGAACTCATCTAATGATTAGAATTTCGTAGTAATTATTTTTATGTTAAACAATTCTTTTTTTTGTTTTTCTTTTCTTACGGTGCCTTGACATCTACGCCATTAGTGCCGCGTAAATTCCTGCCGCCGCACAGTGGGGCCAAACTACTTTTCGTGTTTCAAAAAAGACTAAAGCTTCCAAATCTTAACCGATTTCGATGATTTTTTTGAACCGTTGAAATCACACATTCAAACCCTGATGAGACTTAGAAATTTATCATAATTCAAAAAAGAGTCACTTATTTATGATCCTCCACTGAAATGTATCGTAAAGGACTTGCTAATGTAAATGAGGTTTCGCAACAGAGAAGGCGAGGACATAGCTGATTAGATAAAGCAGGAATGGTGGGCGTTAACGTCAAATTGCACTCATTACCTGTGTTGCAATGGGAGATTGCCTTGTAGCGGTCGATGACCCGGTATTCAAGGGCATGCAACTAGGGTAACGAGACGCATCAAGAGGTGCATAGAATGGGGCATAGATAGTAGCAGAGTTTGACTCATGTTCTGGACAATAATGACGACGGATTTGCTGTTATGGACCCATTGCGTTTCGGGTGTCATTCTTGCAGACTCTAGGTGTATTCGTTGTAGTCATGCAAGTTGCTTTAAGGTCAGTGTCTGAGAATGGACCCATGGCTTTTCGGGTGTTATTGTTGCAGACTCTAGGTGTATTCGTTGTAGTCATGCAAGTTGCTTTAAGGTCAGTATCTGAGAATGGACCCATGGCGTTTCGGGTGTCATTGTTGCAGACTCTAGGTGTATTCGTTGTAGTCATGCAAGTTGCTTTAAGGTCAGTGTCTGAGAATGGACCCATGGCTTGTCGGGTGTTATTGTTGCAGACTCTAGATGTATTCGTTGTAGTCATGCAAGTTGCTTTAAGGTCAGTGTCTGAGAATGGACCCATGGCTTTTCGGGTGTTATTGTTGCAGACTCAAAAAATAATTCACGAACGTTTACAATTGAACATAAAATAATATTTCAATTCTCATCTAACTGAATATCAGCACTGATATCGTTGAAATTAAAATTCAAAACGTGATTAGACTTGGAAAAAATCAGCCTGACATCTTCAAAACGTAAATTTATGTTGATTCAACAATGAGATTAATTGAAATCTTATGATTTTCCAATGGTTTTAAACAGATTCTAGTCTTTTCCAAGTCTAATCAGGTTTTGAATGTTTACTTTAAACGATATCAGTGCTGACATTCAGTTAGATGAGAATTGAAATATTATTTTATGTTCAATTGTAAACGTTCGTGAATTATTTACTCGTTTTTAATATACAGAGGAAACAAAAAATACAAATCTGGCCAGCAAAGTTGTTTTAAATTTTATTGGCTTTCATTATAAAAAAAAAAAAAAAAAAAAAAAAAAAAAAAAAAAAAAAAAAAAAAAATGCATTGAAATTGGTTATTATTTGGAGGCAGGAGCCTTTTTTGAAACACGAAGTGTCGTTTGGCCCCACTGTGCGACGGCCAACCACTGTGCGAACCTGCAATCAAGACCAAGCAAGTGTGGAACCGTCCAATCGAAATAATAGAAGTACAGAATACGCCAACGGAACCTCATGAAAACAGATACTTGTGCCGGTTGAACCTGACAAACAACCTCTCCTTGCGCACTTCCGGGTACACCAAAATAAATTATCAGGGGGTACACATACACCAGCAACTGTCTGTTACGCCCTATGTAACCAGCCGCCTGAAGGAAGCACTGCAGAAGATGATCTGCCTGCAACACTTTCTGTGTTCAGCCTTGAACTCGTTTCGCCTGAAGCTGCATCTTGAAGGCGATCCTCAGGCCAACTCTTATGCATCTGGTACAAGTACCTCAGTTTCCAGTAGTTCCAGAACGGGGTCCTCCCCAGTGCCGTGCAGCACACCAGCCTCCAAAGAATCGAGCCATACCACGACGAGCTGCAGCTACCCACGGTTCAACATTTCGTACCAAGTCATATTAAGTTCGGCTTCCGGTACTGCGTGAATCCCATATTCAAGGACCTTCTCTGTTACCTCAGAGATCACATTGCAGCACCAGACAGTTTCCTCTGGGAAGTTCCCCATTGTAAATGTCATACTCCCTTCTATTATGTAAGCGTAGAATAAGGTCTAGTTTTAGACCCAGCTCCAGGTCCTTTTCCGGCCAACCCCATTCTCAGACTAACCCTCAGGAAACTAGCAGCATGACTAGCGAAAAAAATGGTTACACGGTCAATACCAAAAGACAATAATGTTTGTGATGATTTGGATCATGGATGTCTACGAGTTGAATTAATATTTTTAAATTTATTTATTAAGTAAATTGTATTTATAATAATTATAAATATTACGAAGACAAGGTATGGTTGGGATTCGGCTAGGAGAAAAAAAACGTCAGACCTTCAGGAAGAAATCTGTATTGGACGTTTCGGCTGCACATTGGCAGCCTTCTTCAGCTAAAAAATATATACAAATTATATGTAAAAAATGTATACAACCTTATAGGTAAAATTTTTAATTTTAATTTTAACGTCCATTTATTATTAACTTAGAATTTTAGGACGGGTTATCTGTAGGTTACCACCCTTTTCTAGCCAGGATAGGGGTGATGCCTTTTCTTTTTTCTAAAGAAAAGCCACCACCCCTAGTGGGAATCGAACCCACGACCTTTGGCACGGAAGGTTATTATAGGTAAAAGAAAGGCAGAAATGAGCGTAGTATATACATCATGACAATAAATTTGAACCAATCTTATTTTTAAACAATGAAAATACGGTAGTTGGAAAGTAACCAGCATGTAGAAAGTAGTAAATAAACAGTACAAAAACTAACATTTTAGCGCGATTCCTCCCTCCCCCATATATATATATATATATATATATATATATATATATATATATATATATATATATATATATATATATATATATATATATATGTATATATTTATATATATATATATATTTGTCTGTTCGCTCATTTCTGGCTTCCCTGATGGTCCGATGTTGATGAAATTTGGTACAAAAATCTGTCGTCCAATTTGAAAGGTCAAGTTCGTTAACCAGCAAAATCCGCCCACTGGAAGATGGCGTTTGGGGCGAAATTCGCGCAAAAAAAATCGTAACGCTTACGTTTTTGAGTTCATAAGCTTGTAAGTACTCTTTTTATAGGCTTCTTGGGCTAGGAAAACGAATGGAACCATTTTCAAGGCGATAGCTTTAACCGTTTTCGAGAAAACTGAACAAATAATTTTTGAATGCCGTTTTTGGTTTGGGTACTTAGAATCATGGGATTCAGTTGAAACATTTACTACATGTTCTAATTTCATTAAAACTAATATGTTGAAATTTTGGTTGCGTTTGGAGTTAAGGAAGGGTTAGAATAAAATATTTTATTAACAGACATAAAAAAGTTTTGGTAACTTTGTATACTTTCCTTAATATCTCAAAAAAGGTTGAGAATTTGGGAAACGGTAGAATACCATTAGAAAGCTTACTAAATGTTCTACAAAAAAGGTTCTAATGAAAGTTTTGATTAGGCGATGTCAATCGGAGAAATAAGTGCTTAAAACTTTAAAGTAATTGATTTCGCTTATTCGAACTGTTCTTTTTGTCTTTGATTTTGATACTTAAAATTATGGGATTCAGTTGAAACATTTTCTGCATGTTTTAATTTCATCACCACTAATATGTTAAAATTTTGGTTACGTTTGGAGCTAAGGAATGATTAGAATAAAATATTTTATTAACAGACATGAAATGTTTTGGGAACTTCGTATACATTCCCTAATATCTCGAAGACGGTTAGAAATATTGGCAAACGGAGGGTTACCATGCGAAAGCTTACTAAATGTTCTACAAAAAAGATTCTGAAACAATTTTTGATTAGGCTATGTCAATCGGAGAAATAAGTGCTTAAACTTTGAAGTAATTGATTTCGTTTATTCGAATTGTTATTTTTTAATTGCTTAAAGTTGGATAATGTATTTGACAATAAAACAGATTAATTAAAATAAGAAAAACAATTCATTGTTAAAAATATATCAGGCTGTACCGTATGAAATGTCAGTTTTGGATATGTCGATTTCCTTCAAATGTCTTGAAACTGTCGAGGCTCCTACTCCTAGTTCTTTGGCATACTCCCTAGTGTTTTTAATTGCTTATAGTAGTCAAATGTATTTTTCAATAAAACAGAATACGTATAATTAGAATCAATATTTTGTTTGTTAGAATTCAAAGATGCCGTATGAATATCTAGATTAGAGTACTGGTGTTGATTTCGTTCTTTAGAATTATTCTTGGTATTCCCTATTTTCATCTGTTACCCATAGTTTTTTATTGTTAGTAGTTTTTTCTTATTGATTATAGAATATAAATCTATTTGGCTATAAAACAGGATACGTAAAATTAGTGACAATATTTCGGAGATTTCTGAGCGAAATACTTTTAAGATTTTCTACCACCACGAACGGCTTTTTTCCTCTATTTTTATCCACTAGAAAGGCTTTATTTTGCATATTATTCTATATAAGTTTTATTCAGCAGGGGATTCTGATGAAATGTCGTGTTTTTGCTGTGGATTTTAATTACGATGTATCTAAGATTGGATAACATTAGCGAGTCTACATAGTTAAGAACCGACGACGGAGGATTACTTCTTGCTATGATTTAGTCTACATATCTATATTAAGTCCAAAATCCAAAAAATAAACTTCACAACGGTTAGATACTATGAGCGAATATGGCGGTTCAATGCCCGTAGAAACCAGGGGGCCGCAGGAAATTTACCTGCTAAGAGTTAATCCTCAAGAGCTGTAAATATACCCCAGGTATCTGCCGACACAAATACAAAGCCTAGGCGGAGAGCACCCCAAAAACTCAGATCCAAACATAAGGTTATATACTAAATATTCATAAAGACTACTTAGTTGTAAACCGATTCATCAATTAGCAATCAATAGTTTTCAACAAAGGTTATATACTAAATATTGATAAAAAGTATTTAATTAGAAAAAAAAAAACAATATTCCACAAGACTTGTTTTTGGTCCATTTCTGTCTACTCCATAGACTTAATTAGGTATATTATTCTATTGTAGTTGGGCAACTAAACTTTGTTTTATTTTGTTAAATAAAGTTTTTTTTCTTGACTTGTTATTCGTCAAGACTTTTATTTGTCCTTGTGTATTTACTAGATAGGTTTTATTCGGCATATTATTCTATATAGGCTATATTAGGCAGGGTATTCTACTCAATCTTGTGTACTTCTTCTTGATCCTTCTGTACATGGGCGTATATAAAAACAATTTCGGGGGGGGGGGGGGCTGAGACCATTTCCAGGGTATGGAATACTAAATATTTAGAGCTTGGAATAGTTTTAGGCAACTAAAACGCTATTACACGTAAAATAAATTATGTTTTATGAACTAAGTGATCTTATTTAATTTATTTTTAAGGGTTTTACGAGAAGTTTTTATCATCAATTCAAAATTTCGGGAGGGGCTGCAGCCCCCCCCCCATATACGCCCATGCTTCTGTATCCTCTACAAAGGCTTTATTAGGCATATTTTGTATTGATTTATAGAGCTTTGCTTTAGAATGAGAGCCTGATTCTGTAATTTCCGCTTCTGTGTAAAAGTTAGCTACTGTCGGTGTCCCTGACGCCTTAATATCACTTTGATTCGAGATGTTCGAGAGGATTTTGACAATTTTCACGAGATATATAAAAAAAAATAAGTTTATTTCTTTTCTAAGCTTATCAAATGGCACTAGGGACATAAACGGAACCGCGCTAAGATGCTGCAGTTCCTTGAGAGAGTCGGACTTTTTTATTGTGAGATTAAACAATCTATTCTATAAGTGAATACAATTTATAATAATCAATACACAGATACGTACCACTAGAGAATGCCTAGGGGTCCGTGCCAACGTGCACCAAAAGAAGCATAGGCTGAAGAAATTGGCTTTATAGTGGAACGGAGACATTCTTACAACTTACAAACAAATGGACTAATGAAATAGTCACTTTGAACAAGTGAGCCACCGTCACTTCGTGGAGAAGTCACCAGGTCAATGATCCACAATTGAGAGATACACTTTTTGGAAGTATTTCCAAGAGAAATTAGGCACAACTGTAGAACTGTCTGTGTGATTCTAAATGAGTCAAAACAAAACTTCTTTTTTTGTGAAATGGAGTGGCCATGAACAAGCGTTATGCAATATTAGGAACGTGCTTTTTATAGAAGGCCTATCTTTTGAAGATCTTATTTCAACAATCACTTCTTTATATCGTGTTTAAAGGCTGAAGACTGAGGGTTCTAAAAACTTATGCCAGCTTATGGGTCTTCAAAGCTTCTTTTATTTTTCGTTGAGACGTTTTGGATTACGCCATTGTCAATGGCGGTTTTGTCATATTTGTATTTGCGGTATATCAAAATTACTCAGTTTTTCTTATGACATCTTTGTCCCCAATGCCATTTAGCCACCAGTAAGAGAGTCAGTTCCGAGAGATGTGAGGGTATTGGGGATCAAAATGTCATGAATAAAAAAAAAAAAATGTTGGGATACTTCAAATGCAACTATGACAAAGCAGAGATTGACAATGGCGTAAGACGAAACTTCTCAACGAAAAACTTATGCCAAATAATGAAAAACTGAACGAAAAAAAAAGATATCTGAAGTCCCAGAAGCTGGCATAAATTTATAACTCAAAATTAATGAGTTCAACAACACAATTTCAAAGTAGCGCGGGAGAAACTGACAAAAGTTCGATATCTCTATTCTGTAAACATTTGCAGATCAATTGGCATTATATTATTAAAAAGTATTTTATTATTTTTATTTCTGAGGTATCAAAAATATATATATACTTGTTTTGGAAGAAAAATAGTTTTCTTCACATTTTCTTTAATTATGAAGTGGTATTTCACCCTTAAATTTTCGTACAGCTCTTAATTTACATAACAATATTTCAATAACGGGTGTATCTGATTGGAAATTTAATGTAGATTCTAAAAATGTGATCGTTATTTACGGTATATTAAGCAGAAATCCGAAACGTACAGTTTTCATAAGAAAAACCAACAGTTTTGAAAATAGGCAAAAGTTTGAGTAGCTCCGCTACATGTTCAGGTTGAACGCTCAACTCTGCATCACTGAACAGCAAATGAGGTTAAGAATAAACCCTTAAACACAAATTTGAACTACTTCTGGATTCCGTCATAAGCGGGTTTATTGTGGAAGGTCGGAAATCGTCTAAAAGGTTTCTAGCACGCTTCCTGCGTCCCTATAAATTGAAAAAAATCGTCTCTCATAGGATTTATGATGTCATCGCAATCAATGTCCATTCCACACTTGTGTTCTCACCATTTGTTTTGAACCGACAAAAAAAAAAACAAAAAAAAAAAAAAAAAAAAAAAAAAAAAAAACAACAATGATAAAGTGTGTAGTAGTTGAAGACTGGCCAAGGACAACATCTGTTATCTATTTGGGACCGTGAGATCTGGTCTCCTGCGAAGATCATATGGCGCATGTGTGAGGTGAATCGTAGCAAGCTTTCCCACAGGCATCACCTGGACCTTGTGCAGGCGCCAGATGCTATTCCTAACTGCAGTCCTTAAATCGAACGAAATACATACCGTACAGAGAACCTTAAGGCTTGCACTATAAAGGAAAATAAAGTCCGACTCGCAGGGACTGCATAAACTTAGCGCGGTTCCGTTCTTATCCCTAATGTCATTTCGAAAGGTTGAAATAGAAACAGTTATAATTTTGGTTAGACCTTTCATGAAATAATTCAGGACATTAAATAGGTCACGGTTGTAAGAGTACATACCTGAGAAAAATATGAGTCCCTGACCTCGACTAAGTTCCCTCTAAAAACACATTGCGTACTGTTTCTTATTTTCTTTTACCATAATACTAATTTTACAGATAAATGCAATTAAAAAAAATCAAGTAAAAAGTGATTTAAAAAAAATACAAAACCCGTTCAAAAGAACAAAACAAACACATTTGAAGTTTTAAGCACTTATTTCTCCGATTACATCGGCTAAATTCAAAATCATTTTTGTAGAGCATTGTAACCTTTTGCTTACCAAGATTTCCAACAGTTTTCGAGATATTAAGGAAAATATACGAAGTTCCCAAAACCTTTCATGTCTATAAATAAAATATTTAATCCTTCCGTAACTCCAAACGTAAATAACAATTTAACACTTTGTTTATATGTATTTCAAACTTACAGGAAATATTTTAACTGAATCCCGTTATTCTAAGTACAAAAACTAAATACTTTTTGACAACAAATCAACAATCAACAATTTTTTGACTTTTCTCGAAAAATGTTAAAGCTATCGCCTTAAAAATGGTTTCATTCGTTTTTCTAAGCCAAGAAACCTATAAAACGAGCATATGATGAATACCTATTTGGAAGCATATGATGTAAGCGTAACGATTTCTTTCGCGCGAATTTCGCTCGAAAAACGAATGTCCCGGTGGACGAATTTTGCTGGTTAACGAACTTGACCTTTCAAATTAGGCGAAAGATTTTTGTAGCAAATTTCATCAAAATCGAACCATTATTCGCTTTGCTAGACCGCGAACAGACAAAGATATATCTGTCTGAACCACCGTTATGTTCTATCTCTAGGGGTTCTGAAACGTAAAATTTTCTAGTCGGCACTTCCGAATTGTTTCATGAGGTCAACCTTATAAGCGGGGACCTTCCCTATGAAGGGAGGGAGGAACCGCGCTAAAAGACATGTTCTTCTCTCTGGAATCACGTATTTTGACGTGTTATTCAATGCTTATCCATGACATGGTTTGGAAAGACAATCTGTTCTGACGGGAGGGAGTAATTTGATATTACAACAATATAGACATTGTCCTACGTGTTGTCCGTTTATCAGGTAGAAAGCTGTACAGTTATTGTATCCATAAAGTAGTTGAACTTAGGAAGTGGGAAGAACAATGACTGCTATAGTTGGTCTCTTAGTCATTTATGTAAGATGATATTTGAGAATGAGGAATTATTCATAAGTTTCGGATTTCAGTGTAATTTCGACTGGAATTTGCGATAGCGAAGGTTGGCTAAGGATCGGATAAATATGATTATTATTTCATTATTAAATCAGTCTCGTAACAGACCAAAATGACCCAGAGGGGCGATACTGTAGAGTTATTTGATTCTTGACCATACGGCACAATAGAGAGATTGTGTGGTCAGTACTATGCACCGGTCGCCTGATGTTCCCTCTTTGTAGGTTGGCTGAGGGACGGCCAGGGAGAAGGAATGAAACTCACGAACGAAGTCACTTGCAGATAAATTGATTAGTGCAATAGTCCAATGCTCTACCACTGAGCTAACGTTGCCCCCTTTATTTAATTATAGAGTGTCCCAATTAAGATAGAATGGAGCATCGATTATTTTTCGAAAAATGTTTGGCTCGCTTTCAGTAGTCAAACCTGTGCCTTTGACAAGTTCCATAGTTCGTCACAGTATCGAAAAATGGTTTCTTTACTTAGTATCAACTTTACGAGGACCAAGATCTTCTGTTTTATTTTATAATGTCGCAACGAGAATCATGCTAGTACGTGTGCTGCGGTTTGGTTCTTTCTTGCGCATCTGCAACAGAGGGGTTCAATGTTATTTGCTCGAGAAACAAAAACGCGAAATGACGCGTAATTTTTATTTATTTGTAAAGCAGTTGTCCATTCGTATCTGGATAAAATATATTTGTCGTAAATACATATGTTTCCCTTTGGACGATATTTAAAATTTTGGACTACACCCCTTGCCATTTTGAGTCGTGCAATTCCTCAAACAAATATAAGTGAGTCTGCCCGCCCTAAGGCTCGTGCGGTTTTTTATAATCTATATTTACTAGGGAGCAGGTTAATGCCTCAAATCCTTGGTGCAAGGACTTTCTTTATCCCTAAGACTAAGTTTCCTGAGACGCCTGGCAATTTCAGACCTATCACTGTGGCGTCTGTAGCTCTCAGACAACTTCACAAGATATTGGCTGCACGTCTGAGAGCGTTTGATCTCCAAGAGACAGGTCAGAGGGCATTCTTAGCAGCCGACGGAACTGCAGAGAACAGTGTAGTCCTGGGTGCGGTGCTCAGGGAAGCTCGGCGTTGTCGCCGTGAGGTACATTTGACCTTCCTGGACATTGCTAAGGATTTTGATAGTATTTGTCACTCAGCTCTACGAGCAGCCATGCTCCACAAGGGCCTACCATCCGGATTCGTTGAATACGTGATGGGGGTGTACGGTGATGGGTTTACCCGGATTAACGATGGACGAACCCAATTGTAAGCGGAAGGGGGATTAGGCAGAGATCTTTTGTCTCCTTGCCTCTTCAACCTTGCGATGGATTGGGTTCTCCAGGCGGTTCCAAGCCAGGTGGGATATACTCAGGACGGAGTGAGGATTAGCTATCTGGCCTTTGCCGATGTCCTGGTCCTGGTGGCGTCCTCGGTGGCTGGCATGCGGGATGCCCTTTCGGGGGTTAGAGCTACTATCGCCAAACTGGGGATGGAGCTCAGCCCTGGTAAGTGCTGTGCCCTTTTGCTGGTACTAGCTGGGTGTGTGACCAGGGTCAAGTTGGAGCCCCGGTGAGGCAAATGCTGTTCCGTGACTAAGTTAAGTACCTGGAAGTCACCTATAGAAATCTTGGAACCGAGAGGCCAGACGAGGAAATAGAAACGGGGCTTTTGAGAATTGGAAATGCTCCCCTCAAGCCGCAGCAGAGGTTGACCACCGTTAGGTATCACCTTCTTCCGCGATACGTGCACAAGCTGGTACTTGGTGGCTCCTCCCGTGAAGCATTAAGGAAGTTCGATGTAAAGTTTAGAGCAGCGGTGAGTAGGTGACTGAGACTGCCAAAGGATATCCCTGTTGGATATTTCCATGCTTCGTGCACGGACGGAGGCTTGGGTGTTCCATGCATGGGCGACCTGGTCCGGCTCTGACGATAGGCCGTCTGTCTAGAATGGGATGGTCTGGTCTGGCCGCGGGTAGGGCGGTTTATGGTTCGGCGGACGTGACCAAAAGGCTGCGGAGTGCGAGGGAGGCCCTGGCCAGGCAGGGCTTAGTACATGAAGTCGCTTGGTGCCCTGAAGTTAGGAAGCGCTGGTGGGCAGGAAGGCTCCATTCGTCCAACGACGGAACAGGATTAAAGGAATCTTCTGCTAGTAAGGCTTAACAGATGAAGACGCATGGTGCCCTGAAGTTAGGAAGTGCAGGTGGGCAGAAAGGCTCCATTCGTCCAACGACAGAACAGGATTAAAGGAATCTTCTGCTAGTAAGGCTGCGGAGAGCGAAGGAGGCCCTAGCCAGGCAGGGCTTAACAGATGAAGACGCATGGTGCCCTGAAGTTAGGGAGTGCAGGTGGGCAGAAAGGCTCCATTCGTCCAACGACAGAACAGGATTAAAGGAATCTTCTGCTAGTAAGGCTTAACAGATGAAGACGCATGGTGCCCTGAAGTTAGGAAGTGCAGGTGGGCAGAAAGGCTCCATTCACCAACGACAGAACAGGATTAAAGGAATCTTCTGCTAGTAAGGCTGCGGAGAGCGAAGGAGGCCCTAGCCAGGCAGGGCTTAACAGATGAAGACGCATGGTGCCCTGAAGTCAGGGAGTGCAGGTGGGCAGAAAGGCTCCATTCGTCCAACGACAGAACAGGATTAAAGGAATCTTCTGCTAGTAAGGCTTAACAGATGAAGACGCATGGTGCCCTGAAGTTAGGAAGTGTAGGTGGGCAGAAAGGCTCCATTCGTCCAACGACAGAACAGGATTAAAGGAATCTTCTGCTAGTAAGGCTGCGGAGAGCGAAGGAGGCCCTAGCCAGGCAGGGCTTAACAGATGAAGACGCAAGGTGCCCTGAAGTTAGGGAGTGCAGGTGGGCAGAAAGGCTCCATTCGTCCAACGACAGAACAGGATTCAAGGAATCTTCTGCTAGTAAGGCTGCGGAGAGCGAAGGAGGCCCTAGCCAGGCAGGGCTTAACAGATGAAGACGCATGGTGCCCTGAAGTTAGGGAGTGCAGGTGGGCAGAAAGGCTCCATTCGTCCAACGACAGAACAGGATTAAAGGAATCTTCTGCTAGTAAGGCTCCATTCGTCCAACAACAGAACAGGATTAAAGGAATCTTCTGCTAGTAAGGCTCCATTCGTCCAACAACAGAACAGGATTAAAGGAATCTTCTGCTAGTAAGGCTCCATTCGTCCAACGACAGAACAGGATTAAAGGAATCTTCTGCTAGTAAGGCTCCATTCGTCCAACAACAGAACAGGATTAAAGGAATCTTCTGCTAGTAAGGCTCCATTCGTCCAACGACAGAACAGGATTAAAGGAATCTTCTGCTAGTAAGGCTTCGACACTTTGGCTTAATGTATTTTACTTGTTTATATTTTAATTTGGGGTGTGGGTATTTCTGTAATTGTTATGTTTGTCTGCATCACGTTAATACCTCCATCGAGTGCTCTGGTCTGGGGTTCTAGGGTGGAGTGTTTGCGTTCAGAACGCAGCAATATTTTCTTATTATTATATTGATCATTTTTATTGTTAGTTTTTCTTTTCTTTTCTTTTTTTTATCTATTTGGTTATATTTGTAATTATTAATTAATTTCAGTTTTATATTATTATATATCATTATATTATCAGATACACTGATTTGTAAGGCTTATTTTTTATTTTATATATTTAATTATTTTTGTGCCTTCTTATACTCTTCATGAGGTACTCTTAAGACTGATGAGCACATTAATTTAGGTCTCCCAGCAACTAGGCTTGTGTTGTTTTCAAGACTAAATAACGAGGGTGAAGGAGACACCCAATTGTTTTGTTGACCAATTGTATTTTAGAAAAATTGTATGTGCATTGTATCTCCTAATAAATAAAAATAAAAATATGAATATATATATACATGAGTAACCATTTCCAAATGGCAAATCTAACTTTTATTTTAAAAGAAGAATCCTATCGATTTTCCTTTGGCCCTTTATTTCAAAGATATCTTGAAGAAAAGCGACATAAGTAGGATTTCTAAAGGGAGCAACTTGACGACAATTAAGTTCTTGATTCAACAGCGATTATTATGTTCTTGATACAGAAGAACGCGACTGTAGCTGTAGTAGTTAAGTTACTTCTAAAAAGAGCTAAAAAGAGATGGAGTTTTGTATTAGTTTTGGCTAAATTGAGTTGTTTTTTTTTCTTTTTTTCGGATAATGTTATGAGCCATAATACTTCTTTTTTTTTTTTTTTTTTTTTGCACCTTAAAAACCTACATCTATTCAGCTATATGTAGTTAATGACAATAGTATATATTGTGCATTTTTGGTATAAAGTCTTAAATAAATTCAGTTATTATGCAGTTACATCAAATTACCTACATTGTTTTTAAAATTCTCTTACTATATTGGTTTTATGTCCAAGTTTATTTGGCTGTGTTGCCAGCGATGGGTCCATTCTGGTAAGTTGTCACCTTAATTCATCAGATATTTCAAATCTACTTCCTTCTTGCGGTATATCTATTATGCTTGATTTTTTCTACGTATTTTTTTTTTAATAATGAAATGGGCAAAAAAAAAAAAAAATAGGGAAACAAAATTTAGTTTGATATTACTAAGTTTATTCTTCAACTACAGGAATAACCCTGTTCATATATTTTTTCTAACACAGTCATTATCATTGGAACATACACAAGTACCAATATTATATAAGTTATATTTACAAAGATTCGAACCGTGCTAAGTTTCATGAAGTATTACTAACAGTTAACTGACAGTTTCAAGTTAACTAATGTTACATCAAGTTAAAACTATAAATAAACACTATTAGTTACGGTCATCTCAAAACCTATTTATACATTGTACATTTATCATCTCTTGATAAAAAAATAAGTTTCGAAATTGAGTAAGCGCATAGGACATGCTTGCGTTTAGCGTTTTGTTACAATTTTACAAGATCCTGAAAAAAAAGTGGGGGTAGCATTAGAATTGAAAGGTACTCAAGTTAATTAATCATAACATAAAATTTTGTTTATCCCAGAGTAAGAAATATTTGTTAATTAAGAAGAAAGTGGAACAATTTTTTTTTATTTTTTCAGAATGATTATAAGTATAATTGATCTCGATGAAAGAGGAATGTTTTGTGGCTAATTTTAGAGAAATTGCCACAAGCTCACACACAACGCAATACATCATCTTTGGTAGTAACTTTGTAAACATTTTATTTAAAAAATAAAAATTATTAATTAAATTGCACATTTCCTCATTCATCTGTACAATATGTTTATTAATTTTATGTACTTATGAGGTAAGGATTTATGTACATGTTTTAATAGTTATGTTTAGGTATAAATAATACTTAAATATACATTTAAGTGACACTCATGGAGTGCAAAGTTTTACTCTTTACCTCCTTCATTTTTATTATTTATTTTAAATTTTGATTATATACAGTTAAAAAGTAAGGAATAGTTAACATTGATATTGTCTTAATGATATTTCATAGACAGCCTTTTTATTACACTGTCCCATCGTTTTGTATGCAAACATAAATACATCTGTATCTGACACTCGTAAAAACTGACCGCATTTAATCATTTTTGACAATATATTCACAATAGAAAATTTGATTTAACACCATTCGTACAAGATTAATAGAAAAATAAATAAATACAAAGGAAATTGGTCAGAATTTGGTCAGACAATTTTTTATGACTCTATATTAAAAGTTGAAAGATGAACAACTGAAAAAAACAGAACAGTAGGTAGGTCTCAACAAGAATGCACCCAATGAAAAATAATAAAGAATAACTTATATTTTAAGATATCACAAAGTCTACAAAAGTAATAAATTAAGAATGGCAAAACTAAATAAAGTATTTAAAACGCTTAAATTTAGTAAATATGTAATAAATTACAGGAGAAACCAGGTTTTAATGTTAAACATTGTTAAATTATTTTTGTAATAAATAATGCAATTGAACAATAAGAAAATGTCAACTTTTAAGGTTTTAGGCCTCTATTTACAGATCATTTTTAGTTAGAGGTGTATACAAACTACAGCTCCCATGCCAGCTTTTACAGATCTTTTCTTTAAAACATTAAATCGGATAACACTTTGAGGAGACATATGCAATTAGACATTGACTGTAAAACACTTACTAACAGACTGCAGAAAACTAAAATACAACAACATACCACATGATATGTATGAACTCTTGACAGATGGTAGCCCACATATCGTCGATACAAATGCAAAGTATCGAAAGTGGAAAATGGTTGGTGCCTTATAGATGACTTTATATATATTTTATCCTATAATATATTTTAATTAGACTTAATACACATTCGTTAGTTTGATTTTCTGTAATTGATAATTATTTTTCTTTAATTTTCGAGACTGCCAAACCGTATGTCAGTCCAACATCAATCAGAAAAGTTGAAATTGAAAAATGTGTTTATTCAAATTCGATAGTTTGCTTTTGTAGTGACGATATATCCAGTTTTTTAGACTTTAAAAAATATATAAAAATGTATGAAGACTTATTGAAAAAAAAAATTTAATATATGTTGAATTAAAATTATATTTGTACAAAATAGAGCGAAAAGGCCTCATTTTTAGTTTATGAAAAATAATTTATTACTTACTTGTTTTTAATTTTATAGTTTACCTTTAATATTCAATCTTTTTATTACTTTTTTTCTCTTTTTTATTTCTCTTTTCTTCTTATATATTGTAGTATATATTTTGAAAATTTCATTTGTTAAATTGTTTATTTAAATGTTTTAATTTTTGATGTTATGGTTCTTTTATTTTGTTTGTTCTACATGTATTTAGATCAAATCACCCAGTTGCGGCCCTAAAGCCAAATAAATAAAACTTTAATAGACTAAATTTGGGTTTTCAAGATTTTCAGAATTATTAAAACAAGTTTATTATGCAATTGGGGTTTTCAAGGTTTTCAGAATTATTAAAACAAGTTGATTATGCAATTGGGGTTTTCAAGGTTTCCAGAATTATTAAAACAAGTTTATTATGCAATTGGGGTTTTCAGAATTATTAAAACAAGTTTACTATGCAATTGGGGTTTTCAAGGGTTTCAGAATTATTAAAACAAGTTTATTATGCAATTGGGGGTTTCAAGGGTTTCAGAATTATTAAAACAAGTTCATTACGCAATTGGGGTTTTCAAGGGTTTCGGAATTATTAAAACAAGTTTATTATGCAATTGGGGTTTTGAAGGGTTTCAGAATTATTAAAACAAGTTTATTATGCAATTGGGGTTTTCAAGGTTTTCAGAATTATTAAAACAAGTTTATTATGCAATTGGGGTTTTCAAGGGTTTCAGAATTATTAAAACAAGTTTATTATGCAATTGGGGTTTTCAAGGTTTTCAGAATTATTTAAACATGCTTATTATGCAATTGTTACATAAATTCAGTAAGTTACAATATAAAACAAATAAATCTTGAAAATTGTTTAGTTTCTTAATTTAAATTATATTATTTTCTATTTTATTATTTATTTTTAAGCATATATTAACTGAATGCAATTTAAGACAGAAGCTTAATGTCCCATTCGACTTGACATAACTCTTCGGTGACGACAGCCACCACATTCATACAATACTCAAAAACTTTAAAGGACATAAACATTTACAACAACAAACAAAATATTAGGTAAATACCAAGCCAAAATATCTGGTTAAAATGTTTTTAAATTATAATATTTAAGGACATGCATCATTTTAAGAAAATAGTAGATTTTATCAGTTTTACTTTGCCCTATATTGAAAAGTATCGGGAAAAATATGCAATTTTCCAAAGACGGCGAATAATATAAAAACAATAATAAATAATGATGTTTTAAAATTTAAAACCTTGGTTTCTCCATAACAAATAATTAAAAAAAAAAATGTTGATTCAATGTATCCCTAAACACAGAATCAATCCCAACTGTTTACAAATTCTCTACATAAAACAGCCTTCAAAAAGGGATTTGCATAACAAATAAAAATTTTCCATACAAAATCAATAAAATATTTACAAATACAAGAAACAATATTAAAACTTTTTACTAAATCAACAGGGATATACATACATAAATGTTCCTAAGGACACATAAATATTTATTTTTCTCTCATAATAATATTTTTTTTTTTTGTTTTCTTTCCTTTGAAATAAACAAATTAACAATTGCCTAACAAATAATAGTGAAGAAATATATATTATACAATATAAAATATGAACTTAAGAAGATCACAGCCTTGCGTAGTACTACAGTTTCGACGTCTCATTCTCCGGAAACTGTCACGGGCGTCGTCCAATTCCAACGGCTCGTGTATTTCCCGTCCGCGCTGAAACAAAAAATAAAAAAAAAAATTACAAAAAAGTTTTATAAGCTTGTAGTTATATTATTATATTAAATCTACAAAAGATAAATCTATATATATATATATATATATATATATATATATATATATATATATATATATATATATATTCCAGAGGGTGAAACAAAATTCAGTCTTCCCACAAATTTTCTTTATTTTGCACTAGGCCTTTCAACACAAATGTGCCATCATCAGGTGCTGAAAGGCCTAGTGCAAAATAAAGAAAATTTGAGGGAAGACTGAATTTTGTTTCACCCTCTGGAATTAAGCAACCCCACTACCGGAAAACATCAATAAAAAAAATATATATGTATATATTTATATATATATATATATATATATATATATATATATATATATATATATATCACGTGTCTGTCTGTTTGTTCCTTATACAAATCTACGCCTTTTGACAGATTTTGACAAAACTTTGCACACAGATAGGTCTTGATACGGGAAATCTCCTAGGCTAGGTCAAAATAGTCAAATTTCAAAATTTGGTCAAAAGATCAAAGGTTTTGTTCAAGAAAGATTGGCTACACTAAACCATTCAGATTCTGACGGTCATTTTGAATCGAAAGCCATTTTGAATAATGTTTCAAATTTATTTGTTGATGTTCTTGATAATTAGAATAACTCGAACTCTTTGATGACTTTACAACATTATATAATCATGTAATGAAGTTTATTTCAATTTTATATCAACAGTCACTGTCTAACTAAGGAGCGCTGGCCTTTCTTTGATAACAGCTATCCACTCGCAGGCTCTGGTGCTGGCCTCTGATGGCTGTAATATCAATTGTTGTGGTGCTTCACGAGACAGCACTAGAAAGATATAAACAAACTCACACCGTTTGACCGATTTTGACGTAACTGGGCATACAGGTAGATCTTGATACGGGGAGAGTCATAGGGGTGTAGCATGGCACACTGGATAACAGCTAGTATAATATAAATTTATTAAGAGCTCACAGACAAAATAAATAAAAAACTTGTCCGAAATTGGGTTCTTTAACTGCTTTATTAAATCGAATATGAAAATCGGTACTTTTCAAGAAAGCAAGATAAAGCTTTAATAGTGATTACAAAATCAGCGCCTTTACAAAAGGACAGTTTTACATATTTTTTTCTATGTATATTGTTAATAATTTTAAGGTGAAATTATGAACAAACTATTTACTGTTTTTTAATTACCAAAAAAATCATATTCGTGAGTTTGCATCTTGGTACTAATAAGTGATATTTCTTATACGGATCACCGTTTCAAATTGCCGAATGTGGTATTTTCGATAGTTTTCTGATTCCAATAGAATAACTATATAAATATTTACACTTACAAACTAACGAATGTGACGTATTCGACATTATGCATTGTAGTAATTTTATAGTATTAGTGATATCCAATAGAAAAACTGTATAAATATTTACACTTACAAACTAACGAATGTGACGTATTCGACATTATGCATTGTAGTAATTCTATAGTATTAGTGATATCCAATAGAATAACTGTATAAATATTTACACTTACAAACTAACGAATGTGACGTATTCGACATTATGCATTGTAGTAATTCTATAGTATTAGTGATATCCAATAGAATAACTGTATAAATATTTACACTTACAAACTAACGAATGAACGCATATTCGACATTATACATTGTAGTAATTCTATAGCATATTTCTATACCATTTTCGTTAGTTTGCCAAGTGTATTTTTGGTCTCAAAAGTATGACGATTAGGAGCAAACTAGCGAACATATTCGATACATTGACGAAGTAATATATTCAAAAATGGTCATATTAGATACTTTATTCGACAATTTGCTACGAGCCGTATCGTTCACACTGCAAGAGTAAAATATCAAATCTGAAAAATAAAATTTTTCATATTCAATAGTCTGAAATGGTAGGGATGATATTAGTGAGTGAAATTTGGAATAAAAATATTTATTAATGCCATTTATTAGCATATAGAATAAAAGATTACAAAAACAATTTTTGGAGGGAAAATTCGAGGGAAGAGGATATTGTCAGATTTCTTACAAACACATGAAAGCATTTGTTTTTGTTTTTCAACTAAATTCTTTATTGGTTATTACATTCTGTATATGAATGCATCTGGTAATATGATACAACAAAAGGGTTTCTGTGCTCATGGCTTCCCAACTTCATCCTCGATTAACGCCAGAGGGATGCTCGGTTGACGTTGAAAGGTGTCTACACAAGCTCCCTTCTGCTCCGACCAGTGGAAGAGAGATTGGTGAGACACAGATAGAAAGAATTTTAAACAAAAGTAATTCTGAAACAATAAATATAATAGAGGGCCAATGCGGGGGAGGGGGGGGGGTGAACATCAGAAAGATGGGAGGACAGGAAACCGTGGTCTGTTAGGTTGGTGTTGTATAGATCAAAGAAAGAAGAATTCATGAAATAGGACCGCTTCCAACGGGCAGAAGTGTAAGAAATACTTCTCACAGAACAAGAAAAAAAGTCCAACGCAGGAGTTGCATCATCTTTGCACGTTTCCGTTGAAATTTCTTTAAAAATTTAAACACACCCTTGAAGTGAAATTCGATGAAACGCGTGATTTATTCACCATAATGCACAAGAAACTGGCAGTAGATATAAATTTAAATTTTCTAAATTTGTTACTGATCCTGGGATTAAAATAATTTATAAACTTATTTATTACTAGCTGTTACCGAGTGTGCCATGCTACACCTACTTTCTGTCTACGACTCTCCCCGTATCAAGATCTACTTGTATACCCAGTTACGTCAAAATCGGTCAAACAGTCCGAATCTGTTTATATCTGTCTAGTAATTCATAATATAGAGGCAAGCAACACAGCAGTTCACAGAACAGCCGACAGAGGCCAGCAGCAGAGCCTGCGAGTAGATAGCTCTTATCAAAGAAAGGCCAGCGCTCCCTAGTTAGACAGTGACTGTTGATATAAAATTGAAATAAACTGCATTTATGATTATATAATGATGTAAAGTCATAAATGAGTTCGAGTTAGTCTAATTATCAGGAACATCAACAAATAAATTTGAGACATTATTCAAAATGGCTGTCGAGTCAAAATGGCCGGCAGAATCTCAATGGTTTAGTGTACCCAATCTTCCTTGAACAAAACCTTTGACCTTTTGACCAAATTTTGAAATTTGACTATTTTGACCTAGCCTAGGAGATTTCCCGTATCAAGACCTATCTGTGTGCAAAGTTTTGTCAAAATCGGTCAAAAGGCGTAGATTTGTATAAGGAACAAACAGACATACGGACAGACACGGGATTTTTATATATATAGATAAGTTATTTCAGGGCATATCACCATACCGCTTTCGGAGAACGTTTAGACACACAGGAAGCTGCAAATGGTCAAAATAGAAACACGATAAGATCAGCGACTCTACCACACAGAGCGAAGGAGATAATCTCCGAGGTGGCATGGGACAGCTGGGGCAGGAAGACGGGAGGCATAAATAACCAGAAGTCCAATAATACACAAAAGGGAGGATTATTATTTTTTAATGGCAAATCAACCACGTGAGTCATTCTTGCCTATTTAAATAGGATCAATGCAATGAATCAATTAATCCAAGAAAAATAAAAATTTCATTTATAGAGAGAAAAAAAGTAAAAGTCGAATTACGTACAATTTAATAATAGTAATACAAAAAAGTATGTATGTACAATGTAAATATATACATGAATCCAGGATAAATAAAAAATGTGATAAATGAAATACATAAAATGTAATAAATAATAATAAATAAAATGTGACACATAGGCGTACACTTATACAGTCACAAAAGGCATATACCATAGTTAATGAAGATATTACATATTTCAACGCATACATACAAACTAGATATGTGTTTATTTATATAGGTTAAAGTAGTTAATTTTGGAGTTTGAATACATTATACAGTGCCACTATGGGGTGGTGGCTTTTCTTTAGAAAAAAGAAAAGGCATCAGCCCTATCCTGGCTAGAAAACCTATAGATAACCCGTCCCAAAATTCGTAGTTAATAATAATGGACGTTAAAATTTCAATAAATTATACAGTATAATTCAGCAGCATCCTGCTGATTTATACTGCATAATTTTTTCTGGTATGTATTTTGTAGCGGGGTTTGAATAAGACGAGCAGTGTAGGAATACATGTTCGCAATCTTCTGGTGCATTTTGTTCGCAGAGAGTAAATGAACATATTTTAACGAGTGAAATGTTTTCTCGAAGTGTCAATTATATCCCAATTATAATGAGATGCAGATAAATATTTGGACACCTTGAAACCGAAAGGAACCAAGCGCCATTTTTAACGAAATTGGGTTTTTGGTGCTACCTTGTAGAGAATTAGAGAATTTATATAGTGATAAAAACTGGTTAAAATATAATGTTGTTATTAAAGCAAGAAAAAATACCTAAAAAAAGTGAAATGGTTTATCCAGTATGCTGTAATAAACAGAAAGGAATCCAGCACCATTTTTGTCAATAACTATAAAAATAAAACCCCATTACCATAACAACAGTTTATTTTAATGAGAGAAGAAGAATGAAACATTTCAGGTAATAAAGGAATTTTTGACTCAGAAAAAACTTTAAACCCGATTCTCTAAAGAATGAAAAGATGGCACTTGGTTCCTTTCCGTTTAAAGGCGTCCATTTAGCCTGTCAGGTCATAAGAAGGCACAGAATATTTTGGAACCAGCTGAGAAAAACAGTTAGATTTTCGGAAAACTCATTAATTACAACGTTCACATTTTCTCGTGGACACCTAATCGGTATTTTTGTTCTTTTTCCATCCCGGGAAGAAGGCTGGCAAAGAGTATACATTACGTCCAAGTTTTTGGTTTACACTTGCTAGTCATTGCAGGAAATTTATATCAGGCAGAAATTGCGACTAATGCAAACCATGAGCAATTTATGTCTGAGATATATATTTCTATCACGAACTATAAGTGTCGACACTTCTATACCACCAGGTGTAAACACAGATTTTTACGAGAAGAATTTAATTTCAGAGATAAATATCTTGGCTACTAGCTGTATTGTCGACACTTCTATACCAACAGATGTAAACACTGATTATTTGTGCTTTTGGTGAATTTATCGCAAATTAGAACAAATCCAGAACTGTCCCAAATCCATGACATAAATGTCTAGCTATTTCTGTCAGTATGTAAACCTTCAATAGAATATCTATCTGACACCTGACATATATTTCCTGCGAGAAGTGTAAGATGTAAACGCACCCTAAGGGTGAATCGGAAACATCTAGTCCAAGAGCCAGTAACCGCACGGTTCATGAAGTGTTTTATGCGCCTTGAAATTTTGCTATAATATACCTCTTGGGTAGATTTTGCTATAATATACCTCTTGGGTAGAGGTAAGTATGTGTTTCCTGGACATACCTTGGAACACCAGGTACTGTGCATAGGGGAGAGTTGCAAAAAAAATATTTCCTAAAAATAGATTTTTAATCAGAAGCCAACTATCTTTAATGTAAAATTAAGACAATTTTACAATGAATAATAATTATGGCAGACACTTTTAAGGGGTATAACACGTAAAAAAAAAAAAACTTAATTTTTTTTATTGTCATATTAAATGAGAGTTTTATTCGCGCTGCCATTTAAACCGGAGCAGCTGTACAAGATCATGTGAGCAAGAAACAATGAGAGCGCTGAGAATAACCACAACTGCGCGGTGCTGTCATTCACTCTTATGGTTACGCGCAGTGTATTGCAGTCTATCATAGGCAACAATTATTTTTATGTTTCCTGATAATTAAACCCCACAAAAGTGTCTGCCCTTCAAAATTTACATTTTAACCCCCTTAAAAAGGGCCAGTTTATTAATTATTAATTTTAAAATTGCCTTAATTTGCAATTTTTTTCATTAATAAGGGTCGGCTTCTGAATAAAACTCTACTTTTGGGCAATATTGTTTTGCACCTTTCCCCTATGCGCAGTACCTGGTGCACCAAGGTATGGTCAGGAAACACATATTTACCTTCTTATCTACTCAAGAGGTTCATTATAGCAAAATTTCAGGGTGCATAAAACACTTCGTGAAAAGTGCGTTACCAGCTCTCCGACTAATCCGGAATTCGTGATTCGCCCTTACTCTTCCAAGGCCAACCGTGATATCAAATCACTGAATAATAGCTGATACCATGTCTATATATTAGAGCGACAGTGAACAGGAAAGTGGCGCAGAGTTTGGGAAAATGATGGAAAGGTGTCTAATAAAGAGCATGTTTACTGAAGCGCATAGGCATCTGGCAGACGGTCGAATCAAAGACCCCCGCCGCACGAGTGGCTACAAGAGGCAGGTATACGCCACGAGACCATCACCTGGTCCCGACTCCTGTCAACAAGGGCTGTTGGGTCCTTGTTTTTGTTGGGACAGCTGGATATTTGGCGGGAGAATCCTCATTATCTCTCCCCTCCAGCGGACGATGGGGAACAAAAACTATATCTAGATACTGTCTGTGCGCCGGTGGACAAAACCTCACCGATGGACATCAGAACCGGGCATTGTGTACTCTCTCCTTTCAGGACATGTACGTCAGCTATGTACCGTGTCAGTTCTTTATCTTGCATTTCATCTAGAAACCCTATCAGGATACTTGTGAAAAACCAACTTGTAAAAAGCAGAATTTTTCTATTCCATTGCGCTAGAAAACAACCAATATTTGTTATTGAGAGGAGATCGTTGACCGTTGATGATGCAAGGTAGGGATTGTGAGAAATGATCCCGCATTTGTGAGGAATAGTTCTCTATCTTCCCATCGCCCTGATAAGGCTTGAAGTTCAAGCCGAAACGTCGGCACAATAAAACCATTTTTATGATAAAATGTAGTTTTATTAAGTAGCAGTGACCGAACCCCGACAATCCAATATTTGTTAGTATCGTGATAGTCTATCCTGAAATCTGTTCAGTACTATAAATGTTCGCGAAACATCTGGTTTGTCCATGCATTCAACTAAATCCAATATAAGGCTCTCATGATATTATATTCAAGATCTTAAATAGATTCTGACGTAGACGAACTTGCAAGTAAAGCCACTACACTTCCAGGCATTACTGAAGACGACGGTACTTATCAAAACATGATCAAACAAACTCCACCCTATTACTCGCCCAGTGGTAAGACTTTTGGAATGAGAAATGCGGTAACAAACTAAGACTGATCAAGCCAACAGTAGCGGAATCTAGCAGGAGAAGTACACGGAGAGAAGAAGTTTTACTGACTCGACTCCGTGTTGGACATGCCCTGCTTACTCACGGACATCGATTGACTCAGTAATTTCTAACGAAATACTCGCAACATAACATATACTAACAAACTGCAGAAATTGAGAAAAACCTGTGGGTTTGGCCGATCCTCCAGCAGATTGTATATCCATAATTAATCGTCTTAAAAAAACAAAACAAAAACTAACGAATACACAGTTTTTTTTTTATATCCCTTGATGTTCTTTTAACGGCTAAAGATTATATTTAGAGCGGCGTGCCATACTATACCTACATTCTGCATCTAGAAAAGCAAAAATGAATTAGAAACCAAATAAGCAATATTAAAATCGAATAGCGCAAATCTGTAATTGTTCGGGCTCACAGTTTCGAAACCATGACCTCCAAACTGTTGAGTCCTTGATTTTGGCGTAGCCTATGACATTCCCCGTTTCAAGACCTAATTGAGTGCCATGTTTGGTCAAAATTGGTCAAATGGAGTGGATTTTTATAAACCAACAGTCCCAGTCTTAAACCGACAGACTTCGTATATCGACGGGAAATCGAAAAACTAATTCAAAAAGTCCTTTTTATATGTAATAATTGTACTGAGGGAATCGCCTTCGAAACGGATGCACATAAAAAATAAACAATAATAAATGAATTGGCAATTGGAACATTTTGAAGAGAAGTAATACATTTATTTATTACGAGCACCTGAAGAAGTGATACAAAAATAAATGAAGGACCATAAAAAAAATATTTATAGCCACCAAATACAAAGAGGTACCAAGCTACGTAAACATTTCCTTATTCTATACAGCCTTCTCAAAGCAATAAAAATATTATTAGAATAATCTTTGGCCAAATGTCAAACGAGCTATTTTAATACACAAGCGAGCAGACACAACAAAGATCAAAGAAGAGTGTGTGTTTATTGGCGGGGTTTAGTGCACCATTAGTGCATTTTAGAAGAACATTCAAACAAGAATTGTAGCGGTAATTGTATAAAAAAAATTAGTCGGATGAGACATTATGTATAAATACATTAGGAAAATTTTGATAAATGACTAACAAATGTAGATTAATAAAAATAAAAAAAAGATTTTGCTTACTATTAGCACTTTCCTCCGAAGGAAAGTAGCTATTGAGGTTGGACTCATGACGGTATTTTTGAAAAATTTCTTCAAATCTTTATCGATCCTACATAGTAGACACCGAAAATGACCCCCGTTAAAATTTATATATATATATATATATATATATATATATATATATATATATATACAGGGTGTCCCGTAAATGTCTAGTCATATTGAGAGGGGTGATAGAGGACCTTTGGGGGAACAAAAAATGTTCTATGACGATTTCCCGAATTCTCGCCCATAAGGGAGAAAACGTCGTTTTATTGTTTTATCGAGACAAACATGGTTTTTAGAAACATAATCGTTGTAGCTCCGTCCCAGGTGGTACTACTAGAAAGGGAGTGAAACCAATCGAAAGCTGAGTAAATTTACTATAAGACTAGTTGGGAGTAAACGTAAAAATGAATGAATGTAAGTATGTATATCTTACAAAAAGAAGGCAATTCTAAATTTCCTGACATTTTATTGATATTTCTTTCCAGCGTTACTCCTCAATGGGCAGGATCTGAGATTTCCGGGTTTCAGAAAAACTTCTTCATTTAACCAGCTTTCCATTCATGTATCACAACCCTGTGTTATTGAAGTATTTGAACGGTTTAAGTACAAATGTTTAAAAAAACACATGGATCTGTGAAAAGAAAATTATATTTTTTTCTTCAGTTTATTCAAAAAGCTGAAGGGAAATATTTTTTTTATAAATTTTTACATAAATATTAAGTAAATATTTACTTAAAGAATAAAAAAAAATTACTTCCACGAATATAAAAAAAATTCCTAAAACAGTAAATAAATAAAATACACATTTATTTTAAATTTGTTAATTCAGGTAACTATTACTGGGTCCAGGAGGCGGCCATTAAGGAACCCCAACCATACATTAACCTCAAAAATTACTATTTTTACCTATATCACGCATTTGTACACATTTTTACAGGTACTTATATTTAGAAAACAAATGCTTTACCTTAAATTAATACTGATGGCTACGCTTGTGAAACTCACTGGGATTCTGAGCCCATGCGTTTTCGTTGTGGTAATTAAAAATTCTATCCCTCATAAATAATATGTACATAGTCCTGTAAAAATGTGTTCAAATGCGTGATATAGGTAAAAATAGTAATTTCTGAGGTTAATGTATGGTTGGGGTTCCTTAATGGCCGCCTCCTGGACCCAGTATTGGTTACCAGAATTAATAAATTCAAAATAAATGTGTATTTTATTCATTTACTGTTTTAGGATTTTTTTTTATATCCGTGGAAGTAATTTTTTTTATTCTTTTAAGTAAATATTTACTTAATATTTATGTAAACATTTATAAAAAAAATATTTCCCTTCAGCTTTTTGAATAAATTGAAGAAAAAAATATAATTTTCTTTTTACAGATCCATGTTTTTTTTAAAAACTTTTGTTCTTAAATCGTTCAAGTACTTCAATAACACAGGGTTGTGATACATGAATGGAAAGCTGGTTAAATGAGGAAGTTTTTCTGAAACCCGGAAATCTCAGATCCTGCTTATTGAGGAGTAACGCTGGAAAGAAATATCAATAAAATGTCAGGAAATTTAGAATTGCCTTCTTTTGGTAAGATATACATACTTACATTCATTCATTTTTACGTTTACTCTCAACTAGTCTTATAGTAAATTTACTCAGCTTTCGATTGGTTTCACACCCTTTTTAGTAGTACCACCTGGGACGGAGCTACAACGATTATTCTTCTAAAAAGTACGTTTGTCTCGAAAAAACAATAAAACGACGTTTTCTCCCTTATGGGCGAGAATTCGGGAAATCGTCATAGAACATTTTTTGTTCCCCTAAGGGTCCTCTATCACCCCTCACAATATGACTAGACATTTACGGGACACCCTGTATATATATATATATATATATATATATATATATATATATATATATATATATATGTCTTTTAACACGATAGCGGCCAGAGTTTTTGTTTTTTCGTCACAAAACTTGGTATATTGCATTCAATTAGCAAACGATTGAACGAGTTCGTTAACCACCAAAGTCGGTCCACCGGAAGGGGGGGTTTACCCCGAACCCAAAACACTAATTTGACCATGTCAGCCGTAATATTTGTTATATTTCAACGAAACTTGGTATTCGTAGTGGTGATATAGAGAGAAAAGTGAGATATAAAAAAGAACTAAATCGGTTCATTAGGAGGGGGGGGGGTTTACTCCGGACCCACAATACCAATTCGCCACTACCAGCCGTGATTTTTGGTATATTTCGACAAAACTCGGTATTCGTAGTGGTAATCCACAGGTAAATATGTGTTGTAAAAGTAAACTAAATCGGTTCATTAGGAGGGGGGGTTTACTCTGGACCCAAATTACTAATATACTCATACCGGTCGTAATTTCTGCTGTATTGTAACGAAACGCGGTATACTTCGTGGGTAACTCATGAGAAAGAAGTGTAAAAATGAGCTAAATCGATCAATCGGAAAGGGGGGGGGGTTACTTTGTAATATATTTCAATAGAAAAGCCCGCCAGACGTAGGTTCACAAAGCAGCCGCAAGGAGCGCTTTCTACCACTAGAGGGACTGTATCCGGTTCCTGCGTTAGATAAAAATACGATAAAATGAGGTTTTTTCGTATTTATTACGTAGTGTAGTAGGTACCATGTGTAAACATAACTCTGGAAGCAAATTAATAATTGATCAGTTACTCATTACAAAATTAAAAGAGATCTATTCATGTTTTTATGTTATTTATGTAGGATATTTTAAGCAAATTGTTCTGGAAAGCAGTCTACACAACCCAAATTCTGAGGAAAGTGCTTAGTTATGCAGCTCCTTCGTGACGGACTATTCTTGTGAAGATGATTTGGCTGAAAATCATGAAAATGCCATTTGGGAAGTAAATAAGAAACACTATTTAAAACTTGAAATGAATTATACATTTATTACATACACCAACTAATTTCAATTAACCTTTAATGCCAGTAATTCTCAAACCATTTCCCGACAAATTAAGAACTTAATTCCACGACAAAACTAATTTCGCCTCCGTTTTTCAGTCATTACACTTTTGCAAAATTTGGAGCCACACAGGCACATTAAATTTTTATGTAAAAAAAAAACACAATTACGTACAATTCGTAGATGTTGAATCTCCAGTTGCAAAATCCGTAAAACGTTTACTATTTTGTGAGATACGTAATTTAATAAATACGTAACAAAATGGGACATTCTTATCTACTTCCAACAAAAAATATTAGATATTTATCTCAAATATAATATTCAATTTCAAAGGTCAGTGTCTTATAAAAAGAGTAATTATCAACATATTTATTTCAAAGATAAAATTCTTATTTACAGGCCGATGGTTAATGAACTTGAAATAACCTTGACTTAATCAAACCTTGACTTAATCAAACCTTGACTTAATCAAACCTTGACTTAATCAAACCTTGACTTAATCAAACCTCGACTTAACCAAACCTCGACTTAATCAAACCTTGACTTAATCAAACGTCTCATTCAACTACATATTTTATTATTTCAATTACATATTGGTCATTAAATTATTAAAACAACCTTTTATCCAATTGTAATGAATTTTCGAAAGATTGACGAGCATGCCAAATTTGGGCCATTTTTTTTGCCATATTTGGGCTGCAAAATTTGCTTCCTTTTCTAATTAAAGAATTTCTTCTCTTCTATAATCAAATATTGCAAAGTAGGTAATATTCCTGTTTTTGCAAAGAATAATCTGACTGGGCTTCGAAATGTTTTAAATAAATATACACTGGACATTCAGAATTTATTTAACACAAATATTTTCGTGACAATGTGTATTATAACTTAAAAGAGTAATATCAGATTTATGGACACTCATGTAAAACTGTCATTTGATTTGTATTAATAATTATATATATATATATATATATATATATATATATATAATTAGGTGTGTACGTATACGTGTACACATCTTTTAGCGCTATATCGGCGTTTTTGTTTTTTCCCATTAAACTTCTTAGCATAATGATCAGAAAAATCGGTCCATCTGGAGAGGAAGGGGGTTTTTACTCCAGACATTAACTAATAATTTGCCCTTACCGACCGTAATTATATAAATATATATATATATATATATATATATATATATATATATATATATATATAGGTATATAAAGACGCAATACCATCAGCGCTACCAACGGACAGAATCCCAACTACACCAGGGACATCAACACCATTGGTCCGCCGATACTGGGGCTGGAGAGTAGAAAGGGCGCCCAGATCGAGAAAAATTTCATTCCCTTGGCAACCATCGAGGAAGAAACAACAAGTACCTGGCTGACGAAGATGGAGATGAATCCATCGAAATATCCCAGGAAGAAGTGAGGAGGGGTACCACCGCTGGAGAAAATGCCGTTCCATCTAAAAATATCAAACCAGCGACGAAAAATAAACATCAAATGTATATATATATATATATATTATGGAGAGGGAATTCGGCTAAACAAAGTGTACCTTCGCCCTAATTACTAAAATGGAAATAGCAACAACTAGTTTCTTGAATAAATAACTTGTCATCCAATTGTTTCCTATTTTCATTTTTGTCTCCCTGAAGGAAATTTCAGATAACAGGGAAAGCGGGACAGCTGATATGAAATCTCTGTGTCAAGTTTGATGGATGATGATAGATTTAGGGTTTTAAAAAAATAATTTAGTCTCCAAACTGTATCAGTTATTTATTTGTGATTTTTTTTTAACAAAGTATAAAATTGGTTTTTAGCGCGGCCCACCCTCCCTCCATGAGAAAGAAAAAAAGTGTGTGTGTTTGAGTATGTGTGTATATACATATATATATATATATACATATATATATATATATATATATATATATATATATATATATACATATATATTCGATTAGGCTGAAATTTGGTACAAAATCCTTCTCCTGATTTGAAAGTTCAAGTTAGTTAACCAGCAGAATATATCAATCCGAAAATGGTTTTTGGCGTGAAATCCGCACAAAAAAATCATAACTTACTTTTTCGAGTTTATACATATGTTGCATAACGAATTTTGTGTTCTTCGTATATTTTTGTAATATCTCGAAAACGGTTAAGAAATCGTAGTAAGTGGAAGGTGACCATTCGAGCGCTTAATAAATTTTCTACAATAACTGTTCAGAAGCAATTTTCGGAGGTGCGATGTGAATCGGAAAAACAAGTACTTAAAACTTTGATAGTGTTTGTTTGGTCCTTTGCCTTTGTTTAGTTCACTTTTTAATTGTTAGTTTTTGTATTAATTGTATTCATCAGTATTTTAGTAAAAAATGGCAAGAAAACGGGAAACTCATTGGTAACGGTGTTTACCTATAGAGAACGTTCAGAAGGCGGGGGCCTTCTTCTTAAGATTTTTTTTTTTTTTTATATATATATTTAACGAAAGATGACACCCCACCAATAACTGCTTCTCTTCCTTAACAAAGGGCAATAGAGATATGAACGGACCCCCGCTAAGATGACAAAGTTCCTGCGAGTCGGACATTTAAGTAGTAAACGCGATCTGAAATATGTTGTTGATAAAAATGCCGAATTATAAAAAGTGGATCAGCTACTGGAAAACGCTGAGGAGTTATTATATTTCCGGACCTCCATTTTGGCTGACAAAGAACCAGAAAACTGCACACGTCGATGAAAACGAAAAATTCGGACACGCAGGAACTCCATCATCTTAGCGCTTCTCCCTTCTTATCCCTGGTGTCATTTAGAAAGTTTAAAATAGAAACAGTTGAATTTTCATGAAAAATGTGAAATATAATCTTAAAGAGAAGAATGATCTAAGAATTCTAAGCGGAAAGGATTCCCCCGCCAAGTTAACGTAGGAAACACTATTACTAATACGTTTCTCATTTTAGGATAAATATGTTTTAGCGATGACTAAACTGAAAAAAAAAACGTTACAAAAAAGTGTCCGCTGGTGTGGCATGCGCAGTAGCCATGCACGAAAAAGAAGACTGTATGTTATACAGTATATTACATAGGTTTGTCGGGTGGACTTAAAGCAAATTTATGTTCCTGAATTTTCACAGAAGGCTCTAAACGAAATTATATATTTTTCTTACCTTGTTTTACTAAAATACTCTTTTGACTGTTAAATATAATTTAAAACAAAAAAAAGAAAAAAAGTGAGTTAAACAGAGAAAAAAACAAGTTCAAAAGAACAGTGCTAACACTTTCGAAGTTTTAAGTGCTTATTTCTTCAATTGACATCGCCCCATCGAAAATTGCTTGAGAACCTTTTTTGGAAAATATTTAGTAAGGTTTCAAATGGTACCTTCTTTGAAAACTTTCATGTAGGTATTTTAATAAAATATTTTATTCTAATACTTTCTTCTTATTATTATTTTTTTCTAGTATTCCATAACTCCAAACAGAACCAAAATTTATATATCTTCGCTTAGATGAATATAAAACGCCTGGGAAAGTGTTCAACTGAATCAATCGTTTCTGAATACCCAAACTGAAATAAGTTAGAAAAACTATTTTTATCTAATTTTCTCAGAAATGGTTACAGATATCGCCTTGAAAATGGTTTCATTCGTTTTCCTACATTACAGAACCAATAACGAGTCTACCTAGAAGCCTACAAACGAAGATTCGTTAGCGCAACGATTTTTATTAAGCGAATTTCGCCTGTAGAACCGTGTTTCAGTAGGGGGATTCTGCTGGGTAACGAACTCGACCTTTTGTAATACACAAAGAATCTTGGTTCCAAATTTCATCAAAATCGGACCATTTTTGAGTTTTGAGAGGGCGAACAGGCATATTTACAGGGTTCCCACCGGCAGGGAATTGAATTATGAAAAGTCCGACTCGCAGGAACTGCGCCATCTTAGCGCGGTTACGTACATCTCGAAGAAATGGAATAGATTAGCATCACAAATCACAGGAAACTGACAGTAGCCAACTTACACAGAAGCGGATAATTCTTAATCTGTATAAGTCAATACAATTATGTACTGAAAACGTACTTACTCTTCGAATGCTGCTGAGAAGGCTCTATTCTAAACAACCAAAACTTCGTTGTCATTTTAAGTATCTTGTTTTACTAGCAAATTCGTTTTACTGTTATAATCAACTGTAAATATGTGCTTCATGGCGAATAAAATTCCATTCTGTCGTGGGTTAAATCTTTCTATAAAATAAGAAATAACGATAACTTCAGTTGGAGGCTATGAGGAAGGTTATATAGATAGGAGAATTCAAAACAAACCTATGTATACGTCATCATGATATTAGCCACAGCCATCATGATTACCACAGCCACTCCCAACTTATTACCAATACCTTTCACCGTTTCTTAGCTTATTTTACTACAATACTAATTTTACTGATAAATGCATTTTAAAACAAAAAAAAAATAAAATTAAAAAGTGAGGTAAATAAACACTTTATAAGTTTTAAGCCCTTATATCTCTGATTAACGACGCCCCATAGAATATTGCTTCAGAACCTTTCTGGTAGAGAATTTAGTAAGCATTCGAATGGTCACCTTCCACTTACCACGATTTCCCGACCGTTATCGAGATATTTACGAAAAATGTATGAAGATCCGAAAACTTTTCATGTCTATTAATAAAATAATTTTTTTCGCATACTTTGTTAACTCCAAATATAACCAAAATTTAAACATCTTAGTTGGGATTAATTTCCAAGATGTAGAAAATATTTCAATTGAATCCCGTAATTCTAAGTACCCACAAAAAAATAATGCCTTACAAAAACATTGATTCCACTTTTCTCAGAAACGGTTACAGATATCGCCTTAAAAATGGTTTAATTCGTTTTCCTATGTTAAGAAACCGATAAATCAAGTACCTGCAAGCATATGAACTCAAAAACGTAAGCGTTACGATTTTTCTTGCGCGAATTTTGCCCCAAACGCCATCTTCCAGTAGGCGGATTTTGCTGGTTAACGAACTTGACCTTTCAAATTAGACGAAAGATTTTTGTACCAAATTTCATCAAAATCGGACCATTCGTCTAGGAGCTACAGAGCGAACAGACAAATATATATATATATATATATATATATATATATATATATATATATATATATATATATATACAAATTTGAACCATCGTTATTTTCGGTCTCTAGGGGTTCTGAAACGCGAAATTTTCTAGTCGGTACTTCCGGATTGTTTCATTGTATCAACCTTATAAGCGGGGTTCCTCCCTATGGAGGAGGGAGGAACCGCGCTAAATGGAACAATTACCTGCGCTACATGTACATATTTTTCCAATTCTTCTTCTCTTTCTCTCGCTGTCTTATTTGGAATACTTTGGTTTCTGTAACGTAACATCTGGGAGGCTGGGAGGGTTGCTTGAAGAATCTTAAATACACGGTGTTTGCTATATTTTTAAGGCTCTTAACTAGAGTTCCGTTGGGTTAAATTCCCAGCATTATCTGATGTATCTGTATTTTTACAACGTATGGTAATAATCTGTAGTCAATAAATAAAAATTCTCCTTAGTTAATGTTTGTATTATTAGCATTAATATAATAGTATTTCAATATCTATTAGATTTGAAAATATTCACCTTATATCAGCGTCATTAAAAATCGCAAGTTTAGTATTTTAATTTTTCACATTTTTTTTTTCGAAGTGCATGTTTATTAACTCCTGAAATTATCTAAAACAAACACAAAAACACTGGGTTCGTTTTATTGTACACCCGAATACAATCAATTATCACTGTCTGGGAGGTCAGAGAATTCCATTTCCAAAACTCGGTCGGAACCCAGTATATATATATATATATATATATATATATATATATATATATATATATATATATATATATATATATATATACGCACTTACACACAAATATATTTGTGTCGGTTAACACCAGAGGGTATAATTATCACGGCCTATTTTGTTTATTCCTGCAATATTAACTTTTAATTGTATTATATTAATATCCTATCTTCAATAAGAAGTTTATTAATATTGTTTAGCTCAACTGACATAAAAATTTCTACAATTAATACAAAAAATGTTATTCGAAAATTCCTAATACCTTCTTGAATTCTTTATGTTTTCGTTTAAAGTTAACAGTAAATGAACACAAATTCAAACCGACGAATTAGGACTAAAACAATGTAGAGGGACAAATTAAATACAAAACATATCCTACATGGGTCTAAGCAACATGATTCGCCAAAACATATCCTACATGGGTCTAAGCAACATGATTCGCCAAAACATATCCTACATGGGTCTAAGCAACATGATTCGCCAAAACATATCCTACATGGGTCTAAGCAACATGATTCGCCAAAACATATCCTACATGGGTCTAAGCATCATGATTCGCCAAAACATATCCAACATGGGTCTAAGCAACATGATTCGCCAAAACATATCCTACATGGGTCTAAGCATCATGATTCGCCAAAACATATCCAACATGGGTCTAAGCAACATGATTCGCCAAAACACTCGCCAATTCATGGAAAAGGCAAATTCAAATTTAGAACAAACGAGAAATTCTCCGAAGGCCGTCAAGACCAACTGAACAACTGGATAAATATTTGAACACAAACAGAACGAATAATGTTCCATCTAGGTTTAAATAAAGATGTGTATTAAATAAACAAGCAGTGTACAAACATTACCTTCAATGGTTCACAGCGTAATTATTAATGGAACACTTTGTGAACGGGTAGCATGCGAACTCTAAATTTTAAAAATTGGGTCATCTTTTATTTAAGTAAGTTTTATTATGCGGGATTAAAATGTACGATTCGCAAGAAATGCAACATTTTAACAGTCTTAATCTTTTTTCAAACATGTAATCTTTCTTCAAACATATCTCAAAGCGAAGCAATATCTTAGGCGTCAGAAGCTGACAGTTTCCTGAGTACAAATTACCCTATTTAAGCACCGATTTTACCGATTTATATACAAAATAGCATAGGCAATTGTAAAAAAAAAAAAAAAAAATGTATTTATTCGGTTGACTGAGCCCGCTAAATAGGCGATTTGCTCTATTGAATTAGTAGGGTGCAGGTAAGATTTTTTAATAAGTAACTAACATAAAATGTAAAATTGCAACTAAAAAATCAAAACAATACTCTATAAAATTTTGAAATAAAAAGAACAAATATAAAGCCTGAAATTGTAAAAAACTAGAAATAATATAAAAAAAAACTAACAATTGTTTTTCACTTACGAATGTACAAATAAAATTTAAAAATTATTCTGCGTGTATGCTTCTGTTCAAGACATTATCCTATAAATCATACTGCGTATATGCTTCTGTTCAAGACTTTATCCTATAAATCATTCTGCGTGTATGCTTCTGTTCAAGACATTATCCTATAAATCATACTGCGTGTATGCTTCTGTTCAAGCCATTATCCTATAAATCATACTGCGTGTATGCTTCTGTTCAAGACATTATCCTATAAATCATACTGCGTGTATGCTTCTGTTCAAGCCATTATCCTATAAATCATACTGCGTGTATGCTTCTGGTCAAGCCATTATCCTAAAATAAATATAGTTTTAATAAGACACAACGACCGAGCCCTGACAATTTTTACCGTCTTTGAGGAAATCAGAATTTCTTTTTTTTTTTTTTTTTTCAGACAAAAAATTTTTTTTTTTCAATTTCTGTCCCGATGGATGGGAATGTTATATACAAAGTTTCTTGGTGTGAAAAGAAGCGTTTGTGGCTTCTAGTGTCTTCGTTCGTGGGTTGTTGTCGGCGTCCCAGGCCGTCTTAGGCCCACCCAACCTTTAATTAATTGATTAACGGGTAGCTGCAAGTGGGAAAATCAGACGACCGGAGTATACTACTAAAGCACAGTATCTCCCTAATGTGCAGTATGGTCAAAAATCAGATACCTATACAGTATCTGCCCCTCTGGGCCCTTCTGGCCATATATATATATATATATATATATATATATATATATATATATATATATATATATATATATCATTCTATCCAGTTTAGGTAGGATCGATTAAGACTTAAAGACAATTTTCAAAAATTCATTCACTAAGCTTCATTATTTTTATTACAGTAGAAAGACGTCCCAGGTGGACATCACTAAGCAATAAGAGAATACTGAGGATGAGGTTTTGGGGTCGAAACTGTTTTGCCCAATGAAAGAAAGACATACATTGGAGGTGTTTGAACCTGTCTTCATCTTAAGTTATTATTATTACCCTAATAATATCCGACGAGGGGACGAGGTTAGCTCAGTGGTAGAGCACTGGACTAATATGCTGGAGGACCTGAGTTCAAATCCCGAGCAAGCACTTAAGATTTTTTCTTCTAGTGTCTTAGTTACCCAGCCTTTGATTAATTTATTAATGGGTACCTTGGTGCTAATGACTCTAGCAGTCGAAGCAGCAAGGGGAAAATCAGGCGGCCGGAGCATAGTACTGACCAGAATATCTCCCTAGTGTGAAGTACGATCATGAATCAGATACCTCTATAGTGTCTGCCCCTCAGGGCCCTCGTGTCCTGTTACGGGACTGGTTTTTTTCTGAATATCCTTAACCAACACCAATGGTATCTTCAAGAACCCTTCGAAAAGAGCCTAAAGAAATAGCAAATACTATAACACATATCCACCTTTGGCGATAATCTTCAATGTGTATAAGTTGTCTTTGTCCGGTATATACTGGTGAATGGATCAAAGATTTCTTAATGAACCTTCTTTACCGATAAGCATCACACTATCATTATTAATTGTTATCAGAAACGATTTAATACACTATTTCAGAGATAACCTTCACAGAACCAGGATGAAAAAGTGAACAATCACATTGAAAAGATATGATACGAATTTGTAGATAATAATTACGTATTATAGAAAGATTTATGTTAAGCAACGTCGGGCGTGGCCAGTACATGAATGGGTGACCGACCACGTGCTGTTGGCATTACAGAAAAGGGCGGCAACCTGTAGACAGCCCGGCTTTAATAGCTCTAATGTCAATACGCCGTTAAAAAGAAAAAAGTCCGACTCGCAGGAACTGCATCATCTTAGCGCGGTTCCATTCACACACAAACAGTAATTACTTTGTTTAGATCATTCTTAATGTAAACACATGTGCCAAAGAAAAGCAAGATTGTCGGCAAGGCACAAGAAACTATTCTAAGCGAAAATTACTCTTTCCTCCGTCCCAAGTTTCGCTCTACGAAGACTCTACTAGGAATATGTTTCTAATTGACTTAACTTGCTTTACTAACCTATCCATTTTAGTGTTAAATGCAATTAAAAACACTTACCTACTCATTTTACTGTTAAATGCAATTAAACAAAATAAAATTGTACAAAAAAATTAGAACGTAGTGTTATATTTTAATGTGCTATGCCACAAACAACCACAAAATATAATTATATTTCTACTATAGCATTTGGCTGCATGACTTACTACAGGTAAAATATCTGTCAACTCTTGATTTATGAAGTGCAATAAAAGCCTACCTGCCTGGTAGCTCGACCTGGGCAGGTGTCTGACCCTACACAGTGTTCTCTTTCACATTCTCTTTCAGTAGGAACTGCGTCATCTTAAGACGTATCCGGTGTCATCCATAACTTAAAATAGAACTAAATTTTTTTTGTTTTATTTTATGAAAATTGCTAACACCCACAGGTTAGAAGCGGAAATTCCTAAATCTAAAGCAAGACTCTCAAAGTCAATTCAAAATACAAACACTCTTTTCAATTACTTATCATGTTTTATTGAAACAAATGCAATCAAAATAACAGTAAGCAATTAAAAACTAAGGCAAACCGAGAAAAACAAAAAACAATTAAAAACGAAGGTAAACAGAGACAAAAAAAGAGGAGTAGATACAATTATTAGTTTGTTTTGATCTTTCGTTAAAAATTATATATATCTTTTCCATTTTCTTATCTTGTTTTACTCCTACTAGAAGCAATAATAAAATAACAAGAAATAAAAACAGACAAAAAGAACAGTTCAAATAAACGAAAGTTTTATGCACTTATTTCTCCGATTGACATCGCTTCATCAAAAAATTCTTCACAATCTTTTTGTGGAGCATTTAGTAAGCTTTCTAATGGTAACCTTCCACTTACCTAGATTCTCAATCGTTTTCGAGATATTAAGGAAAATATACGAAGGGGGCCTAATAGATATTCATACGGCATCTGAGAATCCCAAGATTCCGTAAAAACAAAATATTGTTTCTACTTATACGTATCCTATTTTATTGACAAATACATTCGACATAAGCAATTACAAAAATAATGAGCAGTGAAAAAAAGACTGCGGGAAACACACAAATAGATCCGTTTATATAAACGAAAATAACTAACTAAGTTTTGAGGGCTTATATCTCCTAATATGAACATCCCATCAAAAATTCCTTCAAATCATTTTTTGTAGAAAATTTAGCAAGCTTTCGAACTGTTAAATTTCACTTTCCACGATTTCCAAACCGTTTTCGAGATATTAATGAATGTATACGAAGTTCCCAAAACTTTTCATGTCTGTTAATAAAATATTTTATTCAAACCCTTCCTTTACTCCAAACGTAACCAAAGTTTCAACATATTAGTGCTGATGAAATTTGAACATGCAGAAAATGTTTCAACTGAATCCCATAATTCTAAGTACCAAAATCAAAGACAAAAAGAACAGTTCGAATAAGCGAAATCAATTACTTTAAAGCTTTAAGCACTTATTTCTCCGATTGACATCGCCTAATCAAAACTTTCATCAGAACCATTTTTGTCGAACATTTAGTAAGCTTTCTAATGGTAACTTTCCGTTTACCAAGATTCTCAACCTTTTTCGAGATATTAAGGAAAGTATACAAAGTTACCAAAATGTTTTATGTCTGTTAATAAAATAACCCTTCCTAATCTCCAAACGTAACAAAAATTTCAACATATTAGTTTTAATGAAAGTAGAACATGCAGAAAATGTTTCAACTGAATCCCATGATTCTAAGTACCCAAAACAAAAACGGTATTCAAAAACTATTTTTCCAATTTCCTCGAAAACGGTTAAAGCTATCGCCTTGAAAAAGGTTTCATTCGTTTTGCTAGCCCAAGAAGCCTATAAAACGAGTACATACAAGCTTATGAACTCAAAAACGTAAGCGTTGCGATTTTTTTTGCGCGAATTTCGCCCCAAACGCAATCTTCCAGCGGACGGATTTTGCTGGTTAACGAACTTGACCTTTCAAATCGGACGACGGATTTTTGTACCCAATTTCATCAAAATCGGACCATTCGTCTTCGACCTACAGAGCGAACAGACAAATATATATATATATATATAAATATATACATATATATATATATATAAATATATACATACATATATATATATATATATATATATATATATATATATATATATATATATATATACAAATTTGAACCACCATCATTTTCGGTCTCTAGGGGTTCTGAAACGCAAAATTTTCTAGTTGGCACTTCCGGATTGTTTCATTGTATCAACCTTATAAGCGGAGTTCCTCCCTATGGGGGAGGGAGGAACCGCGCTAAAAGAAAAAAAAAGAAGAGATTTATGTAATTATTTATGTAGCACGTTGACACTCGTGAAGGGAAAATCAAAATGTAATGGCGGAACGCACGACCGTAGCGAGGCTCAACAACATTTTTTCGTCGTGATAGTTGAAATCTGACGTTACCATAGGATTGGGATACCATTTTTATGTTAGATGTATGCGTTACAATATAATACATATCGTCGATACAAATGCAAACTAACGAATATGAAAAAAATGCATCTTTCATTGTCCTTCTTTAATAACACAGGTCTACAAAAATAATCTTTCTGAAATTTGATTTGATGATTTTGGTCAATCTCTATGCTCCTTGGCGTGCTGAAGCCGAACATGAGGTCAGTCCCTCTCTATCACGTAAGGAAATTGTTCAATCTCAAGTAAGGGCAGAGGTACTACCATTAAAAGAAAACAGAATTGGCGAATAAGAGTTTTCATTTATTTCCATGATCTTTTAGTTATTTCAATGTTGTTTACTGTACAAAATACATAAATGTGTAGAAATAACAGCTTCAGAATTAACAGTGGCATATTTAGTTATTATTTTTATGAAAACGTATTTTTTTCTCTTGAAAATTTCTCCGTGTTCGTTTCCGGCTGTAGGACTCTTCAGATGATTCACGCTGCAGCATCCAACAATAGTCAGCCATCATGTTTACGTTCCATTTGCCCTGATACCTACGTTCCATTTCCTGGATGTCCTGATGGAACCTTTCCCCTTGTTCTTCACTTACTTCCCCTAAGTTTTCCGGAAAATAGTCCACATGCGAATGTAAGAAGTGAACCTTCAAACTCATGTTGCAACCTTGTAATTGAAATGCCTTCAACATGCGTTCCACGATACTTCTGTAGTTGGGATCCTTCACGTTACCAAGGAACTTCTCAACAACATCTTTAAAAGAATTCCAAGCTTCCTTCTCCTTCTCATTCATGGTCTGAGTGAAATGTGGATCTGTGAAAAGTTTCCGAATATCTGGGCCTACAAAGATCCCCTCTTTTAGCTTTGCATCACTTAATCGTGGGAACTTGGAGCATAAGTACTTAAAACATTCACCTTCTTTATTGAGAGACTTTACGAATTGCTTTATCAGCCCTAGCTTTATGTGTAGAGGAGGTAGCAGGATTTTGTCAGAAGGAACAAAACTTCTCCTAATTACATTTTTTTGGCCTGGCGACAGAGCTCCTTGTGATGGCCAGTCTTTGTTGTTCCAATGGGAATTTCTGTCTCGGCTATCCCATAAACATAAAATACAAGGGAACTTGGTGTACCCTGATTGCTGACCTAAGAGCATAGTAAGTAGTTTCAAGTCTCCACATATCAAACAGTTATGCTCATTATAATGAATTCGTTCGAGAACTAATGACAAATTTTCGTATGTTTCTTTTAAATGTACCGAATGGCCAACTGGAACTGAAGCATAAGTATTGCCATTGTGCAACAAAACAGCCTTTAGACTTCGCTTTGATGAGTCTATGAATAGACGCCAATGAATCGGGTCATATTGTATACCAAATTGACCCATCAGACCAAGAATGTCTTTGCAATAAATAAGATTCTCATCCAGGGCAAAGTAAGGAACAAAAACTGCTTCACGGTGTCGATACCATGAAAAAGAAGTGCCTGGCTGTAATAAATTTTTGTTTTTAAGACGGGAGCCAAGTAACTGAGCTGCATCTTTTGGAAGTCCAAGATCTCTCACTAAGTCGTTCAACTCCTGCTGAGAAATAAGCTGAGGTTCATCTTCTGAACTGCTTGCTTTGAACTCACTGTGTACTTCATCGCTCTCCGACATACAGTCTTCTCTATTAGCTTCCCTAACTATACTGCCCAAGTCACGAGGGGGCTGAGGAACTGTCAATCCAGGACCGTGTGGTACCGGACGACTAGCAGATTCCACATTAGGGGAGTTAATGAGCTTATGATTTTTGGAATTATAGCCTTGAACATGACAATTACAAAAGTAACAGTCATTAACGTGGTTTTTTTGCTTCCTCCACATCATTGGGATAGCAAATCCGAAAGATTTTAACTCTCCTTTGTACCATAAGCGAAGTTTTTCTACGCAGCTATGGCATACTTTGTGAGGAGTCCACACTTTATCTTGATCTCCTATTGTCAAGCCAAAATATGCATAATATACATTTTTGACAAAACCTGTTATATTTCGTTGGTATTTCTTAACTGTGTACTCACCACAGATAAAACAGAAGTAGTCTGGACTGGTAACACAACGACGATGAGACATTTTGTCTAAATGCACTTTCAAACCTTAAAATACGTTCTTAATCACTTTGACACAACTAAGAGACCTCAGTGAATGTGTTCACTTCAGTTGATACTACTGAACTGAGAGAATGAACAGAAATTTAGCTCCAAGTTCCTGATACAACAGCTTCAATCTCGTTTAGCTTCAGACGGTGACATCTGAGACCAAACAAGTACGTTCCTGTCTGAACAGGTCGTGCCTAGACACCCTCAGGCCTACAACATCTACTGAGGGAGTCATTGCCTACACCACCTAGTGAAAGATGTCTGTTTATAAAGAGAGAAATCGTTTGGAAAAAAAAAAAACAAAAACTTACTTCTTACCAAATTTATGTGTATAGCAGGTATATTATGTTCTATGGATTTGAAAAAAATCTGTACGTGATAGAGAAAAACGGACTTCATTCTCGGCCTCAGCACACCGAGAAACACAGAGATTAGCCAAAATCATCAAATCAAATTTTTGGTTGTAGACCTGTGTAATTTCTGCTGGACTTATTTATGGCAAATTCTTCAATCTGACTTCACTCTATTAAAGGGAAAGTATTCTACTATCAAAAGGTCAAATCTGCCAAATTTTTGTCTGTCCAAAAAAAAAAGTTATGAATAAATACTTTTCCACTCTGAAAAGTGGTTATTTTCATATTAGTTAGTTTGCTTTTGTATCGACGATATATCTAGCTCAAACCAAAATTTGATGGAAAACGCTGTTATTCGTTTATCCCGTTTTTGAAAGAATTGAAAGGTGATGTGGAAAAACGGATGGCACCACAAGAACGTGGGTATTTTGTAGACCAGTGTAATTCGTGTAATATACACATTGTGTGCGTAGGCCGGAACTTTGCCTAAGTATGTGAAAAAGTGTTGATTGGCGTTATCACAGGTTTCCAAGAAGATCTAAAGTGAATTAACGGCATTTGTGGCTCCTATAATTGTAGAAGATTATTTTGTGACCACTTATTCCTCAAGTTCATGACCACTTCCGAAATGTTGTCCAATATTGGCTGCACTTCAGCTAAAATGCTCTCCAGTGATCACTAGAGAGTATTTTATTTTTTGAACAGAATTTCATGTAATTCAAATAATTTTTGAAATTATCAAACGTGAAACGACGCCGGCCTGATCTCATGAGGGGAGTATAGAGTGGTGGGGTCACCGACCAGGCAGATTTTTTTCCTGGTGATTTTGCATGGTCCGAGCGTTTCGTCCAATGCGCCTTAGGAGCTAAGAAATAAAATAAAATACGTTTAAAATGTTTTAATTTATATCTGAAGTTTGGGAAATGATAATGACATGATTATTTCACTAATTCATATGTTTTGTTTTTTTTTCTTAAAAAAAACGCATGTGCTCCTAGACCAATAGCGCCGGAGAAGCATGGCTGCCAGCCACCTTTGTTCCTTGGAATCAGAAAAGACACAGTGATCTAGACTTGGGCATAATTTGTTTCCTCGGTCTCCCCTTTATTTTTTAATTTACAAAATAAAAATAACATCAAAATATGTATTTATGGCACAATATGTAAAATATGGATTTTCGACGAAATATGTAAAATAAAAAACTGTCTAAATGCTTTAACATCACTTAAAACGTGCAGAATTCCATCAGAAATTACGATTTAAGAATCAGAAAAATATATATAAATACAATAAGATCCGTTCCCTAGTCATCACTACTAGCTGCGTTCTAGATTTCTTAACAAGTATATATATATATATATATATATATATATATATATATATATATATATATATATATACATACATATAAAAAGTATGGATTTTTGACAAAATATGTAAAATAAAAATCTGTTTAAATGCTTATAATATACATATATATATATAATTTTTTTCTCTTTTTCTTCTTTCTTTTTCTGGCAGGGGGTCGATAAAGTAGTACACACTTTTTTCACTTTAACTACTTTATTTTGTATGTTTCGCCCGACATGTTTCGTGCCTTTTCGCACCTCTTCAGGGGCTTTCCTTATCAGGAAGTCCTCTCGTCGTGTTGTCTAGCTTGAGTCAGGCGTAATACTCTGACGCTGAGGAGTATTACGCCTGACTCTGGCTAGACTTTCCTGATAAGGAAAGCCCCTGAAGAGGTGCGAAAAGGCACGAAACATGTCGTGCGAAACATACAAAATAAAGTAGTTAAAGTGAAAAAAGTGTGTACTAATTTATCGACCCCCTACCAAAAAAAGAAAGAAGAAAAAGTGAAAAAATATATATCGGGTCATCATTCACCAGAATTAATATATATATATATATATATATATATATATATATATTATAAATTATGGTTTATGAATTGGGAAAAATATGTAAATACAATAACATCCATTCCCTAATGATCACAAACAAGAACGTTGTAGTGAAGTTTCACGAATTCGACAATGTCAGCCCTTGTTCGGGATATCAAGAATCGACTATATTTACATCTCACACCATTCGCCAATATAGACAAAGGTAATGGAGAAGACAAAAACATAAAAAGGAAAAGAAATACAGGAAGGACTTTTGCCAATAAGGTACACCCGACCTTGGGAATATTTGAGAGCTGCCAGCCAATTGAGGTGTAATCTTAACGCCGCAGATATAAAAAGAGAGAATTGACGAGAGGCTGTTAGAAGTGCCATCATCTCTTCAGGGTTAACGGCCGTGCATTTGAAGCTCTGAAGAAGAATGAAAAAAGTAAGAAGTGAACAAAGCGAGAAAATGGCAGAGGGGAGTGACCTCCGTTCTTCTGAAGGTCCTCCCCCACCTCGGCCCAATATCCGACGCAGTACAATACCAAAGCTATCCTACTTCATGTACCAAAGGTTATGGGTAATCAATAGGGAACCATGGGCATATATAGGAAATAATTTCGGAGGGGGCTGGGAAAATTTCGGGGGGGGGGTGCTGAGACCATTTCCGCTGTATGGAATACTAACTATTTAGATCTTGGAAGAGTTTTAGCCAACTTAAACGCTATTACACTCAAAATAGAATATTTTTTATGAACTAAATGATCTTATTTAATTTATTTTTAAGTGTTTTATCAAATATTTACCGATCAAATCAAAATTTCGGGGGGGGGGGGGGCTGCAGCCCCCACAGCCCCTCTTATATACGCCCATGTAGGGAACGGATGTTATTGTATTTACATATTTTTTTCTGATTCTTTAATCGTAATTCATGATGTAATTCCGCACGCTTTATGTGATTTTAAAGCATTTAAGCAGGTTTTTAACTACATATTTTGTTAAAAATCCACATTTTTACATATTCTGCCATAAATACACATTTTTGCTAAATATTTTGATATTCATTTTACTTTTGATTTAAAAAAATAAAGGGGAAACCGAGAAAGAAAATAATGCTTTACCCAATGAATCTAGATCACTGTGTCTTTTCTAATTGCAAGAAGCTAAGGTAGCAGGCAGCCATGCTTCCTCGGCGCTAATGGTCTAGGAGCAGGTGCGTTTTTAAGAAATATATACAACAAATTATTGGTTAACAATTGTATTATTTTAATCTACTCTCTAAAACAAATCAATTATGTAGATATCATTTTCAAATCTTGAGTTATAAAATAATGAATTTTCAACCTATTTTATTTTATTTCTCGGCTCTTAAGGCGCATTGGACGAAAGGCTTGGACACCTGTCGGCTTTTTTTCGATGCAGAATCACCAGAAAAAATAATGGGCCTGATCGGTGATCCCACCACTGTATATTCCCTTATGAGATCAGACCAGCGTGATTTGACGTTTGATAATTTAAAAAATTTTTTCGGTCTAATTTCGCTCAAAAAACCGTTTTGGTAAACGTTTTTTGCAGGCAAATGAACGTTGCCTTTCAAATTAGACGAAAGTCTTTTGTGCCACATTTTATGAAAATCGGACCATTTTTGTGCCGGTGAATGAGCGAACAGACTAATATATATATATTATTATTATTTGGGGTCTCCCGTGGTCTAATGGCTAGCGCCTTGGATTCATAAGCGGGAGATGGAGGCTTCGATTCCCAACCTCCGGCAGGAATTTTATCATCCCACGGCTCGCTGGTGAAATTCCTCGCTGCACCCTGGATGTCGGCGCTAATGACCTAGATGTAGATGCGCCGAAAAAAAAAATAATAAAAAAAAAAAAATTATTATTATTTATTTTCAGGTCAACCTCATAAGAGGGTTTCCTCCCTATGGAGAGAGGGAGGAACCACACTAAAAAAAGAAAACTATAAATGCAAAGAAAATGTTTACAAGAGTCGTAAGTTCATTCGTGGATTACTTATCCAGTAATAACAAAATAGCCCATAATAATAAGTGTCAATCTCCATTTGAAGAGAGCTATGATTAAAGTTAAATTGATGATTGCTGAATGACAAGCTAGTAATGGGAGGTTAACAATGATAAATGTGCAGAGAATCAATATCTCTAATTTTAGATATTATCATGGCCTCGTAAACGTCGCGAGCACAGAAATTAGAACGGAATGTGCAACTGCCTTTACGTTAAATGTTATTTTCTTGTACGATCTTTAGGAAAAGACGGTGAAGTTGTCGAGTAACGACGAGCTACTTAAATCAGGGCAGTAGGACTACTAGTTGGATAGTAGACTCCAATCACGCTCCGACTTGCTGTCCAACTAGCGATACAACTTTAGGCCTAGTCTGTTTTCAGGGCTGTGTACGTAGCGCACGAGCCGAAAAATGTATCGAGTACAGACCGAAGATGCCCGAAGGACAAGCACTGACCAAGGTAAGGTGGACGACTTTGATCCGACTCCGTCACCAGTCGGATGTCGGACCTACGAGTCGTCCCTGTAAATGTTCCGACTCGTCCAACTAGACAATCCAACTTCACACAACAAGCTTCGGTCCATCAGGAGAGGGGGTTTACTCCGAAGCCAAAGTAGATATTTGCCAATACCAGCCATAATATTTGTTATATTTTAACGAAACTCGGTATTCGTTGTGGTCAACTGAAGAGAAAAATAAACTAAATCGGTTGACTAGAAGGGGGGGTTTACTCCGGACAGAAATTACTAATTTCCTTATACCGGTCGTAATTTCTGTTGTATTGTTACGAAACTCTTTATACGTCCTGGCTATCTAATAACAAAGAAGTATTGTGAAAATGAACTAAATCGGTCAATCGGAAGGGGGGGGGGGGTAGGTGTTACTTTGTACTATGTTTGAATAGAATTCTTCCGCCAAACGTAGAGAAACTCATCAAGATCAAAATGTCAAGCTTTGTGTATTTAGTACGTAGTGTAATACCCCGCATATACAAAACTCTAAAAGGAAATTAATTAGAAAATTAATAATTGAAACAGCTGCTCGTAAAAAATGCAAAAGAGTAGAACAATTTATGTTTTTATTTATTTATTTTTTTATCTATATAGGTTATTTACGGCAAATTATTCAGTAATGCAGTCTACACTACCCTAATTCTGAGGAAAGTGCTTAGTTATACAGCTCCTGCGTGACGGACTTTTTCTTATTTATTTTTACTATTTTTAAGTATAGGAAGAAATGAAAGAAGCTCAAAGAATCTCCGGCAGCTAGCGAGACGTCAAAACTAACCTGGCTATTGTAAACTCCTTTTTTTCAAACCATACAAGCTCAGTGTCAGTGTTGCAAAATAATAATAATAATAAAATAATAATAATAAACGTGGCGAAGATATATCACCAAGCTCTCGCAGAAAAATTCGGGTTGTTGGATTAGAAGGTCCCTTATTATCGCTACGTTCCTCAAAGACTTCTAGAGAAAGGCACAATAAAAGTGTATTGGGACGAAGCGATGTTGACGGACCGAACTGTCCATCACAATAAACCGGATATTCTTATCATTGATAAAGGGAATAAGAGAGCTGATATTACTGATATCGCTGTCCCGAATGATGAGAATATTCGGAAATCTTATGCTGAGAAGCTTCGAAAATACCAGGACTTGGCCATAGAATTAAAAGATCTGTATAAGTTAGATTCGGCAAGGATAACAGCAATTATTATATCGGCTAATGGACTCATCCCAAAAACCACAGTCACAGCTACAAAATACTTGAAAATCTCGGAGGAACTGATTGAAGACGCACAACAAGCGGTACTGCTCGACACTGCGAGAATAGTTCGAAAATTTTTATACGAACGCCCGTGACAAGAAACATAAAAATATAATAATAATAAAAAAACTAATATGAACAACAATTCTTTCGGTTGGCAATAGCCCCCGAAAGGATTTGCTCCAGGAAACTGAGAAGAACACACCCCGGATAATAATAATAATAATAGACAGACTAATAATTTTACAGGGGGTACACTGCAAAGCAATCCTGCTAGCAGTGTACCCATTATTTATTTATTTCACATAAAACATTATTTATTTCCTCCTTATTATTATTTTGAAGAACATTTTATTTTTGTTATCACATTATTATAGTTTATATTTATAATGTGTTATTTTCAGTGATATTTTGTTTTTTACTCGAAGTATTATTGTGAACTATTATTTTACCAAATTTTATTATTTTAATGCCGCTTCCCGTTCAACAAAATGCTTTTATCAGGGCTACGAGAATATAGTCATTATTACTACTCATTTTTCTTTTAACCCTTAACCCTCGACAAAGCGCGGTATCCAGTAGATACATAGGGGAATCCGCTATGATAGGATAGAGTGAGGCAGCTCCCGTCACTTCTAGCTGCTTTTAGCACTTTCCTCCGAAGGAAAGTAGCTATTGAGGTTGGACTCATGACGGAATTTTTGAAAAATTTCTTCAAATCTTTATCGATCCTACCTAGTAGACACCGAAAATGACCCCCGTTAAAATTTATATATATCTATATATATATATATATATATATATATATATATATATATATATATATATATATATATATATATATATATATGTCTGTTAACACGATAGCGGCCAGAGTTTTTGTTTTTTCGTCACGAAACTTGGCATATAGCATTCAATTAGCAAACGATTGAACGAGTTCGTTAACCACCAAAGTCGGTCCACCGGAAGGGGGGGTTTACCCCGAACCCAAAACACTAATTTGACTATGTCAGCCGTAATATTTGTTATATTTCAACGAAACTTGGTATTCGTAGTGGTAATATAGAGAGAAAAGTGAGATATAAAAATGAACTAAATTGGTTCATTAGAAGGGGGGGTTTGCTCCGGACCCACAATACTAATTCGCCACTACCAGCCGTGATTTTTGGTATATTTCAACGGAACTCGGTATTCGTAGTGGTAATCCACAGGTAAATAACTGTTGTAAAAATAAACTAAATCGGTTCATTAGGAGGGGGGGTTTACTCCGGACTAGACATGCGCGCCGAGGCTGAATTTTCAGGCGGCGGCGCGCCGGACTAAAATGGCCGGCGGCGGCGGCGCGCGCGGCGTGGGATATTTTTTAAACCCCCGAGGGAGATTGTTAAAATGTTTATAACAGTGTATATATATACATATATATATATATATATATATATATATATATATATATATATATTTGTCCGCTATTTCACAGGCTCAAAAATGGTCCAATTTTGATGAACTTTGGCACGAAAATCGTCTAATTTGAAACGTCAAATTCGTTAGCCAGCAGAATCCGCCCTCCGGAACATGGGTTTTAGCACGAAATTTTCGCGAAAAAAAACGCAACGGTTACGATTCGGGTTTATATGCTTGCAGATACTCGCGTAATATGTTCCTTAACATACGATGACAAATGAAACCATTTTGAAGGCGATATTTTCATTGTTACCGTCACTTCAGTTTTTAATCGTTTAATTAATTCTTATTTACGATTTTAAAAAAAATTGTGTCTCTATTAGGTTCTATTTGGTCCTTTGCATGTTAGGTAATGCCTGACTATGTCTGAAATATCCATTTCAGGATTAAAATTACAGTATTATCTCTCAGATATCGCGCGTCCCCGTGTTCCTTGAGCGATTTTTTTTATTTCAGAAAATCTTCTTTTGAATTATTATTTGTATATAGTTCTATTATTCTTTTAATCTTTGTATGTTTTACTGGTTTGACTTATTTTTAGTATACTCACCATAACAGTTTCAACATTTTTTATATAGCAGTATGTTTTCATAAAGCAGTCTGTTTTTATATAGCAGTATGTTTTCCAAATATGTAATAATTTAATTCAATTAAAGAGATTGTTTATTATCTTATTGTATGTTTCTTAATTATAAATTAAATACAAATAGATTTCATTGGTTATCCTTACAATAATTATAAGAATATTTTAATAATTTAGCTAAATTAAACTTTTATAATTCATCCGATGCGATATATTGCATTATTAAAATTGAAAAAAATATTATATTAGAACAATATAAACGATTTTAATGGATTAGTACGTATTTACTGGAAATTAACCCCTCCTGTAACTCTCAGATACATCGCGCGTTCCCGTGTTAAGAAATGAGCGCGCGCTCCCCAGGGTTAATTACTGGCGTGCTTTTTCTTCCACAACTAATGGTGTACGGCCCCCAGTGACACAAACTTTAAATTGATTTTTTGAGTAAATTAATTTAAATAAATAGTAATAAACAATAATATTTATTGAAATACAAAGATTTCAAAGGGCAAAGGTCGAATAAACAAATGCATTCGGGTCATATTGACCCGAATGCATTTGTTTATTCGAGCCAGTAATTAAGGGTTAAACGATAATTTTTTTAAATTATTAATTAGTTATCATCTGGTTCCAAGTTGCACAGCTGCGAATCACTAACTGGAAGCGACACTGCTGCACTGTTAGATTCCCAGGGTGAAGATATCTACAGCTTGGCGATTCTATCTCTTCCTCGAAGGATATACTAGCTTCCAAGAGCAGCTGTGCAAGATATGCATTCTTGGCTTTCAAAACAAGGCACAGAATGCAACGACAGGCGGTTCTTACTATTCCATACTTATTTCAGTCTTGAGGAAGAGAAACATAAAATAGTGTAGTCGGAGAGCTGGTAACGCACTTTTCATGGAGTGTTTTATGCACCTTGAAATTTTGCTATAATATACCTCTTGGGTAGATAAGAAGGTATATATGTGTTTCCTGGACATACCTTGGTGCACCAGGTACTGCGCATAGGGGAAAGGTGCTAAACAATATTGCCCTTAAGTAGAGTTTTATTCAGAAGTAACTATTCTTAATGAAAACAAAAATGCAAATTAAGGCAATTTTAAAATTAATAATAAATAAGGCAGGCACTTTTAAGGGGGTTAAAATGTAAATTTTGAAAAAAGAAAACAAAGTACCTAGTATCATAGTTTGTATTTTTAATATTAAATGAAGTGCTTTATTCACTCTGCGATTTTAACAGCGTCTTCAATAAGCGTATTTGAAAATAATTACAAAAGGGCAGACACTTTGTGGGGTTTAATTATCAGGAAACATAAAAATAAATGTTGCCATATTAACATAAAGTCTCTGCCATATTTATTATTCATTGTAAAATTGTCTTAATTTTACATTAAAGATAGTTGGCTTCTGAATAAAACTCTATTTTTGGGAAATATTTTTTTGCACCTTTCCCCTATGCACCTGGAATACCGGAACATGGACAATTCGCGCGATAAAATCATAACGCTTACATTTTCGAGTTCGTACGCTTGCAGACTCTCGTTTTACAGCTTCCGTAGCATAGGAAAACGAACGAAAGGATTTTTAGGACGGTATCTGTAACCATTTTGGAGAAAAGTGCGAAAAATATCTTTGTAACACAGTTTCGGTTTGGGTACTTAGAATTGTGGGATTCAATTGAAATATTTTCTCCATGTTTGACATTTATATAAACTAAGATGTTTACATTTCACTTACGTTTAGAATAAATAAAGTTTCGAAAAAAAATATTACATTAATAGACCTAAATAGTTATGGGATCTTCGTATGTTTTGGAAAATATCTCGAAACAGTTGGACAATCGTGCTAAGTGGAAGGTAGCCATTCGAGAGCTTACTAGATACTCTACAAAAAAGTTTCTGAATTGATTTTCGATAGGGCGATCTCAATCGGCGAAATGATACCTTACAACTTTGTGTTAGTTTTGTTCCTTTGAACGGGTTTTTGTCTCGGTTTAACTTACTTTTTAATTGGTTGTTTTTTGTTTTGTTTTTTTAAATTGCATTTGTCAGGAAAATTAGTATTTCAGTTAAATGAGGCAAGAAAAGGAGAAACTTATTGGCAATAGTGGTTTCCTAAAGCAAACGTTGAGATGGGGGGCTAGTCATTTCCGTTTAGGATACTGTCAGTTTCTTGTTATGGCGGCTTACACTTCCTTCTCTTTGAGATTTTATTTTATATTTTTAACGAAAGATCAAAACCTACCGATAGCTGCTACTATTCCTTTGCAAAGGCACTAGAGATATGAACGGAACCTCGCTAAGATGACGCAGTTCCTGCGAGTCGGACTTTTCTATGTTGCATTATGATTTTAAGTCACGGTTGGCTACCAATATTTAAATTTCTTATGTATGATGCTTGTTTAAATTACAGCAAGACGTCTTAGTTTCGGGCTCACCATGCAAATGATTCATGGAACATATGATTCATTCATAGTTTCTTGCAAAAATAAATGGTGATAATATAAAACATATTTAGAAACGATTTGCACGAAATTTTAAAATACATTCCTATTTATATAATTATGGTCAAATTTAATTGTTGTTAACTACAAAAAAATTATTATGGAAATCGAGGAGGTTCGTGAAAGAAGCATATTATTTTTTATATAATGGGATTTTAAGAAATTTACTGGTTACATATTTCGGCATGATTAATTTTCAGGGTTTTATACCACGTGCGGTAAATTTCGCAGGCTCCTTTTCCTGTTCCACATTACTTTTAGGTCAATGCAAAATATTGCCCGACTCTCTCTTTTCGAGTAAAGTATAATATATTAAGAACAGAAATAAGCGAAACAAATTAGATCTAATTATAAATTGAACACACAAGGAATATTTTAACAAAACATTTTTTTTAAAATGACAACTATATTAATAATACAATTCTTTTTCATAAATATGACATTAAAATTAATCTATTATCATATATATATTTTTTTAAAGATGGAAGCACAGACAGCATTGCGATTTTATACATAAAGAATTTGCACGCAAAAAAAGTATTAAGACTAAACGCAGTACCGGCACTAACAACTTTAAGACGATGCGCCGTGGTGCGCAATAAGAAAAAAAAAATAAAAAAAAATAAAACAGTAAATATAAAAAATCTACTCAAATAAATAAATAAACATCTATCATATTTTAAATATTATAAATGAACTATTAAAAAAAAAACAGTCCCGCCACGAGGGCCCTGAGGGGCAGATACTATAGAGGTATCTGATTCTTGACCATACGGCACACTGGGGAGATAGTATGGTCAGTACTATGCTCCGGCCGCCTGATTTTCCCCTTGGCTGCTTCGACTGCCTAGAGTCATTAGCACCAACCAAGGTACCCATTATTAAATTAATTAAAGGCTGGGTTGGCCTAGGGACGGTCAGGGAGGCCGTCACAACAGAAACTGAAAGTATCCTAAGCAAAATCTTAGGCGTCACAACAGAAACTGAAAGTATCCTAAGCAAAATCTTAGGCGTCACAACAGAAACTGAAAGTATCCTAAGCAAAATCTTAGGCGTCACAACAGAAACTGAAAGTATCCTAAGCAAAATCTTAGGCGTCACAACAGAAACTGAAAGTATCCTAAGCAAAATCTTAGGCGTCACAACAGAAACTGAAAGTATCCTAAGCAAAATCTTAGGCGTCACAACAGAAACTGAAAGTATCCTAAGCAAAATTTCCTTCATTTAAATACCCATTTTACCGAATGAGATCCCTATCAAAAATCAAATAAGAACCGTATTCTTAGGACATTCAATGCGCTTTCAAATACATTTGCTACAATTTCTCAACCAGTCTCGACAAAAAAAAGCACACACACACACAAACACACACACACACACACATATATATATATATATGTATATATAATATGGTAGAAGAAGATAATGGTCAAAGTAAAATCCGACTCCCGGGACACCAAAAAAACAACTATGGGGATCTTGATATTTTGAACAAATAAAAACAGTAGCTTATAATCATCGAGTGTTTGTGATCTTATGCCTAGAGACATTGGAAATCTTGTTATAGAAATAGCCAAGATTTTGTGAAAAATTGAAATACTTGCCATAAAAGCACATAAAACGTATTCACTCAGCCTCTTGGAATTTCGGTCAGAAACCTCTACTACAAATCATCAAAAATTGTTTCTTATCTTCTTCTAAAGGCAAATTAATTTTCCCGCTCAAAGCAAGCTATTACAAAAACGGAGAAAAAAAAAAAACCTTTCAAAACAACCAATCCAACACATTCAAGCACATATTTATCGGGAATAGATTGACCCATTGAAACTTACTTCGGAGGCAAGTTTGAAGAGAATTCAGTAAGCTTTCGAGTAGCTGCACTGACAACGATTTAAGAACCGTTTTCGAGACATTTGAGAAAATGTACGAAAAAAACAAAACTTCTAATTTTTGTTAACATATTGTTTTCCCTAATTTTTCCCTAACTAAAAACGCAACCAAAGGCAAAATGTGTTAGTTCCAATGAACCTCAAACGTCTTTGACAATTTTCAACTGGATCTGAAAACTCCAACTCTAATCCAATATTCGTTAGGAAAAACAGTTCAAACAGTAATCGCCCTAAAAATGGTTTGATTCCTTTCGCTTACGGTTTTCCTCCCTATCTAGGGAAAGAGGAAAAGCTCTAAAAATCCAGAATAATGGCAACGAATACCAAACATTTTCATTGGTAAGTATAAACGTTTCTACTGAAGTTCGTACTCGGTTAATAAATTATCTGAGAAGTTTTAGAGCAGTCGCTAAAGAACCGTTCGGTTCCTGTTTTATATGTTTATATTCTTCTTTCATATTCTCGAGCCAGCAGATTTTTAATTAAAGGAGACTTTGGGACTCGTTCTAAAATGGATTCCTCATCATTTCTATACGAATAGACTCATTTTGGCGTAAATTTCGTCAAATAGACAAATTTTTGTTAATATATTGTTTTACCTAACTAAAAACGCAAAAAAAAAGAAAAAAAATCAGTCCCGTAACTGGCCACGAGGGCCCTGAGGGGCAGATACTATAGAGGTATCTGATTCATGGGAGATAGTGTGGTCAGTACTATGCTCCGGCCGCCTGATTTTTCCCCTTGGCCGCTTCGCTGCTAGAGTCATTAGCACCCAAGGAACCCATTATTAAATTAATTAAAGGCTGGGTCGGCCTGGGGGCGGTCAAGGAGGCCGAATTCAACTCATGAACGAAGACACTAGAAGAAAAAATCTTTAGTGCTTGCTCGGGATTTGAACTCAGGCCTCCAGCTCATTAGTCCAGTGCTCTGCCACTGAGCTAACTTCGCCCCCCACTACTAAAAACGCAACCAAAGGTAAAATGTCCTAGTTTCGATGAACCTCTAACGTCTGGGACAATTTTCAACTGGATCAGTCGTTTCCGAAAACACAAACTCTTACCCAAAGTTAGTTAAGAAAAATAGTTAAACAGAAACCGCCTTAAAAATGGTTTGATTCCTTTCGCTGCGTTGGAAACCCTTGAAATCCTATGAACTAAAAAACGTACCTCAGTGATGATTAGTTTGCGCGCAAATCATGTTTGACGGATTTTGCTGGTTAACGAACTGGACTTTTAAACAATCAGGGATTAGTTGGGATTCGGCCAGGAATAAATCAATACGATTTTTGTAAAAAATCTGTATTAAGGACGCTTCGGCTACTCTTTGTTAGCCTTCGTCAGCTAAAATGACAAAAAAACAAAGAAAAAACAGAATTAATACACAGAAAAAAAGTTTACCAGTAAGATAAATGGTAGTTCTATACATACAAATCAACTTTTTTTAATGAACAATTTGTTGTTAAAATATGTCCGAAACGTCTTTAATACAGTTTTCTTTTACAAAAATCGAATTGATGTTTTCCTAGCCGAATCCCAACTAATCCCTGATTGCTTATCACCTCGACGGCTAACTATCTAATCTTCATGGACTTTTAAAATTAGACAAGGACTTTTTGTACTGAATATTATCAAAATTCGGCCATTTTAGGTTTTATATATATTCTATGGGTTCGTGGTTTTATGGGAATCGTGAACTTCCGGATATCGTGATCGGATCGGCGTCATAACCGGGTTTCCTCCCTATTTAGGGAGATAAGAAAATCACTTAAAATGCAGGATGATGTCTATGAATACCCAAAATATACATTCGAAAGTATAAATGTTTCTGATATGATTACTGCCGATAGCACGAGGGTTTGACTAATAGGCAGCTAGGTAGGAGGGAAAAGTCAATGAATGGAGTGTGAACTCTTCCAGCACAGCTTCGAGTATTGAATGGAGGAAGATAGTACCGAAGGTATACGCTAGATTGCTCTACAATACTACTGCAACCTCATGCTGTACAGTACTTGTCGGGCTTACTATGCTCGCTTTTTGACAAGTGACAAGTAGGCGTTCACACGTTGGTAAAGACATGCGTTTATTACGGTCCGTCTAGTAACAAACTTTTCACTAAATATTACTTTTGAAGTAGCAGTAGTGATTGTATCACTGATTTAGCGCATGCGCATAACTCCTTTGCCTTCCTATTGGAGGATTCCGATGACCAATTGCATTCGTTCTTGCTGGGAGTAAAGTAACCTTCAACAGTGAATTAGCTTTTGTTTATGAAAAAGCTCTGCTTATGTTAGTCAGAAAAATGAGTCTTTTACGATTAGTTCGCGATGTTCCTGACAAAGAAAAAGGGATTGGTTTCTTACTCGGAAAAAATAATGGAATCCTATTAATTTTAGCGAGTTGAATAGACTAGAGTCGCTATAATTAATATAATTTTATTAATTGCGAGTTGGATTGACTAGGGTTTTGATATCTTCTTGAGCGAGCGGAAACCCATATCATGTAATGCCTAATAAATGTAAAATATCCAAAAAAGAGAGAGAGAAAAGGAATAAAATATGTTTGTTTACAAATATCGTTGTTTGTTATCCTTCATAACCTGCAAAACAGTCAACTTTAATGCTTAATAACTTATTTCATAGTTGAGAGAATTGATTTTGATCATATTAAACTTTTTATTAATAAATATTGCTTGCCATTATCTAATATGAATTATAACCGTAGATAACGAGTCAAGAAGTAGTAGATAACCAGCAAAGAACCTATAAGCTAATCAGTAAGCTTATCAGCGAGTATGAGTTATAAATCACTACTGCTACTTCAAAAGTAACTGGATGTGGTCTTCGCAGAAAGACCCAATATTTGTTGGGCTGTTTAAACGATGTAACAACCGACTTCTGCATACTGGAATATTGTTGAGGGGCCTTATTTGTCGGTTAGTAAATAGTATCCCCCGAAAAAACTAACGTTGAAAAAAAAGAGGCCAAGTTCCAAGCCCCTCCCAAAAAAGGTTTGCCTATGAAAGTTACGATATCGTAGTATTGGGCCAAGTTTTAGGCTGCTAATACCTTGTCAAGAACCTAATAATACCCTCTTACTTATTTGTGCAATTCCAACTTTTCCAACCAGTTTTCGTTAAATAATGGCCGCTATAACGATCGAATTTATTATAAAATGTCTGGCACTTTAAGATTCAGGCCCTTAGAGTAACAATTCAGGATTATTATAAACTCTTTGATGATTTAAAACGGTCGGGTTTGTATGAAATCTTTGTAATTTAAGTCGGCAATAATTTTACGAAAACTGGCCAAGTTGGAAATGCACAAATAAGCGAGAGGACGTTATTAGGTTCTTGACAAGGTATTAAGATCCTATAACTTGGCACAATAGTATGATATCATTACTTTTATAGGCAGACTATTTTTGGGGAGGCCTAAAACTTGACTGTGAATAGAGACTTAACCAAAATTTGATGAAAGACACTGTTTTTCGGTTTCCCCGATTTTCTAGGAACTGGAGGGTGATAGAGAAAAACGGGTGGCACCTCAAGAACGTGGACATCGAGATCTACAAGAAATGCTATGTAGATCTCTTGGGACAAAAAAAAAAAGTTGAATTTTGTAAACCAGTGTAATTCATATAATATACACACAGTGTGCGTAGGACGGGCATTATTAGTAAAGATGGAATGGTTGGGATTCGGCTAAATAAACCTCAATATGATTTTGTTTTAAAAAATCTATATTTCGGAAGTTTCGGCTACTCATTGGTAGCCTTCGTCAGCTAAAATGACAAAAAAAGAAATTAATACAAAAATAGAAAAAAATTATAATTGTGATAGGTAACAGAACTATAGATACAATTAACTTATAAAAGAACATATCTTCTTGAATTCTTAGAATGAGTAGAATGAAAAAGTAAATAGGTACAATAATTGATTTTAATAGTAATTAGTAACATTAATTGATTTTACAAAGAAATAAGAAACTACATACCAATGACAAATATAGTAGCTAATCAAAAAAAATCAGTCCCGTAACAGGCCACAAGGGCCCAGAGGGGCAGATACTGTAGAGGTATCTGATTCTTGACCATACGGCACACTAGGGAGATAGTGTGGTCAATACTATGCTCCGGCCGCCTGATTTTCCCCTTGGCTGCTTCGACTGCTAGAGTCATTAGCACCCAAGGTACCCATTATTAATTAAAGGCTGGGTGAGCCTAGGGACGATCTGGGACCCCAAATCCAACCCTCGAACGGCAGCACTAGAAGAAAAAATCATTAGTGCGCGCTCGGGTTTTGAACCTGGTCCTCCAGTTCATTAGTCGAGTGCTCTACCACTGAGCTAACCTCGCCCCCATAGTAGCTAATAGTAACATTAATTAATTTGTTACTATTAGCTACTATATTTGTCATTGGTATGTAGTTTCTTATTTCTTTGTAAAATCAATTAATGTTACTAATTACTATTAAAATCAATTATTGTACCTATTAACTTTTTCATTCTACTCATTCTAAGAATTCAAGACGATATGTTCTTTTATAAGTTAATTGTATCTATAGTTCTGTTACCTATCACAATTATAATTTTTTTCTGTTTTTGTATTAATTTATTTTTTTGTCATTTTAGCTGACGAAGGCTACCAATGAGTAGCCGAAACGTCCGAAATATAGATTTTTTAAAACAAAATCATATTGAGGTTTATTTAGCCGAATCCCAACCATTCCATCTTTACTTATCACCTCGACGGCTAACAATCTAATCATCATGGGGGAATTATTAGGTTCTTGACAAGGTATTAAGGGCCTAAAACTTGGTTCAATATTATGATAATAATAATATAATAACTTTCAGAGGTTAACGGGTTTTAGGAACTTGGCCTTTTTCTTCATCATTAGATATTTTTGGAAGGATTTCCCTTACCTGACCTCTCAAAGCCAAACCTCGCTGTAAATGAGACATTATCAAATTTTGTAGTGTTTTATGTAAAGTTTTGTTCATTAAACGGTTTTATAAATGGCCGAACAGTGAAAAAATATTCCCTCCAACAAGTTCGCTCATGCGCAATTGAAATATTCTGTCTATCTAAACTGGCAAGCTATATCTTTTTATAGCCGCATTCCACCTTCAATTTAATTTTACAATTCCAACCATAAAACTCCACCCAATAGCATCGGGGTTCTGTTTTTTTATATTCAGCTAATAAAAGAGGAGATTTTGCCACCCTAAAAAAAAACAAAAACGTCAAACGCAAATGAAACAAATAAAGGGGAGGGGCGTGAAACTTCGGATTCGTAAATCATGCACTTGTCAAATTTGCATATTGAGCAAATTTTTTCTTCTGAAGTAACCTTCTTTATTCGTTTTTAAACACCCCCTGTATTAGCGAAATTCGTTCTTCTCTTCATAGAGAGGAATACCGCTTAAGAGGTCGACCTGTTACAATCCACAAATCCTAACTAGAAAATAACACTTTTCATATCCCATTGGTCGTGAAAATAACAGTGGGTAAATTTATGTAGACATGTATGAATTTATGAACATTAATTTAAAACTCCCTATCTCTCTCTCTCTCTCTCTCTCTCTCTCTCTATATATATATATATATATATATATATATGCATGGTGGGAATGGAGGTAGGCGAGAAGGAGGGGAGGGGATAAGAGAAAGAGATTACGACTGTAGGAATGCGGAGATAGAAGCGGCAACAGTGTGAGCGTGGGATAGTCCCGATGCAGTCTGGTGGAACAGTAGCTGTCTTCAGCTGCAGCTAGGCTACAGCAGTAGCTGTTTTCAGCTGCAGCTAGGCTACAACAGTAGTTGGTTTCAGCTGCAGTTAGGCTGCATTAGTACCTGTTTTCAACTGCAGCTAGGCTACAACAGTAGTTGGTTTCAGCTGCAGTTAGGCTGCATTAATAACTGTTTTTAACTGCAGCTAGGCTACAAAAGTAGCAGTTATGTAGGTAGGCCACAGCATTAGCAATATTCAGCAGCAGCTAGGCCATAGCAGTAACTGATTTCAGCAACAGCTAGGCTACAATAGTAGCAGCCTTCATCTGCAGAAATTTCCAACAGTAGCTGGTTTCATCTGCAGCTAAGCTGAGGCAATAGTGTGATTCGTCTGCAGCTAGGCTACAGCATTAGTTGATTCCAGCTGCTGCTAGGCTGCAGCAGTAAATTGATTTCTGGTGCATCTAGCTAGCTTTTCCTTCAGCCAGGATACGAGATTACCTTGTTTCAGCTTGAGCTAGGCTAAAACCGTTGGTGTACTATTGTATCTTCAACTGGACACAGTGTGCTGCCCTGAGCGAGTATATAATGAACAGTCTATTGGCTGATTGAATCCTCCCATCATGAAATAGGCGGCAAATGTGCAGGGATGGTCTCTGCAAATGTGCAGGGATGGTCTCTGCAAATGTGCAGGGATGGTCTCTGCAAATGTGCAGGGATGGTCTCTGCAAATGTGCAGGGATGGTCTCTGCAAATGTGCAGGGATGGTCTCTGCAAATGTGCAGGGATGGTCTCTGCAAATGTGCAGGGATGGTCTCTGCAAATGTGCAGGGATGGTCTCTGCAAATGTGCAGGGATGGTCTCTGCAAATGTGCAGGGATGGTCTCTGCAAATGTGCAGGGATGGTCTCTGCAAATGTGCAGGGATGGTCTCTGCAAATGTGCAGGGATGGTCTCTGCAAATGTGCAGGGATGGTCTCTGCAAATGTGCAGGGATGGTCTCTGCAAATGTGCAGGGATGGTCTCTGCAAATGTGCAGGGATGGTCTCTGCAAATGTGCAGGGATGGTCTCTGCAAATGTGCAGGGATGGTCTCTGCAAATGTGCAGGGATGGTCTCTGCAAATGTGCAGGGATGGTCTCTGCAAAGAGTGTCCTAATCCATTTATCTATCCATTTGAAACGCAAATGATTTATTTTTGATACTTTACTCATTGAGTTATTAGCAATAATTTTTTTAATTTATTTAACAGGAAACAAAACATTAAGCTGCAGGGCCAACGGCCATAGCCACGTTGATTGCACCGGTTCCCATAGATCACCGAAGTTAAGCAACGTCGGGCGTGGTCAGTACCTGAATGGGTGACCGACCACGTGCTGTTGGCATTAGCCAAGGGCGGTAACCTGTAGATAGCCCAGCGCTAATGGCAAAGTTGTAGATGCGCCGTAAAAAAAAAAAAAAAAAAAAAAAAAAAAAAATTAAGCTGCAGGCTTTATCCGGCGTTCCATACTGAACATACTTTATATTACATAAAAAAAAAAAAAAAAATGAAGAAAAATCAATCTAAGTTATACTGTAAAAGTATGACTCAGCTTTCTTTCATATCACCCTAATTCTCATACACCCACACAAACTCCAACACAACACAACACGCACACGCAAACATTGCCAGAGCAAAAAAAAAAAACAAAAGTAAACTAGAAACAAAATAAGGAATATTAAAATGTAATAACGGAAGTAAAGTTAAAGAATAAAAAACAAAAATCTTCCTACAATGTGACTCGAACCTTGCTGTTATCGGCAACCAGACATGAGAAAGTCGCAGTGGAGGGGATAGGATATTTAGCTTTGGACTTATGTCAGTATGCCACAGATGATAGAATGATGTTCCGTTACGATTTTTGGCACTCTTGTGTAACGGTTCCATATCATAATTTAGAACCCGTGACCTCCGAACTGTGAGTCCTAGACGATTTTGACCTAGCTTATGACACTCCCCGTATCAAGACCTGCCTGTGAGCCAAGTTTGGACAAAATCGGTGTGGGTTTGAACGAGGAACAGACAGACAGACAAACAGCTGAATTATATATATATTTATTTATTTTATTTATATATAGATTATTTTTTTATCATTTAATAAGATGATATTTTAAGGTAGCTGATTTTTTTTTTTAATTTCAATATGCTATTTTCCTTCAACTGCTGTTCCTACTCGGAACATGAATAAATTGCCTGAGAAGTTTTAGAGAAGTCTCTAAAGAACCGTCAGGTTCCAGTTTTAGAGAAGTCTCTAAAGAACCGTCAGGTCCCAGTTTTAGAGAAGTCTCTAAAGAACCGTCAGGTTCCAGTTTTAGAGAAGTCTCTAAAGAACCGTCAGGTTCCAGTTTTAGAGAAGTCTCTAAAGAACCGTCAGGTTCCAGTTTTAGAGAAGTCTCTAAAGAACCGTCAGGTTCCAGTTTTAGAGAAGTCTCTAAAGAACCGCCAGGTTCCAGTTTTAGAGAAGTCTCTAAAGAACCGTCAGGTTCCAGTTTTATTTGTTTACATTTTCTCCCATATTCTCGACCCAGAAGAATTTTGATTAAAGGAGATTTCGGGGTCCTCCTGAAATGGATTCCTTATTGTTTTTATTCGAATATCCTGATTTAGGCTTAAATTTAGGCAAATAGACACGTACATTTCACATATCCTTCATTGTTTTAGTGCGGTTCCTCCCTCCCCCATAGGGAGGAACCCCGCTTATAGGGTTGATACAATGAAACAATCCGGAAGTGCCGACTAGAAAATTTCGCGTTTCAGAACCCCTAGAGACCGAAAATAACGGTGGTTCAAATTTATATATATATATATATATATATATATATATATATATATATATATATATGTATATATTTATATATATATATATATATATATATATATATATATATATATGTATATATTTATATATATATATATATATATATATATATATATATATATATATATATATTTGTCTGTTCGCTCATTTCTGGCTTCCCTGATGGTCCGATTTTGATGAAATTTGGTACAAAAATCCGTCGTCCAATTTGAAAGGTCAAGTTCGTTAACCAGCAAAATCCGCCCACTGGAAGATGGCGTTTGGGGCGAAATTCGCGCAGAAAAAATCGTAACGCTTACGTTTTTGAGTTCATAAGCTTGTAAGTACTCTTTTTATAGGCTTCTTGGGCTAGAAAAACGAATCAAACCATTTTCAAGGCGATAGCTTTAACCGTTGTCGAGAAAATTGGAAAACTAGTTTTTGAATTCCGTTTTTGGTTTGGGTACTTAGAATCACGGGATTCAGTTGAAACATTATCTGCAAGTTCTAATTTCATTAAAACTAATATGTTGAAAGTTATGTTACGTTTGGAGTTAAGGAAGGGTTAGAATAAAATATTTTATCAACAGACATGAAAAGTTTTGGTAACTTTGTACACTTTCCTTAATATCTCGAAAAAGGTTGAGAATCTTGGGAAACGGAAGATGACCATTAGAAAGGTCACTAAATTCTCTACAAAAATGGTTCTAAAGAAAGTTTTGATTAGGCGATGTCAATCGGAGAAATAAGTGCATAAAACTTTAAAGTAATTGATTTCGCTTATTCGAACTGTTCTTTTTCTCTTTGATTTTGGTACTTAGAATTATGGGATTCAGTTGAAACATTTTCTGCATGTTCTACATTCATTAAAACTAATATGTTGAAATTTTTGTTACGTTTGGAGTTTAGGAAGGGTTAGCATAAAATATTTTATTAACAGACATAAAAAGTTTTGGTAACTTTGTATACTTTCCTTAATATCTCGAAAAAGGTTGAGAATCTTGGGAAACGGAAGATGACCATTAGAAAGCTCACTAAATGCTCTACAAAAATGGTTCTGATGAAAGTTTTGATTAGGCGATGTCAATCGGAGAAATAAGTGCTTAAAACATTAAAGTAATTGATTTTGCTTATTCGAACTGTTCTTTTTGTCTGTTTTATTCCTTGTTATTTTTAAATTGCTTATAGTCAGATAATGAATTTGACAATAAAACAGATTAAGTAAAATAAGAAGATCAATTTATTGTTAGAAATGTAGCGTTCAAAGAGAGAGATCCCAAGGCTTTCCAAATGCCTCTGAGCGGAGGCCTTTCTGCCCGACTTATGATATAGCTGACCCATACAGGTAAGATTGTAAATCAAGACCTTTCAAGACTGGTTTGTTTGAGATTTCATTTGGATAGCTGTTTCGCTATTGATCTAAACAAAGTAATAACTGTTTCTATTCTATGCCTTCATAAACACTAGAGATAAGAACGGAACCGCGCTAAGATGACGCAGTACCTGCGAATCGGACTTTTTATGACTTAACATCGTTTGTCCAAAATGGTTACTTAAAAAAAATGAAAAAAAAAAAAAAAAAATGGAAACATGTTTTTGAAGAAATAAGGAGAGTTTTCAAATTGGTAATTTTTTATTTTATTTTATTTATAAATAATACTGGCAAGGACTTGAACATACATACATAAACATGGAATAATACTGGCAAGGACTTGAACATACATACATAAACATGGAATAATACTGGCAAGGACTTGAACATACATACATAAACATGGAATAATACTGGCAAGGACTTGAACATACATACATAAACATGGAATAATACTGGCAAGGACTTGAACATACATACATAAACATGGAATAATACTGGCAAGGACTTGAACATACATACATAAACATGGAATAATACTGGCAAGGACTTGAGCATACATACATAAACATGGAATAATACTGGCAAGGACTTGAACATACATACATAAACATGGAATAATACTGGCAAGGACTTGAGCATACATACATAAACATGGAATAATACTGGCAAGGACTTGAACATACATACATAAACATGGAATAATACTGGCAAGGACTTGAACATACATACATAAACATGGAATAATACTGGCAAGGACTTGAACATACATACATAAACATGGAATAATACTGGCAAGGACTTGAACATACATACATAAACATGGAATAATACTGGCAAGGACTTGAACATACATACATAAACATGGAATAATACTGGCAAGGACTTGAACATACATACATAAACATGGAATAATACTGGCAAGGACTTGAACATACATACATAAACATGGAATAATACTGGCAAGGACTTGAACATACATACATAAACATGGAATAATACTGGCAAGGACTTGAACATACATACATAAACATGGAATAATACTGGCAAGGACTTGAACATACATACATAAACATGGAATAATACTGGCAAGGACTTGAACATACATACATAAACATGGAATAATACTGGCAAGGACTTGAACATACATACATAAACATGGAATAATACTGGCAAGGACTTGAACATACATACATAAACATGGAATAATACTGGCAAGGACTTGAACATACATACATAAACATGGAATAATACTGGCAAGGACTTGAACATACATACATAAACATGGAATAATACTGGCAAGGACTTGAACATACATACATAAACATGGAATAATACTGGCAAGGACTTGAACATACATACATAAACATGGAATAATACTGGCAAGGACTTGAACATACATACATAAACATGGAATAATACTGGCAAGGACTTGAACATACATACATAAACATGGAATAATACTGGCAAGGACTTGAACATACATACATAAACATGGAATGAATTTTGTTTTTTAATTATTCGTTGAATCAGCCGTTTTACGCAGCACCGAATTGGACGAAACGTATTACCCAACGTCTATAATATAAGATCTCCCAAGCTATAACATTTTTATGAAGGAGAGTTAATTAAGGTGCAAATAACTGAGTGTCTGTAATAAAAGCAATTAATGCATTTTATTTAAGCGAAGATTGGTTTATAGCCAGTTCTCCTTATAAAACATCTTTCAATGCAGTCAATAGGAGAAAGGAACTTTTCAAGGCCATCGAATTATATCTATTGTACAATCACTGGTTTTTATTGTATTAATTATTATGAAATTGGTCCAGATAATCCTAATATTTTCCGTTAACCCAGCATTAATATGTAGTTTACTGGCTGCAATAAACCTTTCTTACATATTTATTTTATTTTATTTTAAACGTTAACGTCCATTATTATTACTTATTTATGTAAATTAATGAAATCAGAGATTGCAGTTGTAGTAGTATAATGGTTTTTCTTGGATATTATTGTTTTTATAATTCGCTCTATTTATGTCGTCATCTAAATCATTAAATCATACACCACCGAAACAAATGCAAAGTATCGAATGTGAAACAAAGCATTTTTCTTTTTCAATCTATTCAGATTGCTGTTGGAATGGCGTCCATTGTGGCAAACTCTCGAAAATTAAAGAAAAATAATTATCTATTACAGAAAATCAAACTAACGAATGTGCATTAAGTCTAATTAAAATATATCATAAGATAAAATATATATAAAGTCATCATCTAGAAAGTACCAAACCATTTTTCACATTCCATACTTAGCATTTGTATCGACCATGTAATAAGAAAATACAGATAGGTCATAATAATTGCAAAGAATCTTTGTTTCTCAAATAAATAGGTTTCTGTTTTTTTTTTTCAAGGTTTCTGCTTGATTGTTCAGTCAGAAGGCAGACCATTCTCACAGAAACGTACATTGAGCACTAACGTATATAGGGAAAAATTCGGGTGGGGGGAAGGGGGCCGGGAGCACCTAGGTATTTACGGTGAAGGGAAAATTGTAAATATTATAGTGTAAAATGGTGGGTTTTAAGGTCCTCTATGCGCCTATTAGACCAGGTTAAATCTAGAAGACATTATTCGTTCTTATAGGGATTTTTTTACATTACATTTTCTCAACAAAACAAAATTTCGTGATGGGGGCTGCAGCCCCCCCCCCTTATATGCACCCACGACATTGAGAAGGAGAAATGGACTATGTGAAATGAAAGAATAGATCCCTATAAAATTTTAGGTCACAAGATATCCAATATGGATGCGAATGAGTTCTTCTACTTCAAATAGCCCTTACAAAAATTTCAATCTTCAAATATAACAAAAATCAATTTTTTTCTTTAACAAAATGTGGTTTTATTGAAGAGGGATGATCGAACTCCGGCTATCAACAACATTGAAGATCTCATTTCATAACTCTGAGATCCGTAAGAGTCCCTTTTAATATTTGTCTCACAGTGGAGATGGAGATAGCCGTTGCAGTGATACGAAGGTATGGTTGGGATTCGGCTAGGTGAAAAAAACGTCAGACCTTCAGGAAGAAATCTGTATTTGGACGTTTCGGCTGCACATTGGCAGCCTTCTTCAGCTAAAAAATAGAAACTACTTATAAGAAAAAAATATATACAACTTATAAGTAAAAAACAGGCAGGAATGAGCGTAGTATATACATCAGGACAATATTAAACCAATCCAAAAAATAAAATTGGTTCAAATTTATTGTCATGATGTATAAACTACGCTCATTTCTGCCTGTTTTTTTTTTAACGTATAAGTTGTATATATTTTTTTAGCTGAAAAAGGCTGCCAAAGTGCAGCCGAAACGTCCAATACATATTTTTTCCTGAAGTTCTGACGTTTTTTTTCTCCTAGCCGAATCCCAACCATACCTTGTCTTCATATTTGTCTCACAATTAATGCTACCATAATTTCATCAACTAACTAACTTCCATTTTTCTTCATCTTATGTTTCGTGCATTATCGCTTTTTTTTTTCAGAGGAACTTCTTGTCACGTCCTCTCGACCCTTGAATGGTAGATGCAAAATTGTATAAAACATGTCAGGCGAAAAATATCAAATGAAGTACCTTTAAATATAGACGGTGTTGATCATCGCATGACCATCATTGAATGTGATGCTCAAAGATCTCACGTGTGATCTCTAATGTGATTAGAGAATCGGTGAAGTTGTCATTAGTAGAGTTATAGAGGTGAAGACTTCTAGGAGTTTGACTCATAGAGGCAAGAATCATAGAAATATCCTGTCAGGACTCATAATATGAGTAAATAAGTAAATAAGTCGAAGTGAACATATTATGTTCACTTCGGCTTATTTACTTATTTTTACAAGATTTCGGTCTGAAATGGATTTAATGACTAATTTAAGGGTTCAACTTATTGAAGCTTGGAATATCGAACGTTTACTGTATTTTTGCGTGTGTGCTTTGGGAAAACGTATTTTTTTCTCCTTTCAACTGGGTTCTTAACTGTTGTTCTTCTGTCGCTCATCGAAAACGTTAACATAAGTTCAAAATGTAATGGCTAATAAAGAAATTATGAGATAACTGTATGAATTGACACTCAGACAAGATTTATATATATTTATATCAACGACGAACCCGTGAATAGAAAATAGAGCAATCTTCTATTTCCATCGGTCCGTTTTTCCACCTCGTATCCTCTATTCGGTCGTCAGGCTGAGGATTCCACGACTGGGTCAGGTCGGGTTCAACGCCCGCTTCTGAACTATGAAAGGGGCCACGGGTGAAAGGGTCCTTTCTTGGAGTTTTGCACCTTGCGCCTTTGCGATACTCGCATTCCTTCAGTCGAGGGGGGGAGACAAAATTTATGTGTATATATATATATACAGGGGGCGAGGTTAGCTCAGTGGTAGCGCACTGGACTAATATGCTGGAGGCCTGAGTTCAAATCCCGAGCAAGCACTAAAGATTTTTTCTTCTAGTGTCTTCGTTCATGGGTTGAATTCGGCCTCCCTGACCGTCCCTAGGCCAACGCAGCCTTTAATTAATTCAATAATGGGTACCTTGGGTGCTAATGACTCTAGCAGTCGAAGCCCCCAAGGGGAAAATCAGGCATAGTACTGACCACACTATCTCCCTAGTGTGCCGTATGGTCATGAATCAGATACCTCTATAGTATCTGCCCCTCAGGGCCCTCGTGGCCTGTTACGGGACTGATTTTTTTATATATATATACAGGGTGTCCCGTAAATGTCTAGTCATATTGTGGGAGGTGTTAGGGGACCCTTAGGGGAACAAAAAATTTGGCGATTTTCCGAATTCTCACACATAAAGGAGAAAACGTCGTTTTATTGTTTTTTCGAGACAAACGTGGTTTTTTAGAAGAATAATCGTTGTAGCTCCGTTCCAGATGGTTTTACTGGAATGAAAGTGAAACCAATCGAAAGCTGAGTAAATTTACTATGACTAGTTGAAAGTAAAATTAAAAATTAATGAATTTAAGTGTATCTATCTTACCAAATGTAGGCACCTCCATTGAGATGCAGGTGTTTGCTTTTCTTCCGATAGTCGGTGGCTATTGGATCGGATCGGAACGGGTCCAGTGTAGGTGCCCCCTAAGGTAGAACAGAGTATAAGTAGGCCATGAGAAGGACTGAAGAAGACAGCGTGTCTCAAGTAGAGGTAATGGAGTCTCTACAAATAGAAAAGGGAATAGAAAGTAGGACTTGGAGAAAAAGAAACCTCTTTAGTACATTCTACCTAGTGACGGGTCACTGATAGATACTCGGGCATTCCTTGTGATACCGTATTATCAAGATACACCACTCCGCATAGACAATGTCTCATCAGCAAACATTGGATTTTGAAACTCGTAAAACTCTGTCAAACATTGATGTGAGTAAGATTTGTGACGGGTTTCTGTCAGACATCTTCTGGGCTTATATAACGCCTCTGCTTCCCGCCTTATGCGCTTTATGTTAATCCAGTATTTCCAATGAACATGAAATTGTTCCAAGAGATCTATAAAGCATTTTTTATAAATGTCAAATCCCATGTTCTAGAGGTGCCACCATTTTTTCTACATCACCCTCCAATTCTTAAAAAAAAATACGGGAAATACGAAAAATTACCTTTCATCGAAATATGGTTAAAAACGAAGTCCCTATTTCCTTAATTAAAAAAGTAAAAAAATGAAAATTTTTTTGGTGTTAAATTCCCTTTAAAACGAATTCACACCTATTAAAATCTGCTGAGTCTATCGAAAGATATTCGACTTCAAAGGCAATCGTTATATATCTGCTATGTAATGTTGCCTCACGGCCATTGTAAAGCCGTCTCAATATTTATAGTAGCTCTAAATTGAAGTATTTAGAAAAATATTTTAGTTTAGAAATAGAATCTCCAATCAGATTTTTTCTATTTCAACTAATTTATAAGTAAAGTTGAAATTCGTAAAAAAAAAAGCCATGACTGGATTGGTCCCCCGAAATCCATGGTTTAGCATCCATCTTTATGACTTGTACAAGAATCTAGTGTAGTATTACTCTACATATTTTTATAAGTCAAATGACATTTGAGATACAAAAATATGCTTGATAAAATGGTTTTCAGGGGACCACTCCAGTCATTTTTTTTTTCTACAAATTTGAAATTTAGTAGAAAATCTGATTGTAGATTCTTTTTCCACATTAAAAATTCTATGAAAAATGCTGTTTTTCGTTTTTAAGGTTTTTCTAATAATTGGACGATGATGCAGAAAAACGGGAGGCATCTCAAGAACGAATATCGAGATCTAAATGAAATAGTTCTCTTCGGAAAAAAAAAAAAAAAAAAAAATCAGTCCCGTAACAGGCCAGGAGGGCCCTGAGGGGCAGATACTATAGAGGTATCTGATTCATGACCATACGGCACACTAGGGAGATAGTGTGGTCAGTACTATGCTCCGGCCGCGTGATTTTCCCCTTGGCAGCTTCGACTACTAGAATCATTAGCACCCAAGGTACCCATTATTACATTAATTAAAGGCTGAGTTGGCCTAGGGACGGTCAGGGAGGCCGAATTCAACCCATGGACGAAGACACTAGAAGAAACAATCTTTAGTGATTGCTCGGGATTTGAACTCAGGCCACCAGCTTATTAGTCCAGTGCTCTATCACTGAGCTAACCTCGCCCCCCTACGGGCAAAGAAAAGTTCAATTTTGTAGACCCAGTGTAGCTATTATATGCTGCTGTATCGAAACATACGACTTATAGTCGGAGTCTTTGATGTAATAACCAATCCAGAATTGCTGTGTTGACGACTCTATAACCATATGGGATTCTCCACTTCTCCATAGCCCTCTCACTTCAGCGGTCGCCTATTAGCACGGGCAGCTATCATTAGAAATCATGAAGCAGACTGCACTTTACCACAGTACACGCCTAATCAGCAGATAACACCGCAGAACTAGAATGATTAGGTAAGGAGAAACCGACGGAGTACCAAACCCGTTATTCAATCAAACCCTTATTTACTTCATAATCTCTGATTAAGAGCCAACAAATTAGGAGGCATTAGTAATTTAGTTATGTAGCTGTTTAATATTCAAAATCAGCTGATGAAAACGTAATTAGCAAGGGAAAATTGGTCTATAACATGGAAAAATCTCATTATAACATCGGTCTAAAACCGAAAATACCCTGAAAATGCTGAAAATTCTGAAACATATACCTAGCTATTAGAGGTAGCTCGTGAAAGAATTTTTGAAACAGGTCTTCGACCCTACTTCCATACAAGCTACTTTATATTTGTGCGTGTGTCTGTTACACACAATAGCGACAGCAATTAACCACCTCAATAACAATCCTTGGCGAATAGAAGAGAGGTCCCGCTGCTCTATGTGCAAGCTGAAAGAAGACGAAGAAACCTTCCATTTCCTTGCAGTATGTCCACTGCCGAAGGAGTTTAGGTTTTATGGGAAGACATCTTTCAGTAAGGAAGAATTAGTGAAGGAGTTAAATGGGAGAAATTGGGAAGCATGGGCGTATATAAGGGGGGGGGGGCTGAGGGGGCTGCAGCCCCCCACCCCCGAAATTTTGATTTGATCGGTAAAAATTGTATAAAACCCTTAAAAATAAATTAAATAAGATCATTTAGTTCATAAAAAATATTCTACATTGAGTGTAATAGCGTTTAAGTTGGCTAAAACTCTTCCAAGATCTAAATAGTTAGTATTCGGTAAACCGGAAATGGTCTCAGCTCCCCCCCCCCCGCCCCCGCCCAGAAATTTTCCAAGCCCCCTCCGAAATGATTTCCTATATACGCCCATGTTGGGAAGTGCTCTGCAAATATCTCGAGGCCATTTGTAAACATAGACAATTTTTAATAGAAAAATTCCATGTATGGATGTGTGGGCTACCCTCTGTCAGTAAGTCGTGGGGCATATTTAAGTTAATGAGTTGTCTGCAGTTTGTAAGTATATGTTTAACTGTCAGAGTCTCATTTAAACATACTTACAAACTGCAGACAACTCATTAACTTAAATATGCCCCACGACTTACTGACAGAGGGTAGCCCACACATCCATACAATCCTCAAACATTTGAAAAACACACAATTATACAAGAAGCTGTAAATAGTTCACTTAACTTTCACATCCACTATTTCAAAATTTTATGTTTACATCTAATTATTACTTTAGTGTTACTATTTGTTCTGTTTTTATTTTATTTATTTTTTTTGTTATTGTTTACTTTATCTTCTTTTTCACGTTTTGTTAACATTTAAGTTCTTTAATTATTCATTTACATTTTCTTTTCTTTTTTTTTTTTTTTTTCTTGACGTAACAAACATAAAATGAGTTTCTCGCCAAAGTTGCGATGCTCAACAATGAAATAAAATAAAATAAAAAATAATAGAAAAATTTAATTAATAGTGTGATTTATGTTTTAATTTATTTATATTTTTGTATAAATTTTTTCATATTATATTAGATTTTGATATTATATTAATGCTATTGGTTCTTAAATCCACTCCAGCTGATGCGCCTTGCCCAAGCTTTTTTGTAAATATTGATTAATTCTAAGAGCAATGTACATTTTGAAGGGAAAATATATTTACTTTATTCATTTAGTGACAGCAATTAATTATATTGTGCGCACTCTAACTGCACCAAAAATGGTACAATTTTGATCAAATTTGGTACAAACATGGGGGTGAGGTTAGCTCAGTGGTAGAGCACTGGACTAATAAGTTGGAGGACCTGAGTTCAAATCCCGAGCAAGCACTAAAGATTTTTTCTTCTAGTGTCTTCGTTCATGGGTTGAATTCGGCCTCCCTGACCGTCCCTAGGACAACCCAGCCTTTAATTAATTTAATAATGGGTACCTTGGGTGCTAATGACTCTAGCAGTCGAAGCAGTCAAGGGGAAAATCAGGCGGCAGGAGCATTGTACTGACCATACTGTCTCCCTAGTGTGCCGTTGGTCATGAAGCAGATACCTCTATAGTATCTGCCCCTCAGGGCCCTCGTAGCCTGTTACGGGACTGATTTTTTTTTTTTTTTGGCACAAACATACTTTGTCTGATTTAAAAGGTCAATGTCGTTAAGCAGCAGAATACGTGAACTGGAACACCCTTTGATCGGCGAAAATTGTGCGAAAAAAATATCAGTCCATGCGGCTTTACGTTTATAGGATTCCAGGTGCAATTTTTATCGGTTTTCTAACGTAGGGAAACGAATGAAACCATTTTTAATATCATATCGTCGTTACAAATGCAAAGTATCGAATGTGAAAATCACCACTTTTCAGAGAGGAAAAGCATTTATTCATAACTTTTTTTTTGGACAGTCAAATATTTGGCAGATTTGACCTTTCGATAGTAGAATACTTTCCCTTTTTTTTTTTTTATTTTTTTTATTATTTTTTTTTTTTATTTATTTGTTTAATGTGTCGTCAACCACTATGAGGTCATTAAACACAAGATTACAGATGTGTATTTGTTTAATTGATTCTATTGGCGTTCCGCGAAATTATCCAGAATGAGTGGGGGAATGGTATTATATTTTTATTTGAAGGTTATTATTTCGGGTGATTTCAATTTTAATGTTTCCTTGTTTATGATATTTTTGATGTGATTTAAATATTTAGTTAATGATATTTGTTATGGAGTCACATATTTGATTATTTATATTTAATTTATATTTTTAGATATTATTTATTAGTTCACTTGACGTTAAAAATTCGAATAGCTTATTGATCTGTTTGTGATAATCCGCTAATGTTTCTTCAATTCTATCTGATAGCTGGGTTTCTCTTCTTTGTTTCTCATAGATTTTACAATTAATCAACAGGTGGTGAACGGTGATGATTTGGTTACATTTTTCACAAATTGGAGGGGCGCCTCGGGACATTAGATATGAGTGGGTTAATCTTGTATGGCCGATCCTAAGGCGGCCATACAAGTAATAAATACTTTCCCTTTAATAGAGTTATCCAAGATTCAAGAATTTGTCGTACATAAGTCCAGCAGAAATTAGTGAAGATTGACAATGAAAGATGCCTTTTTCCACATTCGTTACTTTGCATATGTATCGACGATATCTGTAACCGTTTTAGAGAGGATAGTGTATAAACTAGATTGTCAAACTAATTTTCAGTTCTAACTAAGATTCAGTTAAAACGTTTTTTGGATATTCGACATTCATATAAACGAATATGTTTAAATTTTGGTTACGTTTGGTGTTAGGGAAGTACACGAAAAATATATATTATAATTAAAAACTTTGTATATTTTCTTAAATACCTCGAAAACGGCTGGGGTAATGGAAATTCCCTAAAAATGATATTTGGCACGCATTAACAAACAAACTGCTCTACCATAGGGTCTCTATGGCTGAGAAACTTTTAAAAATAACTGATGCTCTGGTTACAGAACGCCTAAAACTAAATGAATCTGATATACTATAATCTTATAAATACCATTCTTAAAATAAATTGAGATTTTCATATAATTCCAAGGTATTCTCGTAAAGTTTCTTCTTTTTTTTTTTTAGCACTTTCCTCCGAAGGAAAGTAGCTATTGAGGTTGGACTCATGACGGAATTTTTGAAAAATTTCTTCAAATCTTTATCGATCCTACCTAGTAGACACCAAAAATGACCCCCGTTAAAATTTATATATATATCTATATATATATATATATATATATATATATATATATATATATATATATGCATATATATATATATGTGTCTGTTAACACGATAGCGGCCAGAGTTTTTGTTTTTTCGTCACGAAACTTGGTATATAGCATTCAATTAGCAAACGATTGAACGAGTTCGTTAACCACCAAAGTCGGTCCACCGGAAGGGGGGGTTTACCCCGAACCCAAAACACTAATTTGACTATGTCAGCCGTAATATTTGTTATATTTCAACGAAACTTGGTATTCGTAGTGGTAATATAGAGAGAAAAGTGAGATATAAAAATGAACTAAATCGGTTCATTAGAAGGGGGGGTTTACTCCGGACCCACAATACCAATTCGCCACTACCAGCCGTGATTTTTGGTATATTTCGACGAAACTCGGTATTCGTAGTGGTAATCTACAGGTAAATATGCGTTGTAAAAATAAACTAAATCGGTTCATTAGAAGGGGGGGTTTACTCCGGACCCAAATTCCTAATATACTCATACGGGTCGTAATTTCTGCTGTATTGTAGCGAAACGGGTACCTCATGAGAAAGAAGTGTTGTAAAAATGAGCTGAATCGGTCAATCGGGAAGCGGGGGTTTAATTTGTAATATATTTCCATAGAAAAGCCCGTCAGACGTACGTTCACAAAGCCGCCGCAAGGAGCGCTTCTACCACTAGAGTGACTGTATCCTGTTCCTGCGTTAGATCAAAATACGATAATATGAGGTTTTTTGTATTTATTATGTAGTGCAATAGGTACCATGTGTAAACATAACTCTGGAAGCAAATTAATAATTGATCAGTTACTCATTACAAATTTAAAAGAGAACTATTCATGTTTTTATTTTATTTATGTAGGATATTTTAAGCAAATTGTTCTGGAAAGCAGTCTAAACTACCCAAATTCTGAGGAAAGTGCTTAGTTATGCAGCTCCTGCGTGACGGACTTTTTTTTTAGCACTTTCCTCCGAAGGAAAGTAGCTATTGAGGTTGGACTCATGACGGAATTTTTGAAAAATTTCTTCGAATCTTTATCGATCCTACCTAGTAGACACCGAAAATGACCCCCGTTAAAATTTATATATATATATATATATATATATATATATATATATATATATATATATATATATATATATATATGTGTGTGTCTGTTAACACGATAGCGGCCAGAGTTTTTGTTTTTTCTTCATGAGACGTGGTACATAGCGTTCAAATAGCAAACGATTGAACGAGTTCGTTAACCACCAAAATCGGTCCACCGGGAGGGGGGGTTTACCCCGGACCCAAAACACTAATTTGACCATACCAGCCGTAGTTTTTGTTATATTTCAACGAAACTCGGTATTCGTTATTTTGATCTAACGAGAGAATTCCGTTGTAAAAATAAACTAAATCGGTTCATTAGAAGAGGAGTGTTTACTCCGGACCCACAATACCAATTTGCCACTGCCAGCCGTAATTTTTGTTACATTTCAACGAAACTTGGTATTCGTGGTGGTAATCAACAGAGAAAAATGGGTTGTAAAAATAAACTAAATCGTGTTATTTGGAGGGGGGGTTTACTCCGGACCTAAAGTACTGATATACTCATAACGGTCGTAATTTCTGCTGTATTGTAACGAAATGCGGTATGCGTCGTGGGTATCTCATGAGAAAGAAGTGTTGTAAAAATGAAGTAAATCGGTCTATTGGAAAGGAGGGTTTACTTTTTTTTTTTTTTTTTATTTCGTATTTATTTATTTGAAATCTGTACAGATAACAGTACAATGATCAAGTATGTTGATCCAGATATTATGTACAAGTTGATAAAACTGACAAAAGTAAAAAAAAAATAAAAAATACAAAATTTGGAAGAAGCCAACCATTGTTGGCACTTCCAGAGGTGTCTCAGTAAATATTTGATTGATTATAAAAAGATCAGGCAAGTAAATTGTCTCGAGGCCACTGTCTCTTGAGCCGCCTGGGGGGATTGTCTGGATGGGATTGGGATGATAAGGATTGACCTTCAGGATTAGGATGGTGAGACAATTTGGAGTGGAACGTTTGGAAACGGGTTTTAGCGAGGTCAAGGACAAATGGGATGTTGAGGTCATTGTGTAGGGTTTTGTTGGATACATAAAAGGGGGCATTTACAATTTTACGGAGGACTTTTGATTGGAATGCCTGTATTCTGTTGATGTTTGATGGTTTTGCAGATCCCCAGAGTTCGAGTCCGTATGTCCATATTGGCCGAATGATTGTTTTGTATATCGTTAGTTTGTTCTGTATTGATAATTTAGATGAGGGTCCAAGGATTCGTCTAAGTAGTCCGTATCGTTTGTTCAGTTCTTGTCTTTTCAGTCTCGTGTGAGGGTTCCATGTCAGTCGGCTGTCAAGGTATAATCCTAGATATCGAACCTCGCTGGATACTGGTAGTGGAGTGTTTTTGAGGTAGACTGTAGGACATGATCTCCGGTTTAGGGTGAATGTAACCTGTTTACATTTTTCAGGGTTGATTTTAACTCTCCATCTTTCACTCCAATGCTGAATAGCGGTAAGATGTTCCTGCAGGTGTTGGGATGCTACTGAGGGATCAGGGGAAGTTGATAGGATGGCAGTATCATCTGCGTAGGTGGTCAGTAAGGTATGAGGGTGTGTAGGAATATCTGCAGTGTAAAGGAGGAAAAGGAGAGGACCAATAATACTCCCTTGAGGGACACCAGCGTTTATGGGGCAGGTCGGGGAAAGACTTGTACCTTGTTTAACTTGAAAGGATCTATTTGAAAGGTAGGATTTGAGGATAAGGAAATAGGTGTGAGGAAGTATAAGCTTTACTTTGTAAAGTAATCCCGGGTGCCAAACCCGATCGAATGCTTGAGCAACGTCGAGAAAGGCACTCGTGCAAAAACTCTTACGTTCAAGCGAGGAGGATATTGAGTCTACAACTCGTAAACACTGTTGTATGGTGGAATGCTGGGAGCGGAAACCAAATTGGTGGTTGGGGATTTTCTTCGAGGATTCTATGATAGGAAGGATTCTTTTGTAAAGGAGTTTTTCAAATATTTTGGACATTAACGGTAGAAGGCTGATTGGTCGATAGGAAGAAGGGCAGTCGGGAGGTTTAAAAGGTTTGGGAATAACAATAATAACTGAGTGTTTCCAGGGGTTCGGGAAATGGGTTGTTCTAAGGATCGAGTTGTACAGGTATGTAAGGAATATAATGGCCTTCTGGGGGAGGTTTTTGAGAATTTTGGAGGTGATGAGGTCATAACCGGGAGATTTCCTAGGGAGGTGTTTGATGATGTATTTTACTTCGGACGGATGGAAAGCTTTGGGAGGGAAAGACAAAGGTAAAGGAGAATTCAGGTAGTCTACAATATCTTCATCATGCGAGGGGTTCGTTTGAGGATTAGGGGAAAATGCTGAAGTAAGGTGTGTGGAGAGAAGGAGCGCCTTTTCTTCATCACTTCTGGCCCAGGACCCATCGCTGCGTTTGAGTGGAGAAGGAATATGGTGAAACCTGAGGATTTTACGAGTGACTGTCCACAAAGAACAGTCTTGTGTAGAGAGGGATGAAAGGTATTCGTTAAAGGATTCTGAACGGAATTGAGATATTGAAGATTTTAGTTGTCGCGTCAGTCTGTTGTATGCGTTTCTGTCGGAGGGATAGCGTGATCTTTGCCATAGAGCTCTGGCCCGACGCTTGGCTGCAAGAAGTTCTTGGATGTGGGTTGGAAGTTGCAGTTTGGGTGAAGGAGGTAACCTTGTCCTTGGTCGGCATGAATTGCGGGCACTGTCCTGAATGGCTTTAGTAAACAATTCAGTGGCTTTGTCTAGGTCTGAAGGGGTTTTTAGAGATACGGTTAGGTCTATGGAGCGCTCTAGGTTGAGCTGAAATGATTGCCAGTTGATAGGACCGGGTGTAAGGGTTGGTTGTAGAGGACGGGGTACAGCGGATGAGAAGAGGGTTAGAAGGATCGCAGAATGGTCCGACGATAGGTCGAGGAGCGAATCAACAGAAGTCGCTATACCTCCCAAGCCAGAGGAGATGAAGAAATCGACTAGGTCAGGATTGCGGGATGGATCAGTTGGCCAGTATGTTGGTGTGTTTGGTGATATAGGGAGATAATTCTGGGAATTGAGGATATCATAAAGGATTCTGCCACGGGAGTTAGCTGAACGGCTTCCCCACATGGGGTGTTTCGCGTTGAAATCACCCCCGGTGAGGAAGCGGGGACCAAAGGATTGGAATATTGAGAGGAATTCAGGATGGTAAATGGTATGATTGGGAGAACAATACACTGCGGATAGTATGATGTCGAAGGGAGAAAGGGAAAGAGATATGGAAGTTACCTGCAGGCTTGCTGAAGCGATGCTGGACTCTTGATGGTGTTTGATCTGGTTCTTGATTAGAATCAGAGTACCATGCTGCGCCAGAGATGGATGGTCGGTTCGATAACAGGAGTAACCCTTGACACCGAATGACATTGATTTTTTCAAGTGTGTCTCCGTTATTAGTGCAATGTCAATGTTTTTGTCAGTTAGTAAAAGTGTCAGTTCTTGTCGTCTTGTAGTAAGTCCGTTGGCATTCCACAAAAGAATTGAGAGATGGGTATTATGGAAGTGTTGCATTCTGGGGTTTAGGAAGGAAGTGTGCTATGAGGGTGGTCATCAGGTTAATTAGAGGAGTAAGAAGGGTTTCGAGTTTGTTTAGGAAAGAGGAGAAAAGGATCATAGGATCTTGTCCTTGATGCTGAGGGATTTGCTTAGATGGGGTGGGAGTAGTTGGGAAGGTAGGCAGGATTTGTGGTTGGGACGGTAAAGTTGAAGAGGTAGGAAGGGAAGATAATTCTTGTGGTTTCTGAGCTGGTTTAGGGACAGGCGGCTTCTTTTTCTCGAGCGTAGTTAGCAGAGAGGAGTAGGTGACGTTCGGCCGGCGATGGGACGATTCTTGTGCTGCAGAAACGGGTTGTAGGCTGGGGAAGTGGGATGGTCCGCTGGGTGGTGATGCTTTCTTGACGTCTTTTTGATGTCTGAGCTGGGTTTTCTGCCGTTGCATTCTGATTGTTTTGAGTGCTTTATATACTTCACACCCTTTGTAGCTGGCAGTGTGATTCTCGCCGCAGTTCGCGCAGCACGCTGGGGCTTCGATTGGCTTGGGGCAGTGCTTAGAGGGGTGTTCGGAGCCGCATTTGACGCATTTTGATTTGTGATGACAATATGTGCGGGTATGATTGAACTCTTGGCAGTTTTGGCATTGTATGACGTCGCCCCTGCGTCGCGGTTCTTCTACTTTTATTTTTGTATATAGTAGGTATTGCTCGCGGAAAATTTCCTTGCTTTTTTCGTTTTTCTCCAGGTCGACGAAGAAGAGCGGCAATTGGGCCTTTGTGACTGGGTGCCGTACGTTATGGGCTCGTTTGACAGAGTAACCTTTGTTGGAGAGCTCACTAATGATGTCTTCGGGGGGAGTTGAGTGGTGGAGGTGGCGGATAACCACCCTGTAGGATTTGTCCTCGGGTAACTGGTAGCAGTGAAAGTCAGCTTCCTTGCTTTCCAGGTGTCGGATGATGCTTCTGTAGGAGTCACTGTCAGTAGGCTTTATGACGATGTCATTGAACCTTGCCCGGCATTCGAAATTATTTTCTCCAACGAGATCTTTCAGGGTGCTACTAAATTTTTTAAAATCCGATACCTTCCTGATGTAAATATTAGGGGGTTTCAAGGGATTTTGTGACGAATCCTGGCACGCTTGATTATTATCTGAGTGTCGGGAGTGAGTTGAGGGGCTATTTTGAGTTAGAGTCGACTTTTTTTGTTTTATCTTGGGTGGTGTTAGTACGTCACTGGCTCTCTTGCGTAATCTTTTACGTCTTCCTGTGGCGACGTTTTCGACATCTTGGGCTGAGGTTGATTCTATTACTGTCATATTCTGTTCCTCTATTGAAGACATAGTCAACAGCAGTTTATAATATAATTAAAGAAAAAAAATAAAAATAAATAAAAAAAAAAAATAAAAAAAAAAAAAAAAATAGTTGTCTCCGGCGAGCTGCGAACCCGAGACAATTAAGTTTGCAGAATCGAACGCTACCACTGAGCCAAGGAGGCTGATGTACATCGACTAGTAGCGCAGGGCCTAGTATCTAAATTACTGAAGGGGCATTGACAGCCTCTCTATCAGGCGAGTGCAGGAGCGCCCCACCACTAGCCTCAGCTAGGGTAATGGCCCACACAATGATAGAAAATGAGTGTTTTTACTCACTTATTTTGTGGTGATCCAGTGAGTGAAATTTCTTCAAACTACACAGTAATGTTCACCAGTGGCTCAGCTACCACTGTGCAACTTTTCATTCACAGGGAACACCTCGGTCCACTTGAAAAAAAAACTAATTACAGAGAGCTGTTTAGATCGCTGTGTCGTAGGCTACACCTGGGACAGAACTGGGGTTTACTTTAAAGTCTGTTTCATTACAATTAGCCAGCCAGACGTAGGTTCGCAAAGGCGCTACAAGGAGCGCTATCTCCCACTATGGGGACTATATCCTGTTCCTGCGTCAGATCAAAAGACGGAATGTGAAGTTTTTGTGTATTTATTAAGTAGTACAGTATTAAGTATTAACATAACTCTGGAAGCAAATTATTTACAAAATTAATAATTGAACAGTTCTCATAAGAAATGTGAATGAGCAGAACTATTCACGTTTTTATTTTATTTATATAGGTTATTTACAGCAAATTATTCAGTAATGTAGTCTACACTACCCAAATTCTGAGGAAAGTGCTTAGTTATGCAGCTCCTACGTGACGGACTTTTATTTTATTTATTTATTTTTTTTTATTTTTTTATTTTTTTTTTTTTACGGCGCATCGACACATCTTGGCCATTAGCGCCGACATCCAGGGTGCAGTAAGGAATTTTCTCAGCGAGCCATGGGATGAGAAAATTCCTGCCGCCGGTGGGGATCGAACCCACCATCTCCCGCTTATGAATCCAGCGCGCTATCTACTAGACCACGGGAGATCCCGTAAAGTTTCTTGATCATAAAAGCAGAATTTCTGAATAGTAACAGAAATTGGTTGAGAACTCTTTCTTGGCGAACACTGAATGTATCTTTTCACCAGTTGAAACCGGCTGAGTATTTCTTTTAGTCGCTTCTAGAATATGAAAAGGACTATTATGTATATAAGAGTTTTCTAAGTAAAAGAAAAAAAAAAAAATAGAAAATCCTTAAAAAAAATATCGAATCCTTGAATGTTTAAGAAATGTTTCTAAAAATATATATATTTAAAAGGCCCTCTGAATGCAGAGTCTGTCCCGCGTTGCTTGTAAGAGAAGCACTTGCTTAAGTTTCTCTGCCGTCCTTGCTTTGACAGAAATAGCCAGCGATAGTCCCCGGGTTTCCATCTTGTCCTAATTCCAGGAGCCTCCTATTATGGTAGTTTTATTGCAGGCTATACCTCTCTTTAATGGCCTACTTCTTATTGCTGACACAACATCTGCCGTAAAAGTCATTTTCCAGTCCCCCTTTGTGGGGGCCTTTAATGGCTAATAAAATAAATGAACTAAATAAAACGTTGGTACGCATTGAAATCGGTCTTAAAAGAAAAAAAAAGTATTATTGGATCGTAACGAGAAAGTTTTTTTTTCCATTTATTTATTTGAAATTATTAGCAGTACAATAATCAAGTTTGTTCATGCAGATATTATGTACAATTTGACAAAAAACGGTAGAAGTAAAATAAAAGAAAAAAAAGCATACAAAATATGGAAGAAGATGTTTTAATGGTCACGATAAGATCAGATGATTAAATTGCCTCGGGGCCACTGTCTCTTGAGCCGCCTGGGAGGATTGTCTGGATGGGATTGGGATGATAAGGACAGACCTTCAGGATTAGGATGGTAGGACAATTTTGAGTGGAACATTTGGAATCGGGTTTTCGCAAGGTCAAGGACAAATGGGATGTTAAGGTCATTGTGTAGGGTTTTGTTAGATACATAGATAGGTGCATTTACTATTTTACGAAGGACTTTTGACTGGAATGTCTGTATTCTGTTAATGTTGGATGCATTTGCACATCCCCAGAGTTCAAGTCTGTATGTCCATATTGGTCGAATAATTGTTTTATATATTGTAAGTTTGTTTTGAATCGATAATTTAGATGAGGGTCCAAGGAGTCGTCTAAGTAGTCCGTATCTCTTGTTCAGTTCTTGTCTTTTCAGTCTTGTGTGAGGGTTCCATGTCAGTCGGCTGTCAAGGTATAATCCTAGATATCGAACCTCGCTGGATGGTGGTAGTGGAGTGTTTTTGAGGCATACGTAAAAGAATTCTTTATATTATTTCTAACTCACTTTTTTTTTGTTAACTTGATATTATAGCCTGCTCGTATAAATCGTGCAGTTCAATTGCGTATGCGCGAACTTCATGGAAAGATACATTGCCTATGGTTCCACCGTTGAAAGCAAGATTTTTATCGCCCATATTCATCACTCCTCCATCTCAACATTCGCTCTAGGCAAACACTATAGAAATATGTTACTAACCATTTTATTTTGTGATAAAGTATTGATTTAACTGTTAAATACAGTTTAAAAAAGTCCGTCACGCAGGAGCTGCTTAACTAAGCACTTTCCTCAGAATTTGGTAGTGTCCAGTGCATTCCTGAATAATTTGCTTAAAATAACCTATATAGATAAATGAAATAAAAACATAAATAACACCTGTTTCAATTCAATACAAACATAGTACAAAGTAAATCCCCCCCCCTTCCGATAGACCGATTTAGTTCATTTTTACAACACTCCTTCCTTATTAGATACCCAGGACGTATACCGCGTTTCGTTACAATACAGCAGAAATCACGACCGGTATGGGCAAATTAGTAATTTGGGTCCGGAGTAAACCCCCCTTCCCAATGAACACATCTTTCTCTTCAGTAGAACACAACAAATACCGAGTTTCGTTGAAATATAACAAAAATTACGACTGGTATTGGCAAATAACTACTTTGGCTCAGGAGTAAACCCCCCCCCCTCCGGATGGACCGATTTTGTTGGTTAACGAACTCGATCAATCGTTTGATGGGGGAATACTATATACCGTTTCGTGGCAAAAAAAAACAAAAACTCTGGCCTGTATCGTGTTAACGGACATATATATAACTATATCTATATATATATATATATATATAAATTTTAACTGGGGTCATTTTTGGTGTCTACTAGGTAGGATCGATAAAGATTTGAAGAAATTTTTCAAAAATTCCGTCATGAGTGCAACCTCAATAGCTACTTTCCTTCGGAGGAAAGTGCTAAAACAGCAACCAATTATTTATTTAATTTTAACGTCCATTTATTATTAACTACGAATTTTAGGCTAACGACCAATTAAAAACTGAGGAAAAGAGTTACAAAAAAACCCGTTTAAATGAACGAAACTGACACTTACGCATTTTTAGCACTGATTTCATTCATCCATGAATAACAACGCTCTCTCAAAAATTGTATATGAACCGTAAGAAATTAAGGTTTCGGTGAGGTATAGAGAATTTTCCAACCGGTTTCTAGAAATTTAAAAAAAAAAAATATACGGAAATCCCAAAATAAATGTATTTTAGGCCACATTAGTCGAATACGGTTTTATATGAATTGCATATGAACCGTAATAAATTAAGCTTTCGGTGTGATATTTCATTTACCACATTTTTCCTACCGGTTTCGAGAAATTTGAGAAAATATACGAAAATCCCAAGGTAAATAATGTATTTTGGCCAAATTAGTCGAATACGTTTATATACGAATTGCATGGAAATTGCTACATTTGCTTTATCGCGTCAAATAACCTAAAAAGAATATTAGGAATCCTATTCCTATACGTCAAACCGCATTCCCTACGATTTTTGTTTGCGGAAATTTCAACGAATAAATAATGTTACCATTAGGCAGAATCTACTAGTTAAAGAACTTAATTTTTTATGTATATATATATATATATATATATATATCGGGTCTTTTTGGGAAGACCACATCCAGTTACTTCTCCTTCCTCTGTGCTGAATCACTTGTTATTGTAACAGTGATTCAGCACATGCGCATAACTCATTAGCATTACCTACGGGCAATTCTATTGGTTGTTTCTGGTTGTGAAGTAACCTTCAACACTCGCGTCAATCCAACTGGCAAGAATTTATAGAATTATTAATTTTAGCGAGGAGGATTGCCTAGAGTTTTGATATCTTCTTGAGCGAGCGAAAACGCATAGCAAGTATGCCCATAATGCGAAATAAATATAAAATATAAATACGTTATAGAACCACTGGGCAAAAAAATGGCGAGGAGGCTCCTAAGCTTCACAATTACCATTGATTTTTATTAATAAATATTGCTTGATGAAATATATTCTGCTTACTTTCATTTATGCTTTACAAGCCTAAAATTATTATTAGTATTGATTGCAGTGATTTTAAATAATTTTCATTACTATATTAACTTTTGTTCACTATATTTATATATCGTTTCTAGCCTTAGATATCCTGTAAAGAAGTAACAGATAACCTGCAAATAACGTCTATGCTAATCCGTAAGTACCAAAATCACTGTTTAAAATCACGACAGATACTTCAAAGTAACTGGATGTGGTCATCGCAAGAAGACCCTACATAAGGTCTCATGAATTTTATGGTAAAATTAATGTGTTCGCTAAAGACAAAGAATAATTCCAACAAGAGCGACATTAATTGACAGTAATTAGACCTTAATTGACAGTAATAAGACATTAATTTTAGTTTAGTTTAAACATGATTTAGTTGTGAGAATCTGATCTAGCCTAGAGTGGCTGGTAGAGTATAGATGTGGGTCGGCTTAAATTAGAATCAATGAAGGGACCTTGCTCATCCAGGGCATCAATCTAACGTTTTAACATATGGTGGAGTCATGGGCGTATATAAGGGGGGGGGGCTGAGGGGGCTGCAGCCCCTCCCGAAATTTTCATTCGATGGTAAAAATGTGTCATAAAAACCTTAAAAATAAATTAAATAAGATCACTTAGTTAATAAGAAATAGTTTATTTTAGGTGCAATAGGGTTTTAGTTGCCTAAAACTATTCCAAGCTCTAAATGTTTCATATTCTATACCCCGGGAATGATCTAAGCCCCCCCCCCCCCCCGACATTTTCCCAGCCCCTCCCGAAAGTATTTTCTATATACGCCCATGGGTGGAATTTTAGATTCATTTAGTCTTATCTAATAGGACTTTAGTTGTAAGGAAAGGAGTACGAAAGGAAATCCAAAGGTGGAGATGTAGGAGCGATTAAATAGTAAAGGAAAAGTTAAATATCTTCTGAAAATGTAACTCTGAAATTTTGAAGAACGCAGGCAGTCCGAATGCATAAAAATAGCTATAGATGGAAGTTTTTGGAACAAAATTTTGGGGAGGGGGGATTAGAAGGTCCCATTTTTCGGGTTGGGTTAGGATCGGGTTTTAGGGCGAGTAACTTTTCGGTTCTTACGCCCATTTTTCGGGGTTTCACTTATATCTCGGAAACCCTGCGCCCTAGCGACATGACTATTCTATAACACATGAAAGCTGATTAAATTTCCTACAAGTTCTAGTAAAAGAAGTTTTTCGAGATTTCTTTAGTTTTCGAAATATCCGTTCTTGGAATTTTGGGGAAAAACACTTTTGCCCCATATTTTTCCCCCTTTTTGACCGTATAACTCCCAAAATGACAAACATTCAAGTGCGGATATTTCGAAAACTAAAGATATCTCGAAAAACTTTATTGAGATGAACTTGTAGCATATTTAATCAGCTTTCATTTGTTATAAAATAGTCATGTCGCTAGGACGCAGGGTTTCCGAGATATAAGTGAAACCCCGAAAAATGGGCGTAAGAACCGAAAAGTTACTCGCCCTAAAACCCGATCCTAACCCAACCCGAAAAATGGGACCTTCTAATCCCCCCTCCCCAAAATTTTGTTCCAAAAACTTCCATCTATAGCTATTTTTATGCATTCGGACTGCCTGCGTTCTTCAAAATTTCAGAGTTACATTTTCAGAAGATATTTAACTTTTCCTTTACTATTTAATCGCTCCTACATCTCCACCTTTGGATTTCCTTTCGTACTCCTTTCCTTACAACTAAAGTCCTATTAGATAAGACTAAATGAATCTAAAATTCCACCCATGGGCGTATATAGGAAATACTTTCGGAAAAAAATGGGACCTTCTAACCCCCCCCCCCCCCGGCACAAAGGCAACGGGCGGGGACTTTTGATATGTTCACCTCCTATAATAAATTTCCATCTATAACTGTTCGTTGCCTGGACTGAGGCTAGAGTTAAGTTTAATGTGCAACAGCAAAAATTGAAGGCAAATTACAAACATGTAGGTGTTTATACAGTCACAACGATAAATCTAATCCATAAATCACTAGAACAGAATCTGAGGTTCCGAATTTTTACTCGTAAATTTCGCCTCAATAAGTACATTTCAAGGACCTCTAGATGTCATCACAAACTCCAATTGGGGACTGGGATGTCGATACCACGGCTGTATCAGCAAACATCTGATCGCTGTCCCACGGACTCAAAAATGGTCCAAAGTTGATAAAATTTGGTACAAAAATCTTTCGTATATTTTCCAGCAGAATCCGTTTAAAGGAAAATGGGTTTTAGGATGAAATTCGCGCGAAAAATATCGTAACGCTGGTGTTTTCGAGTTTACATGCTCGCAGGCATTCTTCGTATAGGTTTCCTAACGTAGGAAAACGAATGAAACCATTTTTAAGGTGATAATATATCACCTTAATATATTACAGATATTATCTGTAACCGTATTCGAGAAGAGTGGATAAAAATAATCACTGATTTCTCCACATAAAATCGCTTTATCAAAGATCTAATAAGAACCGAGTTAGTCGGACAATAGGAAGGGTTCAAAACAATTTGTTAAATTTATTACGTTTTATCAACTAGTTTCGAGATATATCCGGAGTATATATCCGAAAAAACTAGTTTTATCCATTCTCCACCTTCGAACTGGTTTCATTACAATCTCCCTTTCCAATTCTTTATCTAACGTAAATCTCGAAGCCTAATTACACATAAACCTAAGTGTTACGCCCTAATGTCGCCAAAAAAGACATGTTCCGTTGGACAGACTTTGCTGGGTTACAAACTTGACCTTTCAAATCAGAAAAAGTATTTTTCACTAAATTACTTGAAAACCGTAACATTTTTGAGCCAGCTAAAGAGCTAGCACAGAAATATATCATCAGCCCATGAAACGACCTGGTTCAACGTAAAATAACGTAGAAAAACGAAATGAAATATTATATCAGCTGAAAGCTTTATGGCCTGGAAGTCTTGATTGTAAGGGAGTGGAGGTTGTCTTGGCAAGACTCGGGATTGGCCAGGCAAGATTCCTATATAATGGTGAGTATTGCCCATCGGAGTGGCAAGCATATGGTCTCCACACCATCAATATAAGTACGAGGGGAATGGATTGAACATCATCGGGGGTTTGTGTCTGATGTCAAGCTAACTACAATCAATGTTGTATTAGCAGTTTCAAACATCAACATAACATATCAACATGTCTAGTCGCTCTCCCACCAGTTCAGAAATGGTTCGTTCTTGATGAGATTTTGGTAACAAAATCTTTCGTCTAATCCGTAAGGTATAAGCAGAATCCGAATACCAAAACATGGACAATTCGCGCGATAAAATCATAACGCTTACATTTTCGAGTTCTTTCGCCTGCAGGCTCTCGTTTTACAGCTTCCTTAGCATAGCAAGACGAACGAAAGGATTTTTAGGACGGTATCTGTAACCATTTTGGAGAAATGTGCGAAAAGTATTTTTGCAACTCAGTTTCGGTTTGGGTACTTAGAATTGTGGGATTCAATTCAAATATTTTCTCCATGTTTGAAATTTATATAAACTAAGATGTTTAAATTTTGGTTACGTTTAGAATAAATAAAGCTTCGACAAAAAAATATTACATTAACCCATTAGCTGGCAGCGTCCTATTTATAGGACAGTCACTGTTCATGACCTGACATGATTAGGAGGTGCAGGGAAATTTTCCTCTGCCCTCAAATCATATCAGGACATGTCAGTTTAAGAGTTCGAAGTGTTTTATCCCTCACTCTTTCAGTGTCCTCTAAACTGTGGGATGATAAAGTAGTGTTTTACAACTGTTCCCTTACTCCTTATTTTCTTTGTCTCTTATTCCTATTAAAAAATTAGTAAGTAACTTTTTCTTTCATTTTCTGAATTAGAACTGATGAAACTATTATTCTAAGTTATAGTTTATTGAAAATATATTTTCATCTAATTTTTATATGCAATTGAATCGACTGTCCTATAAATAGGACGCTGCTACTATGAGTATATTTTTCCTATGTTTAGAATATATCTATTCCTTCAGTTTTCAATACAATTGAGGATACTGTAGCCTATTTATTCTCGGAAAGAATAAAAGCTGATATATTAGCATTACGACCAGGTGTCGTGGAAGCCACAGACCAAAAGGAATAGACGATGAAGAACTGGGACCACCATTTGTCCATGACATTCCTGGCAATATGAAACTAAATCTTCCGGATGACCAACCGTAACAAGATAAGATTGATGATATAAGTCTCAGCTCATCAATCTCAGAAGAAAATAAACCGATAAATAAACGTGGGTAACACTAAAAAAAAAAAATTAGATATTAAAAATTCTCCCCAAAACAAAACTTTGGAAGGAAAATTATCTTGGGAAAAATATGATGATATCTATAATTTTAGTGAAGTAGGAGTGTAGGAGACAAGGCCAAAAGAAAAGAAAAGCCTAAAGGATGTTCGCAGGATGATTGCGGTGACATATTAGAAGCTAGGAGCAAATGCACGTAAGATTGTTGGAAGACCACTGCCTTCAAGAAGTTCCAGCGCCAAAGTGTTAGAGAGTGTGAGGCTAGACCGGAAAGGGCTACATCATTGGAAGAGAGAAAAGCAACAGAGATGTCAATTTTCGTATTGTAAAGGAAAACCTTTGACATTTTGCACAAAATGCTGTATAACACAAATTGTTTTCCAAATTTTCATTCATAAAAACATTTTTATAACCCTAGAATATATGTATTTTATTTGTATATATGCATTATTATGTTCAGACATTCTATTTTGTGTAAAAATATCTTAAAATAAAACACATATTTGTTGTGTATTATATTTCATTAATATTACCGTAACTTATCCCAAATGGAGCAGCGTCCTATATATAGGACAGCTAATATTTCAGAATGTAATTGTTGGAATTGATTTCAATTTTGTGAAGATGCTACTCTAAGATATATAAGCACCCTGTTAAAATTTTATTAAAAAAATAAAAATTGGCTACTTAATGGGTTAATAGACCTAAAAAGTTATGGGTTCTTCGTATATTTTCGAAAATATCTCGAAACGGTTGGGCAATCGTGCTAAGTGGAAGGTAACCATTCGAGAGCTTACTACATTCTCTACAAAAAAGGTTCAGAATTTATTTTCGATAGGGCGATCTCAATCGGCGAAATAAGACCTTGAAACTTCGAAAGTGTTAGTTTTGTTCCTTTGAACGGGTTTCCTTTGTAAGGCAAGAAAAGGAGAAACTTATTGGCAATAGTGGTTTCCTAAAGCAAACGTTGAGATGGGGGGCTAGACGTTTCCGTTTAGGATACTGGCAGTTTCCTGTTATGGCGGTTTACACTTCCTTCTCTTTGAGATTCTATTTTATATTTTTAACGAAACATCAACCCCTAACAATTACTGCTTTTATTGGCTGATTGCACTAGGAACATGAATGGCGCTAAGATGACGCAGTTCCTGCGAGTCGGACTTATTTGTTAATCCCTCCTAGTCTTTCTTAACATAATACACATTATCTACTATATATTTGTCAAATACCACTCACTCACTCACTCACTCACTCACTCACTCACTCACTCACTCACTCATCTATCAACGCCCAGCCCAAACCGCTCGGCAGAAAATTTTGAAATTTTGCATGGACACTCCCTATATAACGTAGGCGCTCGCTAAGAAAGGATTTTTTGATATTCGTATTTTTAAGCATTTTTAGGGGGGTTTAAAGTTTGAGTTGGTTAGAGAAGGCAAGCCTAGGCAGCCTGCGTTGCTAGGACGATAAAGAACAGCTGTTTCTTTACATTATCTATCTCAAAGTTTTATTTCTAATTGAGGTTAATTTCAACTATGATGGCAGACCTTGAATTACTAGAAATTAACTATCCCTCATAGAGTTTTAATTGCTTTTCATTTCTGCCTGTCCCCGTCAGATAGGCTTGCCATATTTTTGGAGAGTTAAACCGAGACACATTAATATGGGATGGGCATACCAGAGAGGGGGGGAATAAAAAGAGTACAAATTATAAGCAAAATGGTTGGTGAGTTTTAAGCCTAGCAACTAACGGGAAGGGGGAATCCTAAACTGTTAGTCTACCCAAACCTTAAAAATAAGAACAGAACTTTTTTTGCTACTTGATTTTCTTAAAACAATCTCTCAGCCAAATAGTAGTGTCTGACAGCTGGCAACGCTGAGCAGGTAGTTCCAGCGTTTTACAGTTAGATTACTTCTCATATCTTTGACACTGTGAGAAGTAGTAAAAATGTTGATTGTAGAAAAGTAACCGATTTAAAAAAGATTCTTATAAACATGTATTCATTACTTTTTACATCTTACAGCCATTTCCAGGACATTGATAAAACTGGGCGCTGGACACCGAAACAGTTGCAAACTACCGGGACTGTCCCGGTCAAACCGTGATGTATGGCATATCCTTAGGTTTTCCAGGTGAGGTAATAATATCCGGAACCCTTGCAATGCCATCTCGCCTATAACCTTGGTAATACTCGTAAATATATTGGGTGTTACAATATGACTTCTTGGAAACATAATCAAAAATCAGTCCCGTAACAGGCCACGAGGGCCCTGAGGGGCAGATACTATAGAGGTATCTGATTCATGACCATACGGCACACTAGGGAGATAGTGTGGTCAGTACTATGCCGGCCGCCTGATTTTCCCCTTGGCTGCTTTGACTGCTACAGTCATTAGCACCAACCAAGGTACCCATTATTAAATTAATTAAAGGCTGGGTTGACCTAGGGACGGTCAGAAAGGCCGAATTCAACCCATGAACAAAGACACTAGAAGAAAAAATCTTTAGTGCTTGCTCGGGATTTGAACTAAGGCCTCTAGCTTATTAGTCCAGTGCTCTACCACTGAGCTAACCTCGCCCCTTGGAAACATAAACTTTTAAATTTTAACGCCCATTGAATAAAATATAGTATGACGGGAACCGTGCTATAATAAACTGCACAGAATTGTTTAGTAACATAATTTTAATGAATCATTATTTAACGCAATTAAATAAGTACTTATCTGCCGTGACGAAGCACGGGTATTCAGCTAGTCTACTATATATTTGTCAAATACCACTCACTCACTCACTCACTCACTCACTCACTCACTCACTCACTCACTCATCTATCAACGCCCAGCCCAAACCACTCGACAGAAAATTTTGAAATTTTGCATGGACACTCCCTATAGGACGTAGGCACTCGCTAAGAAAGGATTTTTTGATAGTCGATTTTTTAAGTATTTTTAGGGGGGTTTAAAGTTGTAGTTGGTTATAGCAGGCAAGGCTAGGTAGCCTGCGTTGCTAGGACGATAAAGAACAGCTGTTATCTTACATTATCTATCTCATAGTTTTCTTTCTAATTGAGGTTAATTTCAACTATGATGGCAGACCATGAATTACTAGAAATTAACTGTCCCTCATAGAGTTTTAATTGCGTTTCTTTTCTGCCTGTCCCCGTCAGATAGGCTTGCCATATTTTTGGAGAGTTAAACCGAGACGCATTAATGTGGGATGGGCATACCAGGGGGGGGGGGGGGATAAAAAGAGTACAAATTATAAGCAAAATGGTTGGTGAGTTTTAAGCCTAGCAACTAACGGGAAGGGGGAATCCTAAACTGTTAGTGTACCCAAACCTTAAAAATAAGAACGGAACTTTTTTTGCTACTTGATTTTTTTTTAAAAATCTCTCAGCCAAATAGTAGTGTCTGACAGCTGGCAACGCTGAGCAGGTAGTTCCAGCGTTTTACAGTTAGATTACTTCTCATATCTTTGACACTGTGAGAAGTAGTAAAAATGTTGATTGTAGAAAAGTAACCGATTTAAAAAAGATTCTTATAAACATGAATTCATTACTTTTTACATCTTACATCCTTTTCCGGGACATTGATAAAACTGGGCGGGACACCGAAACAATTGCAAAATACCGGGACTGTCCCGGTCAAACCGTGATGTATGGCTTATCCTTAGGTTTTCCAGGCGAGGTAATAATATCCGGAACCCTTGCTCAGCCTCCTCGCCTATAACCTTGGTAATACTCGTAAATATATTGGGTGTTACCATATGACTTCTTGGAAACATAAACTTTTAAATTTTAACGCCCATTGAATAAAATATAGTATGACGGGGTCCGTGATGTAATAAACTGCACAGAATTGTATAGTAACGTAATTTTAATGAAACATTATTTAACTCAATAAAATAACTACTTATCTGCCGTGACGAAGCACGGGTATTCAGCTAGTCTTGTATATATTTGTCAAATACCACTCACTCACTCACTCACCAATCATCGCCCAGCCCAAACCGCTTGACAGAAAATTTTGAAATTTTGTATGGACACTCCCTATAGAACGTAGACGCTCACTAAGAAAGGATTTTTTGATATTCGAATTTTTAAGTATTTTTAGAGAGGTTTAAAGTTTTAGTTGGTTAGAGAAGGCAACATGCCTTCATGCAAGGTAGCATGCGTTGCTAGGACGATAACAGAACATCTGTTACCGTACATTATCTATTTCATAGTATTATTTTTAATTGAGGTTAATTTCAACTAAGATGGCACTCCTTGAATTACTGGAAATAAACTGTGATTTTGTCGCTCTTAGGATTTAAGCCCTGGTGATGGCCCATCCGAGGTAATAATATCCTGAACCACTTGACACAAAATTTTGAAATTTTGTACGGGCAATCCATTTAGAATGTAAACACTCGCTAAGAAAGTTTTTTTTTTGGTATTCAAATGTTTAAGTACTTTTCGGGGGGTTTGGATAATTAAGAAGTTCCTCATCGGCTCAAAAACGGTTCGATTTTGATGAGATTTGGAACAAAAATCTTTCTTCTCATTTAAAACGTCAAGTTCATTAACCAGATGAATTCCTTTACTGGAACATGGTTTTTGGAGCGAAATTTGTGCGAAAGATTCCTTAACGGAGGAAAACGAATGAAACCATTTTTTAAGCGAGTTCTGTTTACCAGAAAAATTGACAGAAATAGTTTTCAAAACTAATTTTCTGTTTGGGTATTCAGAAACGAAGTATATGGGGGGAAAAATTGTTTGAATGGTGATACAAAGTTTTTGGATCTCAGTATATTTTCTAAAATATCTCGAAAACGGTTGGGAACTCGTAGTAAGTGGAAGGCGCCTATTCGAAAGGTTACTAAATTCTCTACAATAAGATTCTGTTGTAATGTTCGGTGGGGCGATGTCAATCGAAGAGATAAATGCTTAAATCTTCAAATTTGTTAGTTTTATGCTTTTCAACGTGTATTTGTCTCTGTTTACCTAACTTTTTAAGCGGTTGTTATATTTTTTTTTTTTTTACTCTCGAATGGAAACAAGCACGGTTACCTCCACATGGTGTTTCCTGGGTAACTTTAAATTCCGTGCAATAATAAGCTGTACAAAATTATGTAGTAGCGTTTATTTTGATCATATCTTATTTAACTCAATATAAAAAATACTTATCGGCCGTGGTGAAGCACGGGTATTCAGCTAGTTTGTAATATAACTAATTATGGTATTAAAAATAATATTGACTAGTTGGTGTGAGTAATAATGAAAAAAATTATATATTGTTTGCTGTACACTGTGTTCTCTTGTAGTACCTTGTGATATACGTGTAATGCATTGTACATTTGCTGTAAATTGTAATATCGCTCCTAATTTCCTGCAAGAGACGAACAAAACAATTACTTATTTATCAGAATAAAAAACGTGGATAATTAATAAAGATACTTCCTTCATTTGGCGACGTTCCAGGGATGGATCCGGGATCCCGGACTGCTCTTAGGCCTTGAATTAATAGGTACCAGCAAAGTGGATAATCTGTCGGCCAAATCAATATACTGACCACACTATCTCCCTAGAATTGCCGCATAGTCAAGAATTAGACAATTCTAGAGTAACTGATACGCTAGGCCCTTGTTGCCTGTTACGGACTTTTTTTTTTTTGGGGGGAAGATTTTCACAGGAAACAAATTCGTGAGAGTAACATTGTCGTGAGGTTGCGTTTCTAAAAAATTCAAGTATACAGTTATTTTTGAATTAATCTCCTTTAGAGTTTCATCGAAATCCCGTAGGATTGTCCTAGATTTGGTTTGGCATGGATTTAGAGAATGCCGAACCGGTCCACTGATTGAAGTGTCTGTCGTCCTCAATCACCCCTAATTCTTCCTAATCACAGACATTCTCTACCTTATTTAAATAATAATGAGATATCTGACTATTCCCAGCAGATTCGTTGACAACTCAATCCCCTTTCCCGTAGCTTTATCCTAAAATCCTGGTATTTCTGACATCTGTCGCATAACTACATCTTGTCCAAAATAATACAGTTTGTATTAATATGGTTTGTAGAATAATATATTTTATCGGCCTTTAGTCGTTTTAGTATTCTTTTCGCGGGTCCAACTCCAACATTTAATGGACCGATTTTGATATTTTATCACATGTTCCAGAGTTGGGTATTATTCAATAAATTTCTTATTATTTATTTATTTCATTTATAGAGTTCTGCAAGTGAGGCGAAAAACTCTTTAAACGTCGGTCATCAACTTTAAAAGTGAAAAAAAAAATATGTATACATATAAAGAAGAAAGAAACTTGAAAAATAAAGAAAAATGAAGAGATTAAAAAACAAAGAAAAATAAAATAATCAAACGGACAAAATTTAATAAATTAAATTTTTGAGTTATTCATCCACTTATTATTTTTATTTTTTTTTATTCTATGAATAACAGGGTTGGGTCATTATTCAATAAATTTTCATTAAATTAGAATTCATTCATTGATTCAGTTATTCATTTATCATGAATAATCCATTATTTTTCATTCATTATAAATTTTAACTAACATGCAACCTCAAAGTTCACTTCTAATCCACTTCCGACTTACTTCCGGTATCCCATAATTACTTTTGACTGACTTTATTCATCCATGGATCACTTCCAGGTGGACCTGTGCCGTTCCGAGTACTTCCGGTTCACTTCCGGCTTACGTCCGGTCTCTTATAATTACTTTTGGCTGACTATATTCAATCCTGGATCACTTCCGAGTGGATCTGTGCCGTTTCCGAGTACTTCCGGTTCACTTCCGGCTTACGTCCGGTCTCTCATAATTACGTTTGGCTGACTATATTCAATCCTGGATCACATCCGAGTGGACCTGTGCCGTTTCCGAGTACTTCCGGTTCACTTCCGGCTTACGTCCGGTCTCTCATAATTACGTTTGGCTGACTATATTCAATCCTGGATCACATCCGAGTGGATCTTTGCCGTTTCCGAGTACTTCCGGTTCACTTCCGGTTCACTTCCGGCTTACGTCCGGTCTCTCATAATTACGTTTGGCTGACTATATTCAATCCTGGATCACATCCGAGTGGGCCTGTGCCGTTTCCGAGTACTTCCGGTTCACTTCCGGCTTACGTCCGGCCTCTCATAATTACTTTAGGGTCACTATATTAAACCCTTGGCCAATTCCGGATGGATCTGACTCACTGCCGGTTCACTTCCGGGCTCTGCAATTATTTTTTCTTCAACTCTGTTTTTATTCCGTTTCAATTTGCATTGGAATAAATTATTTTTATTCAATAATAAAATAAGAGATTTATTCATTTCTTATTACTCTGAATGATTTCTGCCCAACGCTGACATGTTTCTCATCTTTTCTAGCGAGTTTCGCGGCAAGGAAGTACATATTCCGGCCAATAAAAGCAAATTTATAATTTTAGTCCGGATTAGACCCCCCACCTGATGGACCGGTTTTGATGGTTAACGGACTCGTTATATCGTTTGCAATAGGAATGATATATATCAAGTAATTTCTATAATTTCATGATTCCATCCATCAAAAAGTGGTAAGAAACATTAACCAATTAAAAACTTAGTCAAGCAAAGACAAAGTAAAAGTTTAATAAAAAGCATTGTAGTAAACCTCGGTCAAAAGTTATATTTTCATAGGATTCTCTTATCGGGTATTGAATTGAACTTCTCAATTATTTATTGACGGAAATCTAAAATAAGACTTTTTTTTTTTTAAGAGAATCAGAGAAATCATTGATTCCATTCAAGATTTAAGAGCGGAATGCCCGAGCAGATAGAGATGAGATTTTAATAAACCAATCACCAAGCTGCCCCCAATATCGGGCCTGTATTAATAATCAGACAGAAGTTATTGAACTGGTTCGGCTATTCAAAATATATTAACCAGGCTCAGTTGTATTATTCAGATATATTATCCAACTACTATTTCTATTTCATTTAATTTTAATGAATAAGTCCTAATCCTAAGGATTTAGTAATCGAATTTATTCTACGCCAAAATATTATTCAACTAGCGTCACGGCAGGAAAGCAGTTATTTTATTGCGTTAAATAATGTATCATCAAAATAAACGGTACTATATAATTTTGTGCAGTTTATTACAGCACGGTCCCCGTCATACTATACCTTGTTCATAAACTGATAAGTAATCAAGGTATAATGTTTCTAGAAACTGGGTTGCTCTGGACCAGTGTCAACAAGCATATAACCTAGGCAAGCATATGACGGGTTATCACCCGTCATCTAAAGGTTGCTGATGGGAGAGGAGGCTGTGCAAGGGTTCGGGATATTATTACCTGGGATGGACCATCACCAGGTGTATAGCGTAAACTCTATGAGGGACAAAATCACAGTTTATTTCTAATAAGTCAAGGTCTGCCTTTATAACCGCAAATAAAAATAATATGAAATAGATACGTTACGGTAACAACTGACATGTTATCGTTCTAGTTAATAATTTCAATATATATATATATATATATATATATATATATATATATATATATATATATATATAAAACATTCTTAGCGAGTGTCTACGTTCTAGAGGAAGTGTCCATGCAAAATTTCAAATTTTTCTGTCGAGTGGTTTGGGCTGGGCAATAATTGGTCAGTGAGCAGTCAGTAAGTGGTATTTGAGAAACATATAGTTGATTGATATGAATATTTAAAAAAATGAAAGCTGAATTGAAGTAGATAATATTAATAACATGATCTTCCATCGACAGATACTTTATTTAAAGAAAAAAACGTTCCTGACTATATTCAGTTTGGCCCCAAAGAAGTGTTTAAGCTTCAAGGTACTTATAGCAAATTTGATTCTGAGCAAAAAAGTGTTTATCAACTTGGGTCCGGAAATTCTTTCTAGAGGCGCTGCAGCTCAAAAACCTGCTAAAATCACGTGTTTTAGACTCTAAATCTCGGTAACTTCTCAACATGTGGTCTTAGAGGAAAACGCTTCAAATAAATGTTGTAGGCCACTAAATTTTGCACACATAGCGCTCTCCCTTCATAGGGAGGAACCCCGCTTATAAGGTGTAACTCATGAAACAATCCGGAAGTGCCGAAAATTTTGCGTTTCAGAAACCCTAGAGACCGAAAATAACGGTGGTTTAAATTTATATGTATGTATATATATATATATATATATATATATATATATATATATATATATATATATGTATATATATATATTTGTCTGTTGTACAAAAATCTTTCGTCTAATTTGAAAGGTCAAGTTCGTTAACCAGCAGAATCCGCCCACCGAAACATGGGTTTTGGAGCGAATGTCCCGTGAAAAAATCGGTCCGCTTACTTCATATACTTGCAAGTACTCGTGTTATAGGCTTCTTGGCCTAGGAAAACGAATGAAACCATTTTTAAGGCGATAGCTTTAACCGTTTTCGAGAACATTGGAAAAATAGTTGTTGAATAACGATTTTGGTTTGGGTACTTAAAATCATGGGATTCAGTTGAAATATTTTCTGCATGTTCAAATTTCATCAAAACCAATATGTTGAAATTTTGGTTACGTTTTGAGATAAGGAAGGGTTAGAATAAAATATTTTTTTAACAGACATGAAAAGTTTTGGGAACTTCGTATACTTTCATTAATATCTCAAAAACGGTTGAAAATCTTGGGAAGCGAAAGGTTACCATTTGAAAGCTTACTAAATGGTCTAAAAAAAAGGTTCTGAAGAAAGTTTTGAATAAGCGATTTCAATCGGAGAAATAAGTGCTTACACTTTGAAGTAATTGATTTCGTTTATTCGAACGGTTCTTTTTGTCTGTTTTTATTCCTTGATATTTTTTGATTGCTTATAGTTGGATAATGTATTTGACAATAAAACAGATTAAGTACAATAAGAAAAACAATTCATTGTTAGAAATATAGCTTGCCAAGAGAAAGAGATTCTATGACGTCTTTTGAATGTTTTCAATAGCCTTTATGCTGTTGTTTTTTTTTGTAATTGATTTTATTTGTAGAATTATTACTATAGTAGAAGAACACAGGAAAATGTGAAAAATTTTGATATTTTTCAATGCATTGAAATGTATGAAATAAGTATCTCTAGAAGAGGATTCAGGGGTCTGGCGGTCCCGACCAGGTTAAGTCATAAACCCCTTTGAACAAAGGCCGAACAAAATATTTTCTGTTTCTATTCTAAGCTTTTCAAATGAAAATAGGGATATGAACGGAACCTCGCTAAGATGATGGAGTTCTTTTTGGTACGAGGGATCTAGGTATCTTGCTTCACGGTTTATGGAGATTCGTTTGGTCTATATATAATAATTAGTGTTTTGCCAGCGTTGATCAAGGCTCTCTGTGGTGATTCGGTTGTAGTAATGTTCAAATTGGCGTGTGTATCTTATTTATTCATTGCAAAACCAGGAATGGGTAAAAAAGTTCTGAAGCAATAAGATTCTGGAAATGCTTCCTGGAGGGATTGGAGTATAAACAAAGTTTTTTCCGACGCTAATAATTTATAGACCAAAGAATCCCCAGATCCTTAGATGCCAAATTAGATTCCTTGGTACCAAAATGTGCAAACTCAACTGCCATGCAACTTTCAATTGAATTTTTTTCTCTAACATTAGAACTTGAGACGTTATCGGCTTTAAAGTTTGAAAAACATGGTTTTAGCAAGTTTTAAAACTCCAGCTCATTCAAGAAGCATTGCCGGCCCATGTTGGTAGAAATATTTTTTTCTCGAAGTCGAATTTCCGTTATGTACCTTGAAGCTTAAACACTAGTTTGGGGTCACCCTGTATATTAGTGATCAAGCGATTTTTAAAGTGAATTCTTCAATTGTATTTATTCCAGTTAATTGCTTCTTATTTGAACTAATTTTTAGAATTAATTGAAGGTATGTTGGATCAGAAATTGCTTTAGAAAAATACTTGAAACGATAACTATAAAGAGATACACTTAATACCAAGTAATGATTAAATTCTCAGAAAAAATGAAATCCCAAGTTCAATAGAGTTCTTCATTAATGATAAAAACAATATACTTGAACTGCGGAGGTATTCTATAAGTGTTGTACTAAAACCAATAAAGAAACATCACCAAATAGGTTGTAGTTTGGAGCTTACAGTACTTCTGAAAATACATGCTCGGGGGCATGATCGAACTTTGTGTAAACAATTTTTTCCTATTATATAAGACAAATTCCAAAAGCTAGAGGTTTTGATTAGATCTAACGCACAGGAAGATAATTCAAAAGATTAAGACTCCCGCTAAATAATCGCGCTGTCCTCACAGTGGGACCAAACGACATTTCCAAAAGCATACAGCCATGGGCGTATATAGAAAATAATTTCGGAGGGGGCTGGGAAAGTTTCTGGGGGCTGCAGCCCCCTCAGCTGCCCCTTATATACGCCCATGCATACAGCCTCCAAATCTTAACCGATTTCAATGCATTTTCTTAAATAAAAGCTAAGAAAATTTAGAACAACTTTGACTATTAAGATTTTTGTTTACTTTGTCTATTATATTATGTTAACCGAAGTTAAATTCACGAAGTTTTACAATTGAATAAAAAATAACATTTCATTCTGTTTTATGTTCAACCAGCTGTTCCCCGGCGTGCCATGCTACACCTACTTTCTGACTAGGACTCTCCCCGTATCAAGATCTACCTGTATACTAGCTGTTCCCCAGTGTGCCATGCTACACCTACTTTCTGACTAGGACTCTCCCCGTATCAAGATCTACCTGTATACTAGCTGTTACCCAGTGTGCCATGCTACACCTACTTTCTAACTAGGACTCTCCCCGTATCAAGATCTACCTGTGTGCCAAGTTACGTCAAAATCGGTCAAACGGTGTGAATTTGTTTATATCTGTCTAGTAATTCGTGAAACAGCCAACAGAGTCCAGCACCACAGCAATTCATAAAACATCCGTATATTTCTACCACAGCCTGCGAGTAGATAGCTCTTATCAAAGAAAGACCAGCGCTCCTTAGTTAGACAGCGACTGTTGAAATAAACTGCATTACATGATTATATAATGATGTAAAGTCATCAATGAGTTATTCTAATTATCAGGAACATCAACAAATAAATTTGAGACATTATTCAAAATGGCTGACGGTTCGAAATGGCCGTCAAAATCTGAATGGTTCAGTGTAGGCAATTTTTCTTGAACAAAACTTTTGACCTTTTGACCAAATTGTAAAAATTGACTAGTTTGACCTAGCCTAGGAGATTTCCCGTATCAAGACCTTCCTCTGTGCCAAGTTTGGTCAAAACCGGTCAAACGATGTAAATTTGTATACGGAATAAACGGACAAACAGACAGACGCGTGATTTTTATATATATAGAAATGGGTTTGTCACAAAAGCATACGTCCTGCAACACCATATACTACCTTTAAAATTGAAGCAATATTGTTGCACACACCCATAGTTTTCCTCAGACCCAAATAATGCTATTTTTCCCTACGCAATATTCCTATGACATAAATGTGTCCTCCTTTTTTGGCGGGGGCATTCTAAAAATAGACATTTTTTTATCTCGTGCTTTGTGTGCTCGTGCTAAAAGATATTATTTATCAATTCTCTTCAAGGCTTGTTGCACAATTTTTCCTCTTATAAGACGCAGATCCTAAACTCACTTGCTTTTTTTTTGTAACCGAATAATTTATATTTGTTAGTTTATTGCGTGTTTTTCTAAATTATTTTATCTCTAGCCTTGTGAAAGACCTTGTGTGGGAAATGCATCTCAATACTAAAGTAAATTCTTATCAATTTTATTATACTGATGTCGAAAAAAAAAAAAATATATATAAACTAACTTTGTATAAATACAAATAAGTGTATTTCTCACTCAATCTCTATCTTTCTTCCTCTCTCTTGGTTTATTTTGCCCATGTGGTCAAGTTATATAATTTTCTTGATCGTTCTGCCCTAAGAAGCCAGAAAAATCCGACGTTTTAGAGAAAGTACCCGAAGACAAAATTACACCTTTTTATACTTTTCTCGAAAACTATTAATGACGCCCTGAAATTTGCCTAAAAAAAAAAAAAAAACAATATCATTCTCCCTCAAAAACAAAGCCTTTTTCGGATTCACTAGGTCCATTACTCTGATTTTATGAAATGTATGAAACACACCTAATGCTGATTAAAATTTTAGAACAGTTAGAAAAACTAAAAGAAAATATCATACTCGTGAGAATGTTTTGGCTACCTGGATATACGAATTTATCTGGAAACTAAAAGAAAATATCATACTCGTGAGAATGTTTTGGCTGCCTGGATATACGAATTTATCTGGAAACTAAAAGAAAATATCATACTCGTGAGAATGTTTTGGCTGCCTGGATATACGAATTTATCTGGAAACAAAAAGAAAATATCATACTCGTGAGAATGTTTTGGCTACCTGGATATACGAATTTATCTGGAAACTAAAAGAAAATATCATACTCGTGAGAATGTTTTGGCTGCCTGGATATACGAATTTATCTGGAAACTAAAAGAAAATATCATACTTGTGAGAATGTTTTGGCTACCTGGATATACGAATTTATCTGGAAACTAAAAGAAAATATCATACTCGTGAGAATGTTTTGGCTGCCTGGATATACGAATTTGTCTGGAAACTAAAAGAAAATATCATACTCGTGAGAATGTTTAGGCTGCCTGGATATACGAATTTATCTGGAAACTAAAAGAAAATATCATACTCGTGAGAATGTTTTGGCTGCCTGGATATACGAATTTATCTGGAAACTAAAAGAAAATATCATACTCGTGAGAATGTTTTGGCTACCTGGATATACGAATTTACCTGGAAACTAAAAGAAAATATCATACTCGTGAGAATGTTTTGGCTGCCTGGATATACGAATTTATCTGGAAACTAAAAGAAAATATCATACTCGTGAGAATGTTTTGGCTGCCTGGATATAAGAATTTATCTGGAAACTAAAAGAAAATATCATACTCGTGAGAATGTTTTGGCTGCCTGGATATACGAATTTATCTGGAAACTAAAAGAAAATATCATACTCGTGAGAATGTTTTGGCTACCTGGATATACGAATTTATCTGGAAACTAAAAGAAAATATCATACTCGTGAGAATGTTTTGGCTGCCTGGATATACGAATTTATCTGGAAACTAAACGAAAATATCATACTCGTGAGAATGTTTTGGCTACCTGGATATACGAATTTATCTGGAAACTAAAAGAAAATATCATACTCGTGAGAATGTTTTGGCTGCCTGGATATAAGAATTTATCTGGAAACTAAAAGAAAATATCATACTCGTGAGAATGTTTTGGCTGCCTGGATATACGAATTTATCTGGAAACTAAAAGAAAATATCATACTCGTGAGAATGTTTTGGCTGCCTGGATATACGAATTTATCTGGAAACTAAAAGAAAATATCATACTCGTGAGAATGTTTTGGCTGCCTGGATATAAGAATTTATCTGGAAACTAAAAGAAAATATCATACTCGTGAGAATGTTTTGGCTGCCTGGATATACGAATTTATCTGGAAACTAAACGAAAATATCATACTCGTGAGAATGTTTTGGCTACCTGGATATACGAATTTATCTGGAAACTAAAAGAAAATATCATACTCGTGAGAATGTTTTGGCTGCCTGGATATAAGAATTTATCTGGAAACTAAAAGAAAATATCATACTCGTGAGAATGTTTTGGCTACCTGGATATACGAATTTATCTGGAAACTAAAAGAAAATATCATACTCGTGAGAATGTTTTGGCTACCTGGATATACGAATTTATCTGGAAACTAAAAGAAAATATCATACTCGTGAGAATGTTTTGGCTGCCTGGATATAAGAATTTATCTGGAAACTAAAAGAAAATATCATACTCGTGAGAATGTTTTGGCTGCCTGGATATACGAATTTATCTGGAAACTAAAAGAAAATATCATACTCGTGAGAATGTTTTGGCTACCTGGATATAAGAATTTATCTGGAAACTAAAAGAAAATATCATACTCGTGAGAATGTTTTGGCTACCTGGATGTAAGAATTTATCTGGAAACACTGGCGTAGACAGAGAAGCCAGAATAGCAACAGAAAGAAATGTGCACAAAGAACGAATAACAAGCAAGTGGCAAAACACTTGGACGCTCACTGCCAACAACAATTAACGAGAAATAATGGAAACCGTGATAGGGAAGAAGTCGTGATTACGAGGATCAGAATTGGTCATTTTAAGACGCGAACAAGCAAAATGTGTAACATGCAACCAACAATCAAACGCATCCTGACAGACTACAAGAACAGGGACAACTTGGACATTCCACCTGCGTCACTTACTGGCTGAAGGTAGACCACACTTGTACAAAATATGAGAACATTTACGGAATACAAAAATGTACAATAAATTATGAAACTTAAACAAAAATAAATTTTTATTACAAGTGTATTTGGTTCTTCAGAGAAATAAATAAAATCTACTATATATTTGTCAAATACCACTCACTCACTCACTGACCTATCATCGCCCAGCCCAAACCACTCGACAGAAAATTTTGAAATTGTGCATGGGCACTCCCTATATAACGTAGGCACTTACTAAGAAAGGATTTTTTGATATTCGAATTTTTAAGTATTTTTAGAGGGGTTTAAAGTTTGAGTTGGTTAGAGCAGGCAAGCCTTGGCAGCAAGCGTTGCTAGGACGATAAAGAAGAGCTGTTACCGTACATTATCTATTTCATAGTATTATTTTTAATTGAGGTTAATTTCAACTATGATGGCAGTCCTTGAATTACTAGAAATAAACTGTGATTTTTTCCCTCATTGAGTTTACGCCCTGGTTATGGCCCATCCGAGGTAATAATATCCCGAACCACTTTACACAAAAATTTGAAATTTTGCACGGACAATCAGTTTAGAATGTAAACACTCGCTCAGAAAGGGTTTTTTGATATTCAAATGTTTAAGTACTTTTAGGGGGGCATGAATTATTAAGAAGTTCCTCATCGGCTCAAAAATGGTTTGATTTTGATCACATTTGGTACAAAAATCTTTCTTCTCATTATAAAGGTCAAGTTCATTAACCAGTTGAATCCGTTTACTGGAACATGGTTTTTGGAGCAAAATTTGTGCGAAAGATTTCTGAACGTAGGAAAACGAATGAAACCATTTTTTTTAGCGAGTTCTGTAGCTATTTACCAGAAAAATTGATAGAAATAATTTTCAAAACTAATTTTCGGTTTGGGTATTCAGAAACGAAGTAAAACGGTTGGGAACTCGTAGTAAGTGGAAGGCGGCTATTTGAAAGGTTACTAAATTCTCTACAATAAGATTCTGTTGTAATGTTCGGCGGGGCGATGTCAATCGAAGAGATAAGTGCTTAAAACTTCAAATTTGTTGGTTTTATGCTTTTCAACGTGTATTTGTCTCTGCTTACCTGGTTGTTGTTGTGTTGTTTTTTTTTGGTTTTGTTTTTTACTCTCAACGGAAACAAGCACGGATACCTCCATATGGTGTTTCCTGGGTAACTTTAAAGTCCGTGCAATAATAAGCTGTACAAAATTATGTAGTAGCGTTAATTTTGGTCATACCTTATTTAACTCAATATAAAAAATACTTATCGGCCGTGGTGAAGCACGGGTAGTCATCTAGTCTACTATATATTTGTCAAATACCACTCACTCACTCACTCACTGACCTATCACCACTCGGCCCAAACCACTCGACAGAAAAATTTGAAATTTTGCATGGACAGTCTCTTTAGCATGTAAACACTCGCTAAGAAAGGATTTTTTCATATTCAAATTTTTAAGTATTTTTAGTTGGTTAGAGGCACGCCTGGGCAGCATGCGTTGCTAGGAAGATAACAGGTCAGCTGTTACCGTATTGTATTTATTTCTTAATATTATTTCTATTTGTGATTCATTTCAACTATGAAGGCAGACCTTGAATTACTAGAAATAAACTGTGATTTTGTCCCTCATAGAGTTTACGCTATACTTGGTGATGGTCCATCCGAGGTAATAATATCCCGAACCCTTGCACAGCCTCCTCACCCATCAGTCAGAGCACGTCTAGGTAATGCTCACAAATATAATTGGTGTTTCAATATGACATCTTGGAAACATAATTTCTTTAACGTACATTTATTATTGACAAAGAATTTTAACCTGTACTGGGTAAACACCTGTTACTGCTAACCTATAGATAACGGGTTATCTGTTTCTTGACAATAGTCCGGAGCGCCCCAATGTCAAGAAACATTATACTTTGATTACTCATCAATTGATGAATAACTTATAGTATTACGGGAACCGTGCTAGAATAAACTGCACAAAATTATGTAGTAGCGTTAATTTTGATGATACATTATTTAACGCAATAAAATAACTACTTATCTGCCGTGACGAAGCACGGGTATTCAGCTAGTATTTTTTAAATTTAATTTATTATGAAAAGTTTAAGAACAATTCAAATTTTGTACTTTTTAGTTATAAATTTGCAAAAAAATTTGCATAATTTAATATATAATTAACCGTAAAACTGGATATATAGGTATAATTTCGATTATGTAATTGGAAGTATATTTAATTATTTTATCGGGCGAATCGAGTTTATTGCGGATGCTCATAAATAACATCATTTTCTTATCTTGTTTTACTAAAATACTCTACTTTACTGTTAAATGTAATTTAAAAAAAGAAAGAAAAAAAAAAAAAAAAAAAAAAAAAAAAAAAAAAAAAAAAAAAAAAAAAAAAAAAAAAAAAAAAAAAAAAAAAAAGGCTTAAAAGTTCGATAAACACAGACAAAAACCCGTAGAAAAGAACAAAACTAACAATTTCAAAGTTTTAAGCTCTTATTTCTCCTATTGACATCGCCCCATCAAAAATTACATCAGAATCCTTTTTTTATGGAGAATTAGGTAATCTTTTGAATAGTCTTAATAATCTTCTTGATTCAAATATCTAGGAAAATATACCGAAATCCTAAAACTTTTCATGTGTATTATTTTTTTTATGGGGCATCAACATCTTGGCCATTAGCGCCGACATCCAGGATGCAGCGAGGAATTTTCCCAACGAGCCTTGAGAAAACTCCTGCCGCTGGTGGGAATCGAACCCATCATCCCCGCATATATAAGGCGTATGTGCATTAATACTTTTTTTTTTTTTTTATAATGCGTTAAGTAACTTATAAAACCAGTATCTGCAAGCATATCAACTCCTAAAATTAAGCATTATATATATATATATATATATATATATATATATATATACATACATTCATACAAATTTGTACCACCGTTATGTTTCTGATGTATGGGATCTGAAACGTAAAATTTTCCACACTTCCGGACTGCGTCATGAGATCAACCTCATAAGCGTGTTTCCTCCCGATGGCGGGAGGGAGTAACCGCGCTAAAAAAAAAAAAAAAAAAAAAAAAAAAAGATGAAACAGAGAGAGACCTTTACCAGTCCCTTTCTGGACGGGGTTATTGATGGAGGTCTGTTGGAAAATGAAAGTGCTTCAGGGTTCTATATTTGAAGGGGCTGTGTTATCAAGGTCAGGGAGAATCGATAGGCTGAAGGTCACCGCGTGCCCTACGTGGGGGCAGACACCACCCCTCAAACAGACTACCAATGTTGCGTAATGTTGTACATTAACTAGAACGGGAACAATTAATAATGCAACGTAGCCGAAATCGATATTACAACTACCCCTTTCCGTAAATTGCCAGTAGTGCATATATATATTATATTTACACTTAAGGGGTAATACTTCTTGTTACTTTTTTTTTTACAATTTTCTTTTTTATGGGCTTAAATGCTTCCTTAACTAGTCAAAAATGATCTCCATGAGCGTTTATGTGGCAGAACAGTTTTTAAATGCGCCAAAATTCGATTTTTCAACTAAAAACCCGATACATTTCAAAATTAAAAACACAGGAACTATGTTTTTTCAAATCGGGCGATAGTCTAGCGCGTTTAATTTTCAGACGATCAACTTCAAATTTTATCTGCAGATTCCTAATGATATTTGCAAGTATCACGGATTTTATAATAGAAAATGAAAAATTGTTTACCATTTTCGAAACCATTAATAATTAGATGTATTTTACTAAATTTTAATTTAACCTTTTTAAAATAATTTTATTTTTTTGTTGTAGATTAAATAATATAAGACTTGGCCATTTGGAGCGAAGTTACAGCCCTTTATACATATGACTTTTCTAAAAAACAAATCGTGTTTTTGCTTATATTTTTGTATTTAATGTGTTTTCTAATGCATACAATCTTTGCGTTATTATATAAACATTGGCCTAAGCCCTTCGGAGGTGATTCTCGAACTGATGCAATCCTTAAAATCCCAAAATACAACCCTTGAAAAATCTCCCCATATTTTATTCACACGCTTTCCCTTCAAAGGACAGCAATCCTTCTGAAGGCGAGAGGAAAGCCCCCATACACGAACACTCTTTCCCGCCGGATAGATTTCAGTCAACAACCCTCAAGGATTGCTATTTCTCGTTAGTGGGCACGAGAGGATTATATTCCTCTCGCTGTTCCTTACGGATGGAACGGCGGGATAACTTGAGAGGAAAGTCTTGCCGTTAGTGGGCACGAGAGGAATATAATCCTCTCGGCCTTTCCGTAAGGATTACACTGAAAGGAAAGAACGTAGGAAAAGAATGCTCGTGTATGGGGGGGAGGGGTAATGTATCAATTGAAGTAAGTTAAATAAACGACCTAAAATAAATTAATTAGGCTTCTATTTTCTAACTATGTTTTTTTTTTTTTAAATTTGCCTACATGTTAATTGAAGTGTCCTGTATGCTTTGGGGGGGAAAAGTTATTAATAAAAAAAAAATGTATCAAAGTTTTTAAGTTTGCATTCCGTTAGTAAGTGTTTTATAGTCAAGTTTGTGTTGAAATAAAGGAAGATAGTTTTCTCTTCTGTAGTCATAAGGTGCGAGTGAGTAAGTTGAGAGTGTCCTATTCTTAGTCGACAAAGAATAATTTCTTCCCTTCTTGTGCGTGTCTTGCTGAAGGCCATTCACAAACTGTGCTTTCAGTTTCCCTTAGTTCGTTGTCGGTCGTGTCATGACAAGATCCCTGCCATTTTTGAAGAGTTAAATTCTTAGTTTCAAGTTGCATTTCCTCACAATGTTGTGTCTAGTTGTAGCCTTCTCTTCAAGGGTGTGTATTTGTTCTAGGATTTGTATAACTATTAATAATACCAACATGTGAAGAATAACCCTTCAAAAATTTCAAACTTTACATTTATTTCTCCATCCCAACGTTTCGGACACACTGGTCCATCTTCAGGCGATCATGTCCTGTTAATTACTACAGTTACACTTAATCAGTCATGAAGTAAATAAAAATGATTCCTGTAAGGAACCAAGTCAAATTACACCTACATCAATTAAACTCTCATTATTTTTTTTTTTTTTTCTCAAATTTATTTATTTATTTAAAAGAATACAACAATCTGTTCCGGATACCAGATACACTTTTTGTTAAGTATTATTCTATGTTGTAACAATATTTAGCTCACAATTTTGCAATATAGGAAAAACAAAATGAAATAAAACCTATGCATAATTAATATAAAGAATAACACCATAAGATGGGGTCTCCCGTGGTCTAATGGCTAGCGCCTTGGATTCATAAGCGGGAGATGGTGGGTTCGATTCCCAACCTCCGGCAGGAATTTTATCATCCCACGGCTCGCTGGTAAAATTCCTCGCTGCACCCTGGTTGTCGGCGCTAATGACCTAGATGTAGATGCGCCGTAAAAAAAAAAAAAAAAAAAAAAAAAAAAAAAAAAAACACCATAAGATATGTTAACTCTAGTACAATACATAAAAAAAATATGCTGCGAGATGGAAAATATGTTACATACAAAATAAAATATGATACACAGTTAAACTTACAGATTACAAGTTATAAGTATTTCAAGAATATGTGTTTCGGCCTTTTATGGACATATCTTTTTAATGAATTTTTATTATAATTTCCTAAATTCTAAATTAAATTATTTTTATTTAATTTGCATCTATAAAAAAAGAACTTTTTGGCCAGGTTACGAATAAAGGTTTTTAAGCTTATAATATTAGCTAGCGAATGAAGTTTATTAATTTTTGTATAAATATTAACTCTCATTATCACAGCCATATTAGACTTGGATAAAGTCGTTGTGATGGAGAAATATATGTAAAGTTTGAAGTTTTGAAGGGTTATTCTTCACCTGTTGGTATTATTAATTAATACCCTTCATTTAGTCATCAAAATAATGTATAACTATTGTTTTGTTCTAGTAAATGTGCTTGCACTTACTGAGTCCGTACTTATTGCACTTACTGAGTCCTTACTTATTGCACTTACTGAGTCCGTACTTATTGCAATTCAGTCAGTATTTAAGTATGTGTATTCTCTAAATTGACTGAGATGGCTTGTAGTTCACCAAAGCAGATACTCGTTATTTTGGGTAGCTTGTTGTCTTAATCATATCTGAAGCTTTAAATAGAGCCAAGGCCGAAGAGGTAAATGCGGAAGAGTTTGAGGCCAGCAGTAGGCAGACATGAGACAGAAGATGCCAAATAGCCGATGGTATGGCTAGATACGAGGACGAGGAACTATGCCAGGTAGAATCTAAAAGGATGGTATGCCCACGCCCCAGGACCTTCGGGGCAATTAGCCATGGGTACAGAAATAGTTTGGGGTATGCTAATCCATACCGCGGTATTTGCCCAGGGCAAAATACAACCAGGAACAGGAACGATAGAGCTTTGTTAGACAGTCTGCTTAATATACCGAAGGAGGCACGGTGGCCGTGAGTGTTAAGGCGTGAGCACTAAACACTCCGTGCCAAAGGTAGTGGGTTCCATTCCCACTATGGGGTGGTGGATTTTCTTCAGAAAATAGAAAAGGCATCAGCCCTATCCTGGCTAGAAAAGGGTGGTGACCTGTAGATAACCCGTCCGAAAATTCTTAGTTAATAATAATAGACGTTGAAATTAAAATAAAATAGTATACCGAAGTTGTTTTTGGCTTTCCAACTTCTTTCGCTAGAATATCCAAGGTGTTCAGACGCCCAAGAAATACCCCAACTTCATAATTGATTAACAACTTTGTACTTCAATTAAAAATATGTCTAATATTGGCAAGGCAGATGGACTAGCCTAACTGACAATAAATTATCTACCATCAAAAATGCACCCCAGGAGTGACTACATGTCCTGCGAGAAGAAAAAGTAATTTCTCGAATTGCCTAAACGAGAACGGACTCAAGGGGCAGTACAAGCCTATCGTTTTTCTTTTACCATTTTTGTAAGGGCTTAAATGCTTCCTAAGAAATCAAAAATGATATACAATGTGTTTTTGTGTCGCAAAAACGATTTCGATTGTTCTTTTAATAGAAAATGAAGAATTACTCACCATTTTCGAAAAAAAAATAAATATAATATTTTTTTTTTTAAACCTAAATACTTTACTAGGTTTACTTTTAAAATAATTGTAGTTTTTTTTGGTGGTGACCTGTGGATAGCAATAAGTAAAAAACATTCCAAAACACAGAACTGCTTCATCTTATCACGTTCCTCAACATAGAATGTAAACAGTTAATGGTTTTTCCTAATATATCGTATAAAATGTAAAATCATGTAAAATAAAATTTCAAAACTAAGCCAGACATTCGGCGCCACAAATGGAAAAGACAGGCAATTGCTCTATTTAAGAAACGATTTATCAAAATAAGATCGCTTTATAAAAAATCGCATAAGATCCGTATTTGTAGGAAATTTAATAAACATTCGAATAGATGCTCAACATTTGCTACGATTCTCAACCAGTTTCTAGATGCATAAGAATATATTGAATAGTCTGAAGAAAAAGATTATATATATATATATATATATATATATATATATATATATATATATATATATATATATATACTAGCTGTGCCCGTGTACATATTGCCTTAGGGCAGCAATTTTGGATATATTTATTGGTTTATTTTAGATTTTAATCATCGTCGTATGGGTATTTAAAAAAAAATCTACTTTACCGTAATGCTTCTCTATATACGATATTAGGCGTATAGCCATGGGGAATCAAGCATACAGGCTGCTAGGATTGTTAAAACGTGAAAGAGCCACTAAGAGTGTCTGACAGACAGCAGACATACAGTCAAAAATTCTAAAAATCCTTGTTTTGGGTACTATTTCGTGGATAAAGGCCCCCAAATATCTTCCATCTAAAGACAGCGATCCGTTTATGATATATATGATCGATAGGTAGTAGCAAGTTCGTAAATTGGGTTCAGAGTAAATCCCCCCTCCTAATGAACAGATTCAGTTCATTTTTCTATTAATACGTCCACAACGAATACCGAGTTACGTTGCAATACAACAATAATTGCGGCCGGTATGGGCGAATAACTACTTTGGGTCTAGGTGTAAACCCCCCTTCAGATGAAGCGATTTTGCTGGTTTACGAACTCGTGCAATCATTTGCTAGGGGGATACTATATACCAAGTCTCGTGACGAGAAAACAAAAAACTCTTGATCGTGTTAATGATAGTTCATAAAATGTTCGAAGTGATTCTCTACTTTGGCATAGCCTTTTTATTTATGAACCGATTGATTTAAAACAAACACTTAATGTTAAGTGTAGCTTACCACGATACATTAGTGAAAACCGCAACTAAACCGGATAAGCGGTTTTGAGATTAGCGCGCATAGACAAACAGATAAACAGACAAAAATTCTAAAAATCATGTTTTGGGTACTATTGCGTTGATAAAGGCCCCCAATACTATTTTTGTCCCATATATCTTCCATGTACAGACAGGGATCTATTAGAATTTTATTATATATATTGTTTGCACTACGCTGTCCCAAGGTGCTATACCATTGGGAATGAACGTACCGCTGTAATGCTGGTGCTGATTTACATGAATGGAGTGGACTGTATTTCGGGATATTTGAAAGTATGCACGGATATGAAATAAATTAAGTGTAATAATATTATGTTACATGTTTCTATGAGTGGGGGGTGGCCGAAAAGGGTTATAATATTGGTTAATGTGTTAGTGGTTTTTGAGGTTTATAAAGGGGGGTTTATATTAAAATAAATTGATGTCTGGTCCATGCGGTCTGCTGAAGCAGGAGTAGGCTCTCATGTTGGGATAGTTGTGCTACTCACTGTGGGGTCCTTTCTTCTCTTCCTCCTCCTCCATGTTGCTCTCCGGGTTGCTTGTGGTCTCTACTCGACCATGGCCAACGCTATGTGCTTTGGTAAAAGGATGCACATGGTGTCCACAGCATACATTAGAAGTGGCTAATGGAGTCCTGGTCCCTTTGTTTTAACGGTCTCCAGCATTTGAACTGCATGGAGGTAGCAGATGAACATATATAGACGCAACCTCTATGGTGAGCCAAGTGATGACGTCACAGGTTGGCTGCTATGGGGGTTTACATCAAACAAACCGCCCACCTAAATTTGACCCGGTTAAATTTAAATAAGGAAAACAAAACTTAAGTTATGGAGCATACAAATAATAAACATCACATGGGGAAAAACTATAACAATGACAAATGATGAAAGAAGACGATCACTGCATCGCTTATAAAAAAAATAAATAATTACTTAAATTTAACAAAATAATAAATTTAATTGCTTCCTTCAGTTACCCTACTGAAATAAATAAATACATGAATAGTTACCAAACCATGGTAGACGACAAAATTAAAAGTTTAATTATCCTTGGACTCCTTGTCCTCGGGAAGAAAAAGGGGGACAAGCGATGACACTGCTCTGGTAAGGTGACTGCCGGAAGGAGTCCTGACAACTACCGAGCGCGTAACACTGTCTCTACCCGGAAAGGTTTCGACGACTCTGCCGACAGGCCAGTGGCCAATGGCTGGGCGTTTCTCGACGAGAATGACCAAGTCACCAGGCTGAAGATCAGGGGTTCTTCGCGTCCATTTGGACCTTTGTTGAAGGGTGTGGAGATATTCCCTTCTCCACCTAGGTAGCTCAACCTGATAACGGCCGTCCTTCGTGCGGCTGTGCGGGTTCTGAAAATGCTGCTCACACATTTCGTCTTTTGTTTTGATGCTGGACGTTGAGAGACAAAACAGAACGCTTGTTTCCGGGCTCTCGGTGGCTTCTAACTTCCCCGAGACCACAAGTCCAAAAACTGAAGGTGTAAGGTACAAATCGCCGACCTCGGATTTTATTGGAGCTCCGTTGATTAGCTGTGGGTATAGATCACTGCCAATCAAAGCATCCACTGGAACCGATTTGGCAAAATCCTGGTCCGCTAGCGGGAGAGATGAGAATCGCTCGTAGACATTTGGAGGAGCTGGGAGATTGGGCAGCGCTGAGGTGATCCGTTCGACGATCAAAACTTTGGTCTTATATTCCTTTGGGGAGGAATATGGCTTGATCACACAGGTCGCAGTGTTTAGGGGTTGAGCGATTTTGGAACCCCCGAGTCCACACACGTTTCCTATGAATGTTTCAACGGGTGCCCCTATCCGACGGGCTAGTTGCCTAGTGATAAAAGTGTGTTGGCTGCCGGAATCCAACACGGCGCGGATGGGGTATAGTTTTCCCTTTGGGGATTTGATCAGTGCTTGTACAGTGCCCAAGAATACTAGTCCGCCCGAATATGCAGGTTCTTCGGCTGAGGATTCGAAGCCAATGAACGCATCAGGGATTTGTGGATTGGCAGGTTCTTCATATTTTGTTCCATTTTTACTTGATGGTTTTGTAGCAGCTACCTTTTCCTCGTGTATAAGACTATGATGCCTTCCTTTGCAAAATTTGCACGAAAATTTCGACGGGCAGCGGGCACTATTATGCCCTTCGCGAAGGCAGTTGGAGCATCCCTTCCAGGCGGCAACGAACTCCGATCTTTGTTCAACCGCGAGAGACGCAAATCTGATGCAAAATGATAAAAGATGTCTGCCTTGACAATACGGACATTGGCCCGAATGCGCCTGGAAACTGCGCGACCTTGTGGGAATCGCAAAATGACGCCTTTGACCTTGTGGTGAATTTGGAGCCTTGTTTCGTGGAATGTTTGTTCTAGGTGATGGGCTGCGGCGGTTAGTATTTGTCACATGAAACGATACACCATTATATTTTGCAGACCACCGATTGGGATATTTAGCCCTTGAATCGCCTTTTGGGCGCGATTCAGCAGGCATCGACGACGCTGACGACTCTACGTCTCTTGATAACTTAAATGCCATAAGACGTTGGCGCACAAAGTCTATGACGTCCGCAGCAGATGGCATGGCTTTCGGGTCACTGCGAGCTAGCTCGAACTGCCTCCGCGTCTCCGTGTTAAGAGAGCGGAGCGCTAGCTTAGAAAGTATGAAGTCCGCTGGATTGGCAAGATTGAGGGACAAGAACCCTTCGATGCTGTCACCGACCTGAGTCAGAAACTGCTCATATCGCTGACGTTCACCTAAGTTGCCTTTACAGTCGCTGTCAAGAATCCGCTGCAAGTACATGCTGGCCAGAACACGAGGGTTGTCATATGCTTCCGTAAGTTTCTCCCAAGCTAGGTCGTATGATTCTTCGACTTTAGGGAACCGGCAAATGAGGGAAAAGGCTTCTCCTTTTAGGGCTTGCATTAAATAATGTAGCTTGTCAACTTTCGGCAATCTGGTATTGTTGTGGATGAGAGATACAAATGAATCCTTAAAACTCGTCCATTGAAAAATATCTCCTGAAAAGCTGGGGATCGATATTTTGGGAAGTTGAGCTCTGTCAGATCCGCTTAAGTTCAGAGCGCCAAGGACTTGACTAAGGTCATCGGGAAGCATAGTTTGACGAGCATCCCGGGGTTCTTCCTTCGCTTTGAGGTGCGAACGTAGAGCGCGAGCGTTAAATATCTCGCTCTGCACTTGGTCGTAGTGCTCCTCCCAAGCCCTTGAGGGAAATTGATCTGGCTTGTCTATCAAGACGTGGATCCTATCAAGCTCATCCCAGGTTTCTTGATAAGACGCCCAATGTGCTTCGGCTGAATCGTGGTGCACGAGAAATAGATACGTTTGCGAATCATCAGCGATGGCGGCTTTCCGTACTGTGGACAAACTGGTAATGTTTCTCTTGAGAGACCGCAACTTCCGTTCAAGGATCTTGATGTGAGAGTCGTAATCAGGGATAGACTCAGGCATGGTTGAAAATTCTTCTATCAATAGAGATGACTTGAAAGTAGAGTGTAAAATGATTAAGATACTACAACCCATCGAGCAAAGAGGAGAGAAGAGAGAGAGAAAGCAAGACCATGAGGAGGAAAATGTAACAAAAAAAAAAAGAGTGCAAATGATGAGCATCACGAACATTCTATAGAAATAAAATAAATAGAAAATTGTATAATGGCTTTAAAGTAATAAAGCAGTAAATAATAGCACCAATTATTGATTCAGCAAATTAATATATTTAATGATGTCAACAAGCAAAGCAAATAATTATTATAAACTAATAAATTGACCTAAGTAGGCAAGAAATAAAGTAAAGGCATGACAATGATGACGTCACGCAGAGGATGACTGTGCAGCACGGAGAGTTCAGAGAGCTGTAAAGAGACAGACCTCTCTGTTGAGGCAGTAACCTGCCCAGATATATGATAACAACTGACATTAGCACATTGTGTTCTGTACTAAGTTATTTGCTCTTTGCTAAGTTAAAAGTGTTGACAATCGTTTAATAGTGACTAAATCATTGTATATAAGAATAAATAAGGTGCTAAAGGACAATTGATAATGTCAAATTAATTATATAAAGATGATAGCTGCACTATGTAGGCAGAAATGACTAAGTATTGTAACTTATTATTATCTAATTAAATAGATACACAGAAAAATATAATGACAAAGATGAGTATTTTATTTATTTAAATCCATATAATTGTTGAAAATTGCAAACCGCAAGGCTTAATGAATGCTGAGTGAATAACTATTCACCCTTATTAATCACTTAATGGAGAATTGGAACTTAAGTCAGGTAAATAAAGAACTTAGATGATTATAACTTATGATTGTATCCAGGCAATATTGAAAATTGATACAAAGCACTAGCAATAAAAGGTAAGTGATTTTGCTAGGAAAAGCAGTGATAGAAGTAAGCTGAATGATTATTACAATTATTTTACCAAAATTATCACAACATTGTCATAAATTAATTAAATTGTTGATCAATTTATAATCATCTGATTAAAATGCTCATTAATTTCTAAAGGTTTACTCAATTTGATTAATATTCTTAACAGAACTCATTTACCAGATTGAGAGATACTATATGTTTGATAATTAATGTTTCTTTTCTGCAGAAACATCTTAATATAAACATTAAATAATACAGTTTGCCTCAATGGAGAAAAAAAAATTAATAATTAACTGATAATAATTAAAGCAAACTCTGAAGTACAGTAACTGCACTTGCAACTGTTGAAAGTTGCAACTTGTATCCTATAATCTATTAACTATGCAAGTTAAATAAAATAAAGAGCTTTAAACACTAAAGTAAATAGCATTTTTGGTTCTACTATTAAAGACATGCCTAATATATACACAATAATTGATATTACTGTTAACTGAAGCAAAAAGAAATAAAAAATATAAAATTATTTGAGAATCAATCATGTTGATAATTCTAATTAATTAAAAATTACTGCGATGCAATGATTTACAAGTAGGATTGACCTAATAGGAGCAATATATGAAAATAATAATTCTAATAATGAAGATTATGCAGACAATGATGATGAAGAATAAACAAAATAAATTGAGAAAGCTCAGTAAATATGATTTTAATTTTGAACCCAATTGTTGGGTTAATTTTATCCGGCCCTGCTGGACCACTATGTTTGCACTACGCTGTCCCAAGGTGCTATACCATTGGGAATGAACGTACCGCTGTAATGCTGGTGCTGATTTACATGAATGGAGTGGACTGTATTTCGGGATATTTGAAAGTATGCACGGATATGAAATAAATTAAGTGTAATAATATTATGTTACATGTTTCTATGAGTGGGGGGTGGCCGAAAAGGGTTATAATATTGGTTAATGTGTTAGTGGTTTTTGAGGTTTATAAAGGGGGGTTTATATTAAAATAAATTGATGTCTGGTCCATGCGGTCTGCTGAAGCAGGAGTAGGCTCTCATGTTGGGATAGTTGTGCTACTCACTGTGGGGTCCTTTCTTCTCTTCCTCCTCCTCCATGTTGCTCTCCGGGTTGCTTGTGGTCTCTACTCGACCATGGCCAACGCTATGTGCTTTGGTAAAAGGATGCACATGGTGTCCACAGCATACATTAGAAGTGGCTAATGGAGTCCTGGTCCCTTTGTTTTAACGGTCTCCAGCATTTGAACTGCATGGAGGTAGCAGATGAACATATATAGACGCAACCTCTATGGTGAGCCAAGTGATGACGTCACAGGTTGGCTGCTATGGGGGTTTACATCAAACATATATAGATATATGATCTGAACCGTGAAATTTTCTAGTCGGCACTTCCGGAGCGCGTCATGAGGCCAACCTCTAATATCAGGGTACCTCCCTTTGGAGGGAGAGAGGAGTTGCTAAAAATAGACAATTTCTTGTGGGATTATTAAAAAAATATATAAAGAAATAGCACTTCCTTATTAACATAAATCCTAAGATAGGTGAGAAAGTGTGAGAATCCAGTAGCTAGCATATACAAGTATTTCTAGAAAGGGTTTAGGGATGGGTTCTGCTGGTACCCACATAGCTGTCAGAATGATGGATCGTAATCCCTTTAGCAATTAACAACAATTAATTAGCAACGTGTCAGAGAATCATTTCCGACCAAAATATAATTTTGTTGTTTCCAATTCTCTGCGAAATGCATCAGCAAGAATGGAGTTTAACATATGTTAATCATACGTGAAGATTAGACACTGTTTAGGTTAGGTTCTGTGGAGTCCAGAGTGTGGACACCAGACACGGTTGTATGTGTAAACGGACGTTTGCGCATGCGCGTGTTCCTGGCACAAGTTGAAGCCTGTTTTCATTACCCTAGGCACAAGTCACGGGCACATGTTTTGTCGCGCGGTCGTCTGGCACATGTGCCGCGACTTGTTGTTGTTGTTGAATGATTTCCATTCTGCGATTTGTGCTTGGTACATGTCGCATAGCAGATTTGTAGTATTGAAAAAGGGGCTTTACGAGACATTTGGGAATTAGTTTAAGGGCTCTGACATTTGTAATGTTTTCCTTTGAGAAAATAATCACTTGAATTTCAATTTTTTTTTTTAAAAGTATATAGCCACTGGGTCAACTTATGTATTTACAACTACGAAAGGACAATTTATATAGGGTTTATCGCAAGCTGAAGGAAATACTTAAAAGAGGTGAAATTAGATCAAGATTTTTTTTTTTTATTTTTTGGTTCGGACATAAGCCAATCTAGCGAGCAGCAAAAATATGTAAAAAAATAAATAGAAATTTGTTTTTATGTAGTCTCCGTCAAATAGCCAAACATAATAAGTTATTGCCAAAACATATCGCATAAGTATTTCTAAAGTGACACAACTCAAAAATCGGTGTTTTTCAGTTATGACTATGAAAGACAGGGTAAATATCTCTTTATTGACCATCAAAACTGTGTGTACCTAGCTTCAGAGCTTGTACACCAGAGGGCACTTATGTAACTCTTCCTGTCTTAATGCTATTCCATCTACATAGGCAAGAGTGTCATATTTTCAGTTGAGTTTTATTTTGAGTTGTAACACTTTAGAAATACTAGTGCGATATCTGTTTAGTAACCAGTAACATTCTGTTTAATTGAAGCATTCATATTTATTTTTAATGGATTTCATTCTACTATTTCTATTACGTTTTTTTGAAATACGACATTGGAAAAAGTAAGTGATATATGTATAGGCTTAAATTTCGTTAAGATCGCGTCTCTTGGAGACAACGGTGCTTGGAATTTCCTTGAATGGGAATTATTTAGAGTATCTACATCAGACATTATATCATACAGTTCTTTCTTTAATATATTACAGCATGGGCGTATATAGGAAATAATTTCTGGGGGGCTGAGACCTTTTCCGGGGCATGGAATATGAAAAATGTAGAATTTACAATAGTTTTAGGCAACTAAAATGCTATTGCACCTAAAACTAACTATTTTTATTAACTAAGTGGCCTTATTTAATTTATTTTTAAAGTTTTTTGACACATTTTTACCATAAAATGTGAATTTCGAGGGAGGGGGGGAGCTGCACCCCTCCCTTATATACGCCCAAGTTGTACAGAAATACACCAGCGTAGGCCCATCGCTTGTACTGGAATGTTTCTCAATATCCTCTGTGGTGTATCCTGGTTTCCATACAGTTTCCTCCATGTTGTCGAGGGTGCGTCCTCTCTCGCCCGTCTACCGGACTATCTGGAGAAGTTCCATTAAAGACTTGGCAATTCTATCTGGTTGTGAGGCCAACCGACTTTTACTATTTCACCCGCCGGCTTTACTCATAGGTAAAAGGCCTTTCTTCTGGTCTCTTTACTCACTCCCTAGATGGAGAAAACGGCACTGATTTCGTCAACGAAATGTTGCAATCCGTAATTTATTCAATTACTATACATTTGTCTTGTCGCTCTCTAGGTGGCTCAAAAATGGTCCGATTTTGATGAAATTCGTTACAAAAATCTTTCGTCTAATTTGAAAAGTCGAGTTCGTTAACCAGCAGAATCCGTCCACCGGAAGATGATTTTTGGAGCGAAATTCGTACGACAAAAATCGTAACGCTGACGTTTTTCAGTTCATATGCTTGCAGGTACTCGTTTTATAGGTTTCTTAACGTAGAAAATCGAATAAAACCATTTTTAAAGCGATATCTGTAACCATTTTCGAGAAACATTAAAACACCGACTTTTCATGACTAATTTTTAGTTTGGGTATTCAGAAACGATTCATTCAGTTGAATCATATTCCAGACGTTTGATATTTATCTAATCTAAGACAGATAAATGTTGGTTCCATTTGAAGTTAAGGAAGTACTAGAAATGAAATATTTCATTAACAGGCATGAAAAGTTTGGGGGAAGTCGCCGTCGGGATACTGTCACTTTCCTGTTGTAGCGCCTTAAATATATTTTCTCTTCGAGATTTTAATTCATATTTTTCACTAAAAATCAAGCCCCACTAATAACTGCTACTATTATTTTACTAATAGCACTAGAGATGACGCAGTTCCTGGACATTTCTTAAACGAAAGCTAATAAAATTTTGAACATCAAGGCCTACTCAGACGTTTGTTCTATCTTTCCCTTGTTTATTAATTTCCTTGTAGAAAAGTTAAATTCACGAAATGTTACAATTGAACATAAAATAACGCATCATTTTTCGCTTAACTTACTATCAGTTCTGATATTGTTGAAATTAAACATTCAAATCCTGATTAGACTTGGAAAAATTCTGACTGACACGTCTTCATAAAACGTAAATTTATCCTTATTCAAATTTAATATTTATTGAAATAATATTTAGCATAGATAATAAGTTTAATGAATAAATTAAAAAAGTCCGTCACGCAGGAGCTGCATAACTAAGCACTTTACTCAGAATTTGGGTAGTGTACACTGCTTTCCAGAACAATTTGCTTAAAATATCCTACATAAATAAAATAAAAACATGAATAGTTCTCTTATAAATTTGTAATGAGTAACTGATCAATTATTAATTTGCTTCCAGAGTTATGTTTACACATGGTACCTATTACACTACGTAATAAATACAAAAAACCTCATATTATCGTATTTTGATCTAACGCAGGAACAGGATACAGTCACTCTATTGGTAGAAAGCGCTCCTTGCGGAGGCTTTGTGAGCCTACGTCTGGCGGGCTTTTCTGTTGAAATATATTACAAATTAAACCCCCGCTTTCCGATTGACCGATTCAGCTCATTTTTACAACACTTCTTTCTCATGAGTTACCCACGACGTATACCGCGTTTCGTTACAATACAGCAGAAATTACGACCGGTATGAGTATAATAGGAATTTGGGTCCGGAGTAAACCCCCCCTTCTAATGAACCGATTCAGTTTATTTTTAAAACACATATTTACCTGTAGATTACCACTACGAATACCGAGTTTCGTCGAAATATACCAAAAATCACGGCTGGTAGTGGCGAATTGGTATTGTGGGTCCGGAGTAAACCCCCCCTTCTAATGAACCGATTTAGTTCATTTTTATATCTCAATTTTCTCACTATATTAACACAACGAATACCAAGTTTCGTTGAAATATAACAAATATTACGGCTGACATAGTGAAATTAGTGTTATGGGTTCGGGGTAAACCCCCCCTTCTGGTGGACCGACTTTGGTGGTTAACGAACTCGTTCAATCGTTTGCTAATTGAATGCTATATACCAAGTTTCGTGACGAAAAAACAAAAACTCTGGCCGCTATCGTGTTAACAGACATATATATATATATATATATATATATATATATATTTTTTTAGATGGAACGGCATTTTTCTCCAGCGGTGGTACTCGCCCTCACTTCTTCCCGGAATATTTCGATGGATTCATCTCCATCTTCTTCAGCCAGGTACTTGTTTCTTCCTCGGTGGTTGCCAAGGGAATGCATATATATATATATATATATATATATATATATATATATATATATATATGCATATATATATATATATATCTCTATATATATATATATATATATAGATATATAGATATATATATATATAGATATATATAAATTTTAACGGGGGTCATTTTCGGTGTCTACTAGGTAGGATCGATAAAGATTTGAAGAAATTTTTCAAAAATTCCGTCATGAGTCCAACCTCAATAGCTACTTTCCTTCGGAGGAAAGTGCTAAAAGATGCTGAAATATTACCACAGTTATTAAATTATATATGAACTATTTTATAAATTAGACCACGAGGAGAACTGTCTTCTTCATTTTTTCTACAGAATCCCTCCTGCGAAACACGTCCAGCATTTTAGAACCTTACGATGACCTTCAAAAATGTTCATATACAAACTTTTAAAGCTTTTGCTAATAATTATAATTATAGCCCCCATGTGAATGATTTCTTAAATTTTAGGCCTTTAGTTTGAGGAAAGTAACCTCGGCCGACGGGTATTTGAATCCGGTTACTCCGCGATAAGTGACGAGAGCTTAATCGAAATTGTCTACAGGTCTTCAAATTAACCTGACTGAAACTAATTAGATGACAAGTTAATTCATCCAATGAAGCTAAGCAAGCTATTACTTTTCTCAGATGCCAGACATTATTGTCATTTTATGTTTTAAAGATTACGCGCCCATCCTAATATTGATGTAGAAAACACATTTAATAGGTAATACTACCTTGGAACTTTTGCATCGGCGAAGGATATTTCGTCGCTACAAATGCAAAGTATCGAATGTGAACCACTTTTCAGAGTGGAAAAGCATTTATTCATAACTTTTTTTTTGGACAGTCAAATTTGCGGCAGATTTGACCTTTTGATAGTGGAATAATTTCCCTTTAATAGAGTGATCTAAGATTCAAGAATTTTCCGTATATAAGTCCAGCAGAAATTATTAAAGATTGACAATTAAAGATGTATTTCTTCACATTCGTTACTTTGCATTTGTATCGACGATTTATCCAACTAACATCACCACCACTGATGACAGAAGCCTCACAATCTATTGGGTCGGCGTAAAAATGATGCAGGTTTTTATATGACCAATTCGTTCCAGATGGCGAACACCAAATGGTCAACACCAACTTCTCTCGCATTGTCCCGGGTAGTTTTGCGAGGTGTTTTTTCCACCAAAGTCCTCAGTTGGTTGGGCTTAACCTCAAAAGGACTACCGCGACCTTCCTTGTCTGAACCGAAAAGCTGCGAAATGAATTCGTCCGAATTCGGACGAAAACGCACGAACAATCCAAAGACGTGGTTCCATCATGGACCGCGTCCACTGGGCCCATATCGTTCGCCCGTTTTCGTCCGATCTGGTCCGAAGTGCGAACCGATCCCGTTCTGCTGGGATTTATAGTTGCGAACGAGTGCGAAATGTCATGGTTAAAAATGGACTGTGAGAAGTTAATTTTGCTTTTGACAGGAAATATCTGTAAGACCAACGGGAAATGTATCCTTTCTTATTCGAAAATAGGAAAACTGATGGTCATCGTCAATTTGAAGATCATTGCACAAAATTTGTGTAAATATCTTCAAATATTTTCCCATTAAATATCCCATTTAATGGGAAAATTCACCGAACTCGTTTCTTTTGGTTTCGCCCAAATTTCCCGTCTTTGTTGATGTCGTCGGAGCCGTCGATGAATCAAAGGTGATATTCGAAAGCGAAAAATTTTTCATCAGAATCATGAGAAAAACCTTTTCGACGGCCCATCGAGTTTACTGCGAATTCGGACGAATCCTGAGGCAATGGACGAAAGGAATTCGCACAAATTCGGACGAACGGCGTTCGCCGGAATTCGTTGCTTCGCAGTTCGCAGCTTTTCGGTTCCAGTGGACGAGATGCCTTATTGTAGATTGTGGCAGCAAACTATTCTGGCAGAACATGATAAACAGATTGATTCAAAAATATATGTCCTTTCCTTAAACTAAATATTTATTATCCAATTTCAAACTATTATTCGTTAAAAAGAAAAAAAAAAAATATTCACCTATAGAACTAGTAGAGAGAAAAACCATTCATACCTGCAACACAAAGAAATAATTATTAATTATTTTATAAATAATTAGTTATAATATATTTTCATTAATTTTTTATGCTCAAAGCTTATAACGTTAAAAACGACCAAGTTACTATAGAAATGATCTAGGGGAGAGAGAGCTAAAGCGTTAACACTCCGTATCTAACGTTGTGGATGGGTATCCCACCATAGGGTTTTCTTTGGGGAAAAAAGGCTCCAAAAAAAATAATAAATATCTATAAACGAGGTTTAAATAGGCGGAATACACAAACGAATTGATGGAATATATCTGTAGACAACTAAACATAAGAAATAATATAATAGGTGATAATGAGTGTTTAATTGATGTAGGTGGAATTTTGACTTGGTTCCTTACAGGAATCATGTTTATTTATTGCATGACTGTTTTAATGTAACTATAGTAATGAACAGGACATGATTGCCTGAGGATGGACCTGTGTGTCCGAAACATTGTGATGGAGGAATAAATGGAAAGTTTGAAAAATTTTTGAAGGGTTATTCTTCACCTGTTTGGTATTATTATATAATAGGGAGGTAATCCGCTGATGAGGTTGACCTCATGACGCAATCCGGAAGTGCCGACTAGAAGATTTCACGTTTTAGAACTAATAGATCAAGACAATAATGGTGGTTCTAGTTATATATATGTTTTAAATTACTTCGCTGGGGTCACATGTTTGGTTCGTGATACGGCTTCTTTCTCCAGCGGTGTTGATCCACTCCATGTAGCGACATTTCGATGGTTTTATCTTTGACTTCATCAGGCTTCCTTCTTCCATCCTTAGTGGTTAGCATTCCATTGTTGGCTCAAAAATAGACCAATTTTAATGAAATATTGGTACAAAAATACTTCCTGGGGTTTGAAAGATATAGTAACTTAACCTGCTGAATCCGTGCATAGTAACATGATTTTATGGGTAAAATTACGCATACGTTTTTGCGTTACGAGACTTCAAGGCACACGTTTAATAATTAACTAGCTGTTATCTAGTGTGCCATGCTACACCTACTTTCTGTCTATGACTACCCCAGTATCAAGATCTACCTGTATACTAGCTGTTCCCCGGCGTGCCATGCTACACCTACTTTCTGTCTATGACTATCCTAGTATCAAGATCTACCTGTATACTAGCTGTTACCCAGTGTGCCATGCTACACCTACTTTCTGTCTATGACTATCCCAGTATCAAGATCTACCTGTATACTAGCTGTTACCCAGTGTGCCATGCTACACCTACTTTCTGTCTATGACTATCCCAGTATCAAGATCTACCTGTATACTAGCTGTTATCTAGTGTGCCATGCTACACCTACTTTCTGTCTATGACTATCCCAGTATCAAGATCTACCTGTATACTAGCTGTTACCCAGTGTGCCATGCTACACCTACTTTCTTTCTATGACTATCCCCGTTTCAAGATCTACTTGATGTCTAGTTGTGTATACCCAGTTACGAAAATCGGTCAAACGATGTGAATTTGTTCTAGTTCATAATGATACCGGCAGAGGCCAGCACAACAACACTTCATCTAACAGCCGACAGAGGCCAGTAGCAGAGCCTGCTGTCGATTCAAAATGGCCGTCACAATCTGAATGGTTCAGTGTAGCCAATTTTTCTTGAACAAAACTTTTGACCTTTTGACCAAATTTTGAAATTTCACTATTTTGACCTAGCCTAGGAGATTTCTCGTATCGAGACCTACCTGTGTGCCAAGTTTGATAAAAATCGGTCAAACGGTGTAGATTTGCATAAGGAACAAACAAACAAACAAAAAACAGACAGACACGTGATTTTTATATATATAGATTGTTCTTGTGAATCTAATGAAATATTTTCCAAGACCATAATTTTAGTTTGTTTTTGTGTGTGTTTTTCTACATTTTTGTGTTTATTAAGTGCCCACCCCTCATATTTTGCAAGATAACTTTACGGGATTGACAGACTTGGCGGCCAGCAACTAAAAGACGTACAATTTAGCTATAGGATTCCATGAAGCTGGTGAAAGCCTTTCTGATTTAGACCTGTGTTATACTGGTTCATGAGCTGATATGAGAGAGGTACCTAGCCCAATTCAGAGCAGCAGTTGGTTGGCAGACATCAGGAAAGATGTACGGTATGTGCAAGCCAGCCATAAAAGAGCAGTTTCAAACCCACTCACTAGATGGGATTTAGCAGAGAGACCTGCAGGATATGCAGCCATAAAGCATAAGGGGGTGCGAAGAAGGGAGTAGCTCGTTAGAAGGACGATACCTGGTTGGGAGCGGACAACAGCTGGTGTCTGGTCACGATTTCAAGGGGGGAGGGGGCTACACGTAGCTAGCTGCATATCTTGGAGGCTTTCTTATCGTCTGTAGTCCGCCTACATCCAAGCACGCAACGACATCACTAACAATAAGGGAAGAAGAAGAAGAAGAAAACGCAATGAAAATCAATCCAAAATAAAACGAATCAACATTTACTAACGGGGAAGAAATGTAGCAGACTAAAGCAGGAAAAACATTCTACTATTTTGGGAGCACAATAAAAATACAATCAAGACAGCTATGAATGATTTCAAAAAGAAAAATCATTTTGATCATGAAAATGTCATTTGCGGAGTAAATAAAGTCCATTTCTTCAAATATATTGTACATTTATTTCAAATACCCCCTAATTTGCAGTACTGTTACATCAGAAGTAATAGCGGTGATGAGGTTTTGATAGCAGTGGTCAGGTCTATCGTCTGAGTTAGACTCAGAATTCTACAAGACATTTAAGTAAAGAAGAATAAAAAACAAGATTTTTTTAAATATGCTTTATCGACTGCTGTTGTTGGCGGTGGTGGTTTTGCTTGATAAATACCCCTCCATATTTCGCCGTGTCTCAACTTCTTCAAGGCTATAACTAATACAGTTTTGAGAAAGATTGAAAAAATAGATTTTTCTTGGGATTTTCGGATATACTCACATGCCTACCTCGAAAGCGCTTAGAAAATCGAAGTAAATATAAAGCATGGATTCGAAAGCTTATCCACTTCCCTAAACAATTATTCTTATTGATAATTCGATGGAGTGTTCTCATTAGGAGAAATAAGTACTTAAAGATGTAATTTGGTGGTGCCTTTGCGCACCAGGGATAGGAACACAAAAGCAACAACATGACCTAGCTCCTGCGATTCGGGCTTATCTTGTTGGTTGTCTTATATGACGATGCTTCTTCCGAGCAGGATTTCTAAGCTGACCGAGCAAGGAAGAAGAAGAGAAGGCAACGTGAAATGCAGGAGAAAAATTATCTAGCAATCACCGCTGAAGAAAAGCAATGAAATTATAAATCATAATGTTCTTGTGATTTAGAGTTGTTGATTTTAAGTAAATACAAGTCCGTCACGCAGGAGCTGCGTCACAAATGCGCGTTTGCATAACTTCTTCTCTCTGGTATCATTTAGAAAGGTTTGAATAAGTATACCTACAATTTCGGAAATTTTAAACACCTGTTGCCATGAAATGTTGCATATATGAGAGATTTAGGCGGCATTATGTATGAATTACTAGAAAATTCATATTACTGTTAAAATCTATCATTAAAACAATAAGCAAAAAATGACTGAGCAAAACTAACACAAAGATCAGCTTTTAAAGTATTTAAGAAAATATACGAAAATTCCAAAAGTGCCAATTTCAATGAATAAAATATCTTTTTTTCTAAAATTTCCTGAACTCCAAGTCTAACCAAAATTTAAATTCCATAGTTCATATGGATATCAAATATCAAGAAAACATATCAAATGAATCCAAAAGTTTCTAAATACCCTAACTGAAAAGTCTTTAGGAAAACTATTAATATTTACTTTTCTCGAAAACAGCTACAGACATCGCCTTAAAAATGGTGTCATTCGTTTCCCTACATAAAGTAATCTACAAAAAGCGTTCATACAAATCTACGAACGCAAAAACGAAAGCGTTATGATTATTTATGCGCTAATTTCGCCCCAAAAACAATGTTCCAGCGGGTGGATTCTGGTTGTTAACAAACTTCACCTTCAAAATCGGTCATTCTTGAGCCAGCTAGAGAGCAAACAAATTATTATTTAGGGTCTTTTTGCGAAGACCACATCCAGTTACTTTTGAAGTAGCAGTAGTGATTGTATCAGTGATTTAGCGCATGCGCATAACTCCTTTGCCTTCCTATTGGAGGATTGGATGACCAATTGCATTCGTTCTTCCTGGGAGTAAAGTAACCTTCAACAGTGAATTAGCTTTTGTTTATGAAAAAGCTCTGCTTATGTTTGTGAGAAAAATGAGTCTTTTACAATTAGTTCGCGATGTTCCTGACAAAGTAAAAGGGATTGGTTTCTTACTCAGAAAAATTAATGGAATCCTATTAATTTTAGCGAGTTGGATAGACTAGAGTCGCTACAATTAATATAATTCTATTAATTGGGAGTTGGATTGACTAGGGTTTTGATATTTTCTTGAGCGAGCGGAGCGTAGCGTAGCGAGCGGAAACGCATAGCATGTAATGCCTAATAAATGTAAAATATCCAAAAAAGAGAGAGAGAAAAGGAATAAAATATGTTTGTTTACAAATAACGTTGTTTGTTATCCTTCATAACCTGCAAAACAGTCAACTTTAAAGCTTAATAACTTATTTCATAGTTGAGAGAATTGATTTTGATCATATTAACCTTTTTATTAATAAATATTGCTTGCCATTATCTAATATGAATTATAACCGTAGATAACGAGTCAAGAAGTAGTAGATAACCAGCAAAGAACCTATAAGCTAATCAGTAAGCTTATCAGCGAGTACGAGTAACTGTTATAAATCACTACTGCTACTTCAAAAGTAACTGGATGTGGTCTTCGCAAAAAGACCCATTATTTACTATGGATTCTGAAAGGTGGTATTTTCTAATTAGCGCATCCGGAACCGCGCTAAAAATAATTCATCAATTCCGTCCTTGCTCTATTATTAATCCGGCATTAACGGACTACTTGAAACTTCCATTTTTTAATACAAACGAAATTCGAAAGTAAGAAATATTGTAATAGAGATGGAATAGGTTTAGTTCCAAAAGAAATGTTTGGGAAAGAATTATACCACTATGTGAAGCATTGACTCAGGTAGCTTATTGCCTTGAGGAAGTACCTAGACACAGGTATGAGTACGGTTGAAGGTTGAAACTCAACAGTCCATTGTACAGGAGTTGTCAAACAGACGCCACGAACAGACATAAAACCTATTTCGGATCTTAACAGGTAAACCAGGCTTTATTCTCAGAATGCAAGCCTTCTGACATACTTTCTAAATCAGAAAAATACTCTGTTGTTATGCTATAGACATTTTCACAACATTGAAGTTTTGGAAAATGTGTCATATTTTCATCGGTCCAACCTAAAATGTAACAAACTGCCCAGTGAAAATCTCTCCCTCGCTCTCCGGCTTAACTCATGGTCATCTCCAAGTATATTACAGAGAGGGCCATCAATGTACATTTAGTTTCGAACGACTACATGGGCCTTGCATTCTGTGAAAATATGTTTTTCAAAGGTTTTCACTCCGAACTGTCAATTCGGGCCTAGATTCTCTTTCAAATAAGTAAGCATGAGTAAGGTTAGTGTTTCCAATTCTTATAGCCGACGGATCAACCTCATCTAGTGGTTTTAGACCAGGTTTTCCATGCCGAGGTAGAGGACTTAAATTTTTATCTCTATTTTATAGCTGAAATGATACTCAATTATCCTTAGTTTACTTGGATAAAAGCTGTACTTTGCTGTGGTCTCCGCTTGATTTTACCTAAAAGGACATGTTTTGGAGTTGCAATCCTATAAATTTTATCGCCGTATAAGGCCGTATTAGTGCACAGCCTAATACAACAAAGGTGTCAATTAGCGATACAATTATTTTACGAAAAAAGACTTGAGCATTATTATTTTCTGTAGAGAGTGTTTGAACATTTCGTGTTAGCAAATAACTTATCATTAGCAGTGAGATCGACCTACTAACTCGAGTGAAACTGTTACATTTATTCGTTGTCCGCGCAAATTTTAATAAAGAGGACAGCTAACAGTATCACATTGGTTGTTAAATTCCACCAATTCATTAAAATATTACTTCTTTAAATGGAATACTTGTTGTTTTTCAGCTTTTTCATAATATAAAACCCGTTTACCTCCCAAAATAATTATACTATCCAATGGGTAGTGGTCTCAGCACAGTATATTACATCATTAATGATACCGAAACCAGAAAGTATCTACAAGATTTTCCAAAATCGGGCGTTTGGCACCAATTAGCACCGTACTGGTCCACCGATCCGGATTCTGAGTGAGACCTTTGACACTCAGAAGACAACCGACAGCATTTCTCTATACTCCATCGTGAAAAAGCCACTTTGAGCTTGTTGCTCTGAAAGAATGGACAGGTCAGAGTGTAACATAACTCCCTAACAGACCAAAATCGGGCGTTTGGCACCACTTTGCACCGTACCGGTCCACCGATCCGGATTCTGAGTGAGACCTTTAACACTCAGAAGGCAACCGACAGGATTTCTCTATACTCCATCGTGAAAAAGCTACTTTGAGCTTGTTGCTCTGAAAGAATGGACAGGTCAGAGTGTAACATAACTCCCTAACAGACCAAAATCGGGCGTTTGGCACCACTTTGCACCGTACCGGTCCACCGATCCGGATTCTGAGTGAGACCTATAACAATCAGAAGGCAACCGAAAGCATTTCTGCTTATACCATCGTGAAAAAGCCACTTCGAGTTTGTTGCTCTGAAAGAATGGACTGGTCAGAGTGTAACATAACTCCCTAACAGAACAAAATGGACCCATGGGAATGTTCTCATGAGGTTTAAACAGGTTTTCACTCCCGTTCCTCTCCCTTTGCAAAAAACCTGCTCAGCTTCTTCTATTCATATGCAATCCATGTGCAAAAGCTGCTTTTTTATTATTACTCAATCATTTCATTATGTTTTTGTTGTTTTTTTTCCGTTGAAGTAATAAATTTATGTCTGCAAAAATCTATAATTTATGTAAATGATTCACATAAGAAAAACCGTCACCGTCCTCAAAATGCAGCTGTAAATTCATTATACAATTTTTAAGAGTAACTCATATTCACAAATTAAAAAAAAAATATATATATATTATAAACTTTGATTCGATAAAAGGATGGTTAAGAGAAAATCTTTGACTTTTGAGGCTGCGAAAGTAATTATAGTCAGGATAAAACATTAATCAGGCCTGTAAAAGAAGGAGGACAGAGTTAAGACTTATACATTAGTAATTTTTCATTCCTTTATATACAAATTAGCATTCTAACTTCGACATCAGAAGAAATTTTTCATACCTTGTTCGTTTTATATACATAAAAATATATATATATATACTTATCTGTCGAGAAATGGTGTAACTTGTGGAATATTACAGTGAACCCTGACAAATGCTGTCACGTAACATTTACTCTTAATAAGAGCACTTGCCCTCCTGTATGCATCTGCAACAGTCAACTTCCTGTATCTAATGAGGTGCGTTACCTGGGACTTCTACTAGACAGCAGACTCACATGGAACCCACACACGCGACTGAAAATACAAGAGCTGAACAGGAGATATGGACTCTTACGACTACTTGGACCTACTTCAAAGCTTACGACACAAAACAAACTTACTATTTACAAAACTATAATCAGACCTATCTGGACTTACGGACTTGAATTATGGGGAACAACAAAACACTCAAACATACAACGAATACAAGCATTCCAATCCAAAGTCCTTCGTAGAATAGTCAATGCTCCCTTTTATGTCTCCAACAAAACCCTACACAACGACCTAAATATCCCCTTCGTAAAAGACCTCGCAACATCCAGATTCCTAACCTTTCATTCCAAATTGTCATCCCACCCAAATCCTAGAGGTCAATCCCTTTCCACTCGGACCCATCCTAAAGACCTTCCCAGGAGGCTTAAGAGACTTTGGCCCCGTGACCAGCTACCCTAACAGCGGTTAAAAACTGTGAAAATATGAATGTTAGCATATATTAGGAAGTGCCGATAATAATTGGCTCCTTCCATATACTTGTACTATAGAAATTGTTCAGATTTAAAAAAAAAAAAACATTTATTATTAAAAAATATATATATATATTTTTTTGTGGAACTGTATAAATACTTTTTGTGAAACGCTCCCAAGGCGTCCTTGGTAATTGCAGACATCGGTGGAGGTATTTCATGTAGGACCGAGTAAGAAGTTCAGCCCGACGGAAGAACCGGTTGCTCTCAACTGGCGGCAAATACAAGGACGAACTTGGTAACGGTGATTGGAGAACACCCCTCAGCTCAAATACATCTACAATATCCTCAATATATACTACCAATATACTCAATATATACTACCAATATACTCAATATATACTACCAATATACTCAATATATACTACCAATATATACTGAATATATACTACCAATATATACTTAATTTATACTACCAATATATCCTCAATATATACTACCAATATACTCAATATATACTACCAATATACTCAATATATACTACCAATATATACTCAATATATACTACCAATATACTCAATATATACTCAATATATACTACCAATATATACTCAATATATACTACCAATATATACTGAATATATACTACCAATATATACTTAATTTATACTACCAATATATACTTAATATATACTACCAATGTATACTCAATATATACTACCAATATACTCAATATATACTACCAATATATACTCAATATATACTACCAATATATACTCAATATATACTACCCATATATACTCAATATATACTACCAATATATACTTATTTATACTACCAATGTATACTTAATATATACTACCAATATATACTCAATATAAGATAAATATGATTTTTAACGAAAAAATAATAATAACACAGCTTTTACTACTATATATAAATTTTACACTTTTACTACTACATATAAATTGATCAGATTTAAAAGAAAAAAAACATTTATTATTAATATATATATATATATATATATATATATTTGTGGAACAATATAAATACTTTTTGTGAAACGCTCCCAAGGCGTTTAACATATACTACCAATATATAATTTTTTTTTCTTTTTTTTTTTTACGGCGCTTCCACACTCGGCGCTAATGACCTAGATGTAGATGCGCCGTAAAAAAACACAAAAAAAAAACACAGCCACACAAAAGATAAAATAAGTTTGGACCCAGAGAGGGGAATTTAGACTTTGAGTGTTTATATCCCCAAAAAACAAGTACAGCTTGCCCTATTTTAACTTCTGATAGCAAGATAAGGTTTGCTATTATGAATCATATACTAGTTTTCCAGAAAAATGGTATGCAAACTCGCTTCTTTATTAGGTAAACATGGATACGCCCTGCCTCTGTCTCCCGTGTTATAAAGTGGATTTGAGGCTCAGTATCTGGAAAAGGAGTACCGCTTGGAGGGTCCTATCTTTATCCAATGCATAGAGGACACTTTATTTAATGTAAAGGCAAATTTATAAAAAAGTCCGACTCGCAGGAACTGCATCATCTTAGCGCGGTTCCGTTCTTATCCGAAGTGCGATTAGGAAAGGAATAGTAGCAGCTATCGTTAGGTTTTGATCTTTCGTTAAAAATATAAAATAAAATCTCAAAAAGAAGGAAGCTTAAAGAGCCACATATGGAAACTGACAGTTTTCTAAGCGGATGGGACTCTCCCGTCATCGCGACGCTCACTCTAGGAAAACTCTATTACCAATATGATTCTTATTTTCTCAGCTTAAATGAAATACTCATTCCACCGTTAAATAAACTTAAAAAACAAAAGTGAGGTAAACAGTGACAAAAACCCGTTTAAAATAACAAAACTAACACTTTCGTAGTTTTAAGCACTTACTTCTCCGACTGACATTGCCCCATCGAAATTTGCTTCAGAATCTTTTTTTTAGAGAATTTAGTAAGCTTTTGAATGGTTACATCGTACTTCCCACGATTTCTTAACTGTTTTGAAGATATTAAGGGGGAAAAATGGTGCTAATACCTACCGATAGCTGCTATATTCCTTCACTAATCGCACTTGAGATAAGAACGGAACCGCGCTAAGATGAAGCAGTTCCTGCGGGTCGGACTTTTTTTTTGTCAGACAAATTAATGTATTATGTTTATATTATAATGTAAATATTATGTTTATAAGAAGAGCAAATCACTTTAATTGCGGTGTAAAATATTGTTGCTAGCTAAATCTAAGTATTATATAAGCTCATAAGGAAAAAATGGTGCTAATGACTCAGATTTCGATGCACCATAAAAGAAAAAAAAATTAAGGACAATATACAAAGATTCCAAACCATTTCATGTCTGTTAATAAAATATTTTATTCTAATCCCAATAACGCTACACTCCGCTGTGGCATATAAAAAGTACTACCACCGTGTGGAGTGCAACTAGTATAGACCGGTACGTCAGTACCACTGTGGTATGTAAAGAGCGGCTGTTCTGATACTGGCAAAAGTTAGAAATCCTACATTCCTAAAGTTGTTTGGAGGCTTATCTTTATGACTCTAGAAAGGGACTTACAGATGACGAGGATACACTGGGCGATACCTGTACTGGGAAGTCCTCCACCCTAAGCCTACTAGCTCCTCACCTTCGAATTGAAACAAAATATTGTTTCTATATATACGTATCCTGTTTTATTGACTAATACTTTTGACTACTATAAGCAATCACAAAAATAACGAGCAGTGAAAAAAAACTGTATGAAACACACAAAAAGATTCGTTCAAAGGAACGAAATTACCTATGTTTTATGTTAAATATAACCGGCCCATCGCAAATCTCTTCAAAACCTTTTTTGTAGAAAATTTAGTAACCTTTCGCTTCACAAGATTTTCAACCGTTTTCGAGATATTAATGAAAGTATACGAAGTTCCCAAAATTTTCATTATTTCTAGCAACAGAAAATTGGTCTCATTTTTCCCATCCTGTTTTACAAACAAATACATTTTCGTAACATAAGAAATTACAAAAATAAAAAACCAAGGGAAATAGACAAAAATTACAAAAAGAACGACAAAGACCCGTTCATAAGAACAAAACAGACGTATTTGAAGTTTTAAGCTTATTTCTCCGATTGACATAACCTAATCAAAAATAGTTTTAGAATCATTTTTGTAGAGAATTTAGTAAGCTTTCAAATAGTATCTATCCACTTACCACGATTTCCCAAACGTGTTCGAGATATTAATGAAAGTATACGAAGTTCCCAAAACTTTTCATGTCTGTTCATAAAATATTTTATTCTAACCCTTCCTTAACTCCAAACGTAACATAACTTTCAACATATTAGTTTTAATGAAAGTAGAACATGCAGATAATGTTTCAACTGAATCCCGTGATTCTAAGTACCCAAACCAAAAACGGTATTCAAAAACTATTTTTCCAATTTTCTCGAAAAGGGTTAAAGCTATCGCCTTGAAAATGGTTTCATTCGTTTTCCTAGCCCAAGAAGCCTATAAAAAGAGTACTTACAAGCTTATGAACTCAAAAACGTAAGCGTTACGATTTTTTCTGCGCGAATTTCGCCCCAAACGCCATCTTCCAGTGGGCGGATTTTGCTGGTTAACGAACTTGACCTTTCAAATTGGACGACTGATTTTTGTACCAAATTTCATCAAAATCGGACCGTCAGGGAAGCCAGAAATGAGCGAAGAGACAAATATATATATATATATATATATAAATAAATATGTACATATATATATATACATATATATAAATATATACATATATATATATATATATATATATATATATATATATATATATATATATATACAAATTTGAACCACCGTTATTTTCGGTCTCTAGGGGTTCTGAAACGCGAATTTTTCTTGTCGGCACTTCCGGATTGTTTCATTGTATCAACCTTATAAGCGGGGTTCCTCCCTATGGGGGAGGGAGGAACCGCGCTAAAACACAGTTCGAAAATGGAAGCCTAATTAACTTCATTTTAGGTCGTTTACTTAATTTACTTCAAATGATACATTGCTCGAATAGAATGAATAGATATTTCAAAACGCATCTCTCGTAAGATTGGCTCTTTTCGAGGAGGATTGGAAAAACAATAATCAGTTATTGATATTAGGAAGTGATATCAAGTAATACAAAGAAAAATTAATAATATCAAATAATCAGTGGAAAATATTGCCAGATGACTTGTTACAATCCTAGGCAACTAGTTTTTTAAAAGACGGGGTTTACTATTTATAAGGACATAACTAATTAACTACCAAAACCTAAATACAATAATATAGTAAATAAATTACTATCTTTGGATCATTAGAATGAATATGATTCCATTCACAGCCATCCTTTTTAGCAAAAATATGCTTTACTGATGATTAAAAAAAAAAAAAAAAAACCTTACAAAAAAGTGTCCACTGGCGTTCGCGCATTCGCTGTAGACATGTACGTAAAAGAAGTCTATATGTTATACAGTACATTACATAGGTTTGTCGGGTGGACATAAAGCATATTTATGTTCCTGAATTTGAGCAGAAAGCTCTAAACGAAATTAATTGTTTTTTCCTATGACTATTTGAAATTAATATATTTTTTTAACTATTGTTATCCTCCCCCCCCCCTGAACATTATGTTTCATTTTACCCCAAAAAAAACTAACCTTGAAAAAAAGGGGGCCCTCCCAAAAATAGTTTGCCTATGATACCTAGTTATGATATAGTATTGGGCCGAGTCTTAGGCTGTTAATACCTTGTCAATAACCTAATAATACCCTCTTACTTATTTGTGCAATTCCAACTTAGCGAATATAAATGATAGCCACTATAATGATCGGATTTATTATAAAATGTCTGGCATTTAAAGATTCAAGCCCTTAGAGTAACAATTCAGGATTATTATGAACTCTCTGGCGACTTAAAACGGTCGGGATTGTATGAACTATGTAAGTTAAAGCGGCCACGGCCGTATGTAAGCTAACAAAAACTGGCCAAGTTGGTATTCATAGTGCGGTTGTAATAATTCGTGTTATTTACACTTAGACTAGTGGTGAGCTGTCATAATTATAAAGATTCATTGTTGGAGAATGCTGGATGGTGGAAAATTGATGTTCCAAGGATGAAAAAAGTGGTCGAAAATTCCCACAAGTGTTTTATTGGCAAAACGTTTTCAGGGACTAAGCCCCATTTTCAATGCCCATGCGTTGGCTCTTATTCAGCCGAGCCTTGCTCCTAGACTCCTAGAGCCTTGCTCCTAGACTCCTAGAGCCTTGCTCCTAGACTCCTAGAGCCTTGCTCCTAGACTCCTAGAGCCTTGCTCCTAGACTCCCAGAGCCTTGCTCCTAGACTCCTAGAGCCTTGCTCCTAGACTCCTAGAGCCTTGCTCCTAGACTCCTAGAGCCTTGCTCCTAGACTCCTAGAGCCTTGCTCCTAGACTCCTAGAGCCTTGCTCCTAGACTCCTAGAGCCTTGCTCCTAGACTCCCAGAGCCTTGCTCCTAGACTCCCAGAGCCTTGCTCCTAGACTCCTAGAGCCTTGCTCCTAGACTCCTAGAGCCTTGCTCCTAGACTCCTAGAGCCTTGCTCCTAGACTCCTAGAGCCTTGCTCCTAGACTCCTAGAGCCTTGCTCCTAGACTCCTAGAGCCTTGCTCCTAGACTCCTAGAGCCTTGCTCCTAGACTCCTAGAGCCTTGCTCCTAGACTCCTAGAGCCTTGCTCCTAGACTCCTAGAGCCTTGCTCCTAGACTCCTAGAGCCTTGCTCCTAGACTCCTAGAGCCTTGCTCCTAGCCTGGCTAGGGGCAAGGCTCGGCTGAATAAGAGCCAATGCATGGGCATTGAAAATGGGGCTTAGTCCCTGAAAACGTTTTGCCAATAAAACACTTGTGGGAATTTTCGACCATTTTTTTCATCCTTGGATTATAAAGATTCAGTTGAGCATTTTCATAAAGAAGTCTTTACGAGGTCCATTATTAAAAGCACATACTTGTAATATGCCGATAAGAAGAAGGACAATGTAACCGGCAGAATTCACAACATGCAAGATAGCATTCATCTTTTAATATACAAGATATAATTACATAAACATATGTAGTTACTTTAAATACCTCTTATCACTTTATTGATAAGTAGGCGAAAACAAACATCATAACGTTGTAATTATAGGAAATCCATTTATTAATCAAAGGAAAAATATAAATAACATTTTAAATTTATTTATTTATAAGGGTGGGTTTACACTAGGATAGTTATTGCAGGATATTTATATCAGAGAGAAATTCTGACTAATGTAAACCATATAGAATTTATGTCTGGCATAAATTTTACATTGTTTACATTAGTCAGAATTTCTCTCTGATATAAATACCCTGCAATAACTATCCTAGTGTGAACCCACCCTAAAGCTTCGCAACGTGTGCCATTCGCCTGTTCGATTGTAACATATTTACAAAAGGTCAGATAATTTTCATACAAATGGAACTTCTTATTCTAATATGTAGTAGGAAACGAAAGTTATAATAATTAATGAACCAATGGCAAACAAAAAAATAATGAGTGAGTCCTGAACAAAAATTTAAGAGAAAGAAAATAACGAAAAAAAATAAAAATAGTCCCAACAAAATGTTTTGGGCGTAACTCTATATACATATTTTCGTTTTGAATTTAGTTTAACCTGGTAACAGGATATCGTCGCTACAGGATATCGTCGCTACAGGATATCGTCGCACTTTTCAGAGTGGAAAAGCATTTATCCATACCTTTTTTTTGGGCCGTCAAATATTCGGCAGATTTGACCTTTTGATAGTGGAATACTTCCCCTTTAATAGAGTGATCTAAGATTCAACAATATGCCGTACATAAGTCCAGCAGAAATTAGTAAAGACTGACAATGCAAGATGCATTTTTTCACAATCGTTACTCTACATTTGTATCGACGATATAATCTTATTTCCTTAAGACAGATTCATTTAACCAAGTTATCAGCAGTCGATTGATCAATTTTCTTAGGGCAAACAAATGCATAAATAGAACCATAGTCCAATACAATATAAAGCCCGTCACGCAGGAGCTGCATAAATAAGGACTTTCTTCAGAAGATGTGTAGTGTACACTACGTGTACATTCATGAATAATGTGCTTAATATAGATTACATAATAAAAGAAAAAAACACATGAATAGTTTTGCTTTTTTATATTTTAAGTAACCGATGACTCAATTATTAATTTTTTAATTAATTAATCGTGGGTTCGATTTCACTAGGGATGGTGGCTTTTCTTTGGAAAAAAGAAAGACATCAGCCCTATCCTGGCTAGAAAAGGGTGGTGACCTATAGATAACCCGTCCTAAAATTCACAGTTAATTATAATGGACGGTAATATTAAATAAATAATTAATTTTCTTTCAGATTGGTGTCAATGGTATTACTACGCTATTTAATAACTACACAAAACACTTAATTTTTTTGTTTATAGATCTTGATGGATAATAAAAGGGCCCAAATTTAAAAACAGAACAACAATCTTAACAATGAAGGGACCGGATACAGTGCCCCTAGTATTAGAAGTAACAACCAATCCCGAGGTTTGGGGGCTAAATTCCATTTGAGCATAATACAACTCTAATCCCGAGGTTTGGGGGCTAAATTCCATTTGAGCATAATACAACTCTAATCCCGAGGTTTGGGGGCTAAATTCCATTTGAGCATAATACAAGTCTAATCCCGAGGTTTGGGGGCTAAATTCCATTTGAGCATAATACAACTCTAATCCCGAGGTTTGGGGGCTAAATTCCATTTGAGCATAATACAACTCTAATCCCGAGGTTTGGGGGCTAAATTCCATTTGAGCATAATACAACTCTAATCCCGAGGTTTGGGGGCTAAATTCCATTTGAGCATAATACAACTCTAATCCCGAGGTTTGGGGGCTAAATTCCATTTGAGCATAATACAACTCTAATCCCGAGGTTTGGGGGCTAAATTCCATTTGAGCATAATACAACTCTAATCCCGAGGTTTGGGAGCTAAATTCCATTTGAGCATAATACAACTCTAATTTAGTTCATTTTTTTCAAAACCCTTTCTACTTAAATACTCACCACCTATAACAAGTATGGTTTCCATAAACCAGAAATTACTGGCGTTAATGACCACAAAGGTTGACACGCCTTAAATCTAACCAAAAAAAAAAAAAAAAAAAACAGAAATTAAAGCCGGTATAGGCAAATTAGTAATTTGGGTCTGCAGTTGACACCTCTACAAGATGGACCAATTTTGGTACATAAATTTTAACGGGGGTCATTTTCGGTATCTCTATAACGTTTTGAAGATATTTTGCAAACATTTTGTTTGTCGTGTGGACCTAAAACATATTTATGATCCTGAACTTGAGCAGAAGGCTCTAAACGAAATGATTTTATGTATTTAATTATTCATGTGTGTTGTCTATCATAGACAATCAACATATATATATATATATATATATATATATATATATATATATATATATATATATATATATATATATATAATAGGAAAATGAAAATATATCATATTATTTGAACAGCAAAACTAAAATCTTGATATCAAACGTTACATCGAATTTTCGCTCCTCCAAGGAGAAATTGAATTGCTCAGAACTGATAAATTCAAATTAATAAATTAATTATAACGGGGTAATTAAATTAATTACCGACCGAGGTGTAGTTTCTTGTGGAATTAGGTGAGAGATAATTATTGTAGAAAGCCGATCGGTTGATTCGCGAAAGGAGTAACTGTAACGCGGGGCAGGAGAAGGGGTTTGGAATCTGGAACATCGCGAGGTCTTTGCCTTGCTGCACTGACACTGATTGCTGGAGCGAGTAGGATCTAGCTTGTCGTGCAGGGGTAGTGCACTAGGTGGGTGTTAGTTTAATGCACTACCTTAGAGAAGCTGCAACAATGGAATCGAGGTCTTTGCCTTGCTGCGGTGACACTGATTGCTGGAGCGGGTAGGATCTAGCTTGTAGTGCAGAGAAAGTGCACTACCTTAGAGAAGCTGCAACAATGGAATCGAGGTCTTTGCCTTGATGCACTGACACTGATTGCTGGAGCTGGTAGGATCTAGCTTGTAGTGCAGAGAAAGTGCACTAGGTGGGTGTTAGTTTAGTACACTACCTTAGAGAAGCTGCAACAATGGAATCGAGGTCTTTGCCTTGCTGCGGTGACACTCATTGCTGGAGCGGGTAGGATCTAGCTTGTAGTGCAAAGATAGTGCACTAGGTGGGTGTTAGTTTAGTGCACTACCTTAGAGAAGCTGCTAGTATGAAATCGAGGTCTTTGCCTTGCTGCACTGACACTGATTTTAGAGCGGGTAGGATCTAGCTTGTAGTGCAAAGATAGTGCACTAGGTGGGTGTTAGTTTTGTGCACTACCTTAGAGAAGCTGCTAGAATGAAATCGAGGTCTTTGCTTTGCTGCACTGACACTGATTTTAGAGCGGGTAGGATCTAGCTTGTAGTGCAAAGATAGTGCACTAGGTGGGTGTTAGTTTTGTGCACTACCTTAGAGAAGCTGCTAGAATGGAATCTAGGTCTTTGCCTTGCTGCACTGACACTGATTGTTGGAGTGAGTAGGATCTAGCTTATAATGCAGAGGTAGTGCAATGGATCTACTGCACTAGGTTAGGGTGATCATGTAGTGCACTACCTTAGAGAAGCTACAAGAATAGAATCTAGGTCTTTGCCTTGCTGCACTGACACTGATTGTTGGAGCGGGTAGGATCTAGCTTGTAGTGCAGAGATAGTGCAATGGATCTACTGCACTAAATGCGCACGTTCTTATAGTGGACTTAGAGAAGCTTCACGAATCGCTTTTAATACAAATCTATGAAATTAAGACTCCAAAACTTGGCTCGGAAAAAGAATTCGCAGCCAATGGGAATCCATGTGGACAGTAGCCTTCCTTTGTCACATTAACAACAGACACCGCCCCCCTTCCACTAAACATGGAAAAGTATCTTTAGAGGTTATAAATGTGAAGAAGTTAGTTTTGACAAGGATGGGAATAGGCCACACGAACCTGACTCAGGTTTACATCATAACAAAGACCCTCATTTCAGAAGCATGCCAGATATCCACCACATCTTGGAGGATTGCTCAATATTCAATAGGTACTGCGGACTTCCTATTACTCGACAACAGTATCATCAGTCTTACAGGACTCGTCAGAAAATATTGACAAATTGATGGAAACAATAAAGCTTACACATAGCTAATAGAATATTTTTTTATTTTTTTAAATATTCCAATTTTACAAAATTGCATTATATCAGTTCCGGTAAATAAATAAACCATTTAGCTATTTTTTTAAGAATAAGTTTATTTTTTTAATTTAATAATATAACCTTCAGAAACTATAATTATTTAACTAAAAAGTTGCCATCTTTTTGGCACTTTCCTCCGAAAGAAAGTAGCTATTGAGGTTGCACTCATGACGGAATTTTTGAAAAATTTCTTCAGATCTTTATCGATCCTACATAGTAGACACCGAAAGTGACCCCCGTTAAAATTGATATACATCTATATATATGTGTGTGTGTCTGTTAACACGATAGCAGCCAGAGTTTTTGCTTTTTCTTCACGAAACGTGGTATATAGCGTTCAATTAGCAAACGATTGAACGAGTTCGATTACCACCAAAATCGGTTCAACTGGAGGGGGGGGGGTTACCCCAGACCCAAAAAACTAATTTGACCATGCCAGCCGTAGTTTTTGTTTGTTATATTTCAACGAAACTTGGTATTCGTTATGTTGATCTAAAGAGAGAAATACGTTGTAAAAATAAACTAAATCCGTACGTATTTTTCGTTACATTTCAACGAAACTCGGTATTCGTGGTGGTAATCAACAGAGAAAAATGGGATGTAAAAATAAACTAAATCGGGTTATTTGGAGGCCCCCCCTCCAAATAACCCGATTTAGTTTATTAGATAAGGGGGGGGGGGGTTACTCCGGACCTAAAGTACTAATATACTCATACCGGTCGCAATTTCTGACGTACGTTATTGTAACGAAACGCGGTATACGTCGTGGGTATCTCATGAGGATGAAGAGTTGCAAAAATGAAGTAAATCGGTGAATTGAAAAGGAGGGTTTACTTTAAACTCTGTTTCATTAGAATTAGTTCGCCAGACGTAGGTTTCCAAAGCCGCCGCGAGGAGCGCTATCTCCCACTAGGGGGGCTGTATCCTGTTCCTGCGTCAGATCAAAAGAAGGAAATTGAAGTTTTTGTGTATTAAGTAGTACAGCATCATGTAATACCACAACTCTGGAAGCAAATTATTTACAAAATTATTAATTGAACAGTTCTCATAAGAAATGTAAATGAGCAGAACTATTCACGTTTTTATTTTATTTATATAGGTTATTTACAGCAAATTATTCAGTAATGTAGTCTACACCACAAAAATTCTGAGGAAAGTGCTTAGTTATGCAGCTCCTGCGTGACGGTCTTCTTTTTTATGTAGTGTGTTGAACTGTTATCGAGTGAACTCGTCCGCCAGGCGTGGCGAACGGGTACCCTCGGACGAGTTAACTCGTCTGAAAATCCTAAAGGGTTAATCTATGCTTGATATATTTAGTAGTATACTTATATTATATTATATTATATATATATATATATATATATATATATATATATATATATATATGTCCAATACAGAAGACGGTGTCCCAGTAAATCACCTCAATACTTCAAATGAAAGTTTCAATAAAACTACCCATCTGTTCCCTGGAGAGATGTCTCCGTAACATCAAGGAAGATTACGAAAGAGAATTAGTACAGAGAAAACCAATTTAAGTATAAAGGAAACCGTTCTTCTTGATTGTGCAACCAGAATAGCTTCCTTAACTTAGTAGTTAAGTCTGTTAAATTCCCTTCCTCACAAATATACTTTCTATTCCTAAGAGTTTTTTAAAACGGTGGAATAATGACTCGTGATTTGGTATATATATTGGAAAAGGTGTAAAAATGGGCACAAGTGTAAATATGGTCACCCTTCCATACTTTAGCACGCCTTAAGTCGCGCATGCTTTTAGATTACATATGATACCTAGTCGTCGTCTTTAGATGGGGGTGGTGTAAAAATAAGGGTTGTTGAAATAGCGCTATGTTCTCCAGGACATAATTTCTCCGGAAACCAGACTCAAGCGATACAATTGGCACCTTTTGTTCACTGAAATCACTCGGGGAAAAATGTGGGTGAAATGCTTTAAGTGCCAAAAGTGTGCACACTTAGATTGTAAGGACTGAAAGAGCCAGTTATGTTTACCTTTGCTGTAAATTAATTATAATTGTTTTCATAGAATAAATAAATTCTCTAAAATTTTACATTGTTTTATCCTGTTATTAAATTATTTTTAGTGGAATTTTTTGAGGTGCCCCACGTTTGAAGGCCATTTTTTCTAGTGCTCCTTTAAAAGACGTTTGTAAATCGACGTTTGCACAATGGTTGAACTGATGATAATCGTTGTTTTGCCTTTAAGATATTATATATATATATAATATTGACGTATTTTGACACAACACATGACATATAGGACTACCTGTCTGCAGCATAAGCAACTTTTTTTTTTTTTTTTTGAAGCCGATGGACGAAAATTCAGCGTTTTACCCTATAGCATGTGCAGCACTATGCACCGACCGTCTGATTTTCTCTTAAACAGTTTCCCTTTAGGAAAGAGACAACTTTTTGTCACCTAAGCATTCGAGTGAACGAATACTTGTCCCTTATCACAAAGCCAGCTTAATGAGAGTGTATCAAGTACTAAGCTCTTTGTGTGACAAGTGCTAAGCTCGTCTAAACTAAATGAATAATTCCAAGACATATTTTGCGCAAACCTCAAATAGGAATTCAAATAGAAATTATAACTGGCCATAAAGAGCTAGAAGTATCTGTCATTTTTGCATTAACTCCAACAATATACAAAACAATTGTAATGATCCTTTACTGACTCAAAAAAGGAAGTTTTATTAACAGAAAAACACACCAACCCCAAGAAACCCTCTAAAGAAATGCGAGCAAAAGCCTTAAATAACCCAATTTCAATGTCACATTAATGAGTAAACACTTTCGGACAAATACGAACGGGCCTTACTCAACGGACTTATCTATCAACGGGTGAAGGAGTAGTTTTAACTTGTCACTAAGCCAGTAAAATATGCAACATTAGGCTGACAAAGAGAGAAAAATCTTTACTAAATCATAATTAAAATGCATAAATACAAGAAAACAACATGATCTAAAAAGAGGTCGTTATTAATGAACAATTACTCCTTTTAAATTATGAGTTTCTTAATATCCATTGATTATAATGAATGAATACTCATTAAAAACAGCATTTAAAAATGTTTAATAACTAAATTGATTTATTCCCTTGAAATAAATAAATATGCTAATCAGATTGAGCTAATAAGTCCACAGGATATCCAGGAGGTTGCGCGGAGCAGAAGTGGAGTCTGCTAGAATACTCGGCCTCCAACCAAGACCCGTTACTGCCACATTCCAAAGCAACGAGGCTCTCAGCGTCATCGCCATCCAGCTACGGCTCAATTATTAATTACTGGATTATTTATAAGGACAAGAGTTATTTTTAATAACCCGCCCCAATTTGGGGAATAATCAACTCCCGGAACGGAAGGTTCATTTGATTCCTGCAGCTCTTGAGAGCACACCCTTATTATAAATTGGGTTTATTTTATATTCAACTTTTGAGAAATTCTATTTCCTTCGTTTTTAGCGCGGTTCCTCCCTCCCCCCGTAGGGAGGAAACCCGCTTATACGGTTGACCTCTCGACGCAATCCGGAATTTTCATGCTTCAGATACCATAGATCAATAACATAACAGTAGGTCAATATACGTAAATATATCAAGTCCGCTAACCAGCAGAATCCGTACACCGGAAGATGCTTTTTGGAATGAAATTTGTGTAAAAAAAAATCAAAGCTTACGTTTTCGAGTTCATATCTGTAAACCTTTTCGAGAAACATTGAAACACATTTCAAACTAATTTTCAGTTTGGTTATTCAGAAACCATTAATTCACTTGGAACTTGTTCCAGGCGTTTGACATTAATCTAATCTATGATAGGTAAATTTTGGCTACGCTTGGAGTTATGGAAACACAAGATAAAATATTTCATTCAAAGGCATGAAAAGTTTTGAACCGAAGAATTTTTGATGGGGCGATGTCAATCGGAGAAATCAGGACTTCAGTCGGACATTTTTTCTTCTTTTAATCTTCTATCCAAATTTTTGTTACCAAAAATTTGACCCAAAAAAGAATCCGCTATCTGGAATCTGTAAGCATAATGAGGCAATATCTACCTGTGGTTTTGGGCGAGATTTATATAAAAAATCGTTAATTTGCAATAATAGGCTTCGAAGTACTCATTAATTGCGATTTTGGCGAGAGGAATCGAATGCTTTGACCATATCTTCTGCTGTTTTCGAGAAAAATGGGAAACATGATAGATTTGTTATTTCCTGCTCGAAAAATCGTCAATTTACCTTATAAATTTTCTCCCAATCCAAAAAATCGCCTTAAAACATGTCTTATATTATATTTAACCCTTGATATCAACCTTTGGTCGTTTCGACTGATACTTCTCGGATTTGTAATTATCGTGCGATAAGCGATCACTGTAGACGGCTAACCTTCCAGGTATTCCCAGGTACAAGTCTGTTACCTACAAGCAGCAGGAAGGAGAAGATCGCCTCGTCCTTCCGGAAGTAAGATAACCTTATCTTTATAAAAGTAGGTCATCAAAGAGCCAAATACTAAACGAACCATTCTTTCAGAAACGACATCATCATGAAAGAAGAACTAAAGCCCTATATTGTGTGTATTTTCGGAGGACTCACAGATAATCGGGTGTATCGATTTTTAACTTTTTTTTTTTTGTTTACGAATTCCTAGTTGACAAAAAGTTGTTACTAGGCACCACAAAGTGCCACAAACAATTTGGAATGTCAAAAAATGTTCAGGTGTCCCGCACAAGTTAAGAAAATTTACTAAAAAAGTTAATTTTTACAAAAATATTAAGAGAACTTAAAACACCTTTATTCTACGTTGCAATTTAAAATTCAACTAACAATAAGCACAGAAAACGATAGAAAATGTATTTAAAAAATGTAGCACATCATTTATCTCTCCCGCACAAGGCCATAAATTTCAGCACATTTTTGAAATTTTGCAGAATTTTTATATTTGTGTGGTTCATGGTTCAAACATTAAATATAACTAAACCCCCGTTAGGCTTGGTTGGAAATGTTGTAATAAGTGGAAGAACATTTCAATAACGCCAAGCGTGAACTTGAAGCAAGTGTGTGGGGGAAGGGCAGACCCTCGCACCGCGGTGATGCGCCCTCTAATCACGATAAAATCTTCTCTCTAGTGAGTGTATTCCGACATTGTGGCTTTAATAATGTCGTTTTGATAAAATTCTGAAAAGGCCACATGAAAAGTAAATTTTTGCAGGTAAATGATCAGATTTTACAACTATCTTCGTCGAAAGGTTAGAAAATGGGCCTCTAACTGCAGGGTTCTTATCTAGTGTTGAATAGATTTTATTTTTAATCATAAAATAAATAAATAGTGTTGAATAAAACCTATGTTTTAGTTATGTTTGTACACATAAAATGTAAAATAATACCTCCAAGCGGAGCTAGATCTTAGGGTGCTATAATATAGGAAACGGACAGTATCCTAAGCGAAAATCACTCCATTTAAGCACCGATTTCTACGAACGAGATCAATCTATCATAAATCACATAAACCCCTATTTATAGGATACTAGCTGTTACCCTGGGTGCTAAGCTACACCTACTTTCTGCATCTATAAAAGCAAAAATAAATTAGGAACCAAATAATTAATATTAAAATCTAATAACGCAAATCTGTAACTATTTGAGTTCATTGTTTCGAACTCGTGATCTCCGAACTGTGAGTCATAGACGATTTTAACCTAGCCTATGACTCTCCCCGTGTCAAGTCCTAGCTGTGTGCCACGTTTGGTCAAAATCGGTCAAACGGTGTGGATTTGTATAAGGAACAAACATACAGACAGACAGCTAGTAGACGTGTTTGACCTGGCCTACGAAACTTCCCGTATTAAGACCTACTAGTATTCCAAGTTTCGTCAAAATCGGTCAAACGGTGTGGATTTGTATAAGGAACAAACAGACAAACGGACAAACAGACAGACACATGATTTTTATATATATAGATTTAATAAGCTATCGAATGGATTTACTTATTTCCCTACCGGTTTCGAAATATATCCGAAAATACCAAAAGAAAAAATCTAGTTTTTCCATTTTCCTCGATAAAGGGATTAGAAATGACCTTAAAAATGGTTATATTAGATTCAAACGTATACCTGGAAGCCAGTAACCGAAAACACATGTTGGCGCTCGTGAAAATCGCCCGAAAAAAACCATGTTCCGGTGGAAGGATTCTGCAGGGTAATGAACTTTACCTGTGACGCTAAGTATTTTTGTATCAATCAAATTTCATTCAATTTCGTGCATTTTTGAGCCGGCTAGAGAGCAGGCGGGCAGACATATATATGAAGAAGAAAAAAAAAAAAAAATGTATTTGTAAATGTTTCACATTACATAGTGGAGGTTATCATCTCTTAATACAAAAATATACAAAAAATTATCATGTCTTGATATAAATACAAAAAAAAATAATTATCAGTAAAAAATAAATAACATTCTTCTACTCTAAAAGTAACAGACTTTTAAACTAAATTTTTATAATTATTATTTTCCCCCTTCATTTACTAATACATTACATAGACGCCTATAAAATAATTTTCCCCCTTCATTTACTAATACATTACATAGACGCCTATAAAATAATTTTCCCCCTTCATTTACTAATACATTACAAAGGCGCCTATAAAATAATTTTCCCCCTTCATTTACTAATACATTACATAGACGCCTATAAAATAATTTTCCCCCTTCATTTACTAATACATTACATAGGCGCCTATAAAATAATTTTCCCCCTTCATTTACTAATACATTACATAGACGCCAATAAAATAATTTTCCCCCTTCATTTACTAATACATTACATAGACGCCTATAAAATAATTTCCCCCCTTCATTTACTAATACATTACATAGACGCCTATAAAATAATTTTCCCCCTTCATTTACTAATACATTACATAGACGCCTATAAAATAATTTTTCTTTCTCCTCAATTTAATTATTTCGTTTTATTATTATTAATTGGTCTATAGCCCTTAATTTCTGCAATATGCTGATATTTATTCATTTAGTTTTATTCATTCATAAAATATCCTTAATTCATAAACTAACTTTTTCCATCAATAACTCATTCATTTATGATAAAATCTCTTATTTTTAATGAGTTTGTAATGTAATAATAAATATTGTTCAGTTTTTCTTTTAGACATATATATATATATATATATATATATATATATACATATATGACCTGATTTCGTCATAAAGGCACCTCATAAGCGGGTTTCCTGCTTATCACTAGGGATAAGAACAGGAACGCCCTGAGATTTTGCTACAAATCAAGGCGTGTCAACCTTTGAGGTCATTAACGCCAGAATTTCATGTTTAATTGGCGGTATGAGAACATCGACAAAATGTGAAGTAACTCAACTGCATTTCATAATATTTTAGTTCATATCCGACATTTTTTCTTCTTTCGTAATGCTAACTTTAGCGCAAACATTGGTCCATGTATGTATGAAGCACTTCCCGGAGATTACTGTTAAGTACAAGGTAAAAAATATCCCTTAGCAGGAAACGGCGAATATTTAACAATTCTATGGAATTATAGCAAGCCCCATCTATGTTATGAAAACAGGACCGGGAAGGAAAGGAAATGAGAAACCGAGAAAAATAGGAACCCGTTGGGGGGGGGGGGCTGACCGACGGAAATAGACTTCCTGAATAGCTCTCAACAGCGGGAGCTGGTAAGCTTCTCTTCACAAATATATATACACACACACATTTGCTTTTGACAAACCACAGCGAGAAAACAAATATCCGCTCTCGGCGGTGTTTTGGTCACAATAACTGATTCCGTGCGAATAAAATACAACTACATTGTTTGTTCAGCTGAGCGGGTTGGTGAACTATTCCTGTCACTGTAGATGAACCGACAAACACAGACAAATAGCATACGAACTTCATAATGGCTATTGAAAATTACGGTGTTATCAACGAGTTGGATTGACTAGAGTTTCGATATACCTTGAGCGAGCGTAGCGAGCGGAAACGCATAGCAATTATGCCATTAACAGAAGTGCTACTGGTTTCCCAGGTTATATAACATTAGCAATTATGTTAATTGCTATGCGTTTCCGCTCGCTCAAGGTTATATCTAAACTCTAGTTAATCCAATTCTTAGGTAATATAGATCACTGGTTTTTCGGTGGAAATGGGTTGATATGCAATTTTAACATTGCATGAAAAGAGTACTTTTTCAGTCGTTGATAAATCCCAAATACTCATTTCCCTAGCCGAAAGAACAGCACAAAGGACAGTACAACACTAAGAAGTAAAACAACAAACAATAAATATAACTTGTAAAAAACACAAACCTAAAAGTAAGTGAACACAAAACGACGACTGGAACGGAAGCCAATGAAATTGCCCATATGAACCAATAGAAACGCTTCATCCTTCTCGAGATCGGTGCAACTAGTACGTAAGTACCAAAATTACAATAGTCTCTTAAGTTCCTCCTCAGTAATAAGTCAACCAGAGGCCCGGTGGCCATGAGTGTTGAGGCGTGAGCACTTAACATTCCGTGCCAAGGCTCGATTCCCTCTAGGGGTGGTGGCTTTTCTTTAGAAAAAAGAAAAGGCATCAGCCCTATCCTGGCTAGAAAAGGGTGGTAACCCGTCCCAAAATTCTTAGTTAATAATAATGGACGTTAAAATTTAAATTAATAAATAAAAATTCAACCAACTATTCGCAGAATTATTATCGAGGATCAACTTTTTTGGGCTAAGAAAAACAATCAGATTTTCAGAAAAATCGATAACTTGTAAGTTTTGACATTCTTCGATAAAGAATGCCTGAGAGATGGAGAAAGACCATTACAATTAGGTGGCCATGATGAAAATGTATAGCCACATCTCCTTGACAGATTGTTTTTCAAAACAGAAGCTCAACTACTCCTTAAATGTTGTCTAACAACAAACGTAACCAAAATGTCAATATTTATCATAGTTTGGAATTATATGAAACATGTAGAAAAAAGTTTCAACTGAATCCATTGTCTCCAAGTATCTAAACCGAAAAATATTTAGGAAAATTAGATTTATCTACGTTTCTTGAAAACGTTTACCGATATCGGCTTGTAAATGGTTTTATTCGTTTCCCTACGTTAGAAAACCAATGAAAAATGTACCTGAACGCCTATAAACGCAAAAGCCGTAAGGGCTACGGTATTTTTACACGAAGTTTGCCGATAAAAAAGTGTTCCGGACGACGGTTTCTGTTAATTTACGAACAAAAATTTGTGCAAAATGTCTTCAAAATTGAATAAATTTTGGGACAGCTAGAGAGTAAATAGGCTAATATATATATAGATTTACGTATTTTTTAGATTACATTTTTACAAAAACGGGTTTGAATATGTTTTCGAGGATCTCAGGCTGAAATAAGTGCTTAAAACGTCGAAAGAGTTAGTTTATTTAATTCGAACGGTTCTTGACGTATGCTCAGTGATTTATGGCTTATTAATAAAATTGATTTTAGCAGAAAAATGAATTTGCTAGTAAATTAAGATACTTAAAATGAGTCAAAATACTTGGTTGTTTGTAATGTAGTTGTCAAGGCAAAAGTCGAAGAGTAAATTGCCGCTACTGAAAGTATTCAGTTCATAATGGCGCCTAAATGTCTGTTGTCTTCAAGATTTCGTGATATTAAGATTTTCAGGGTTTTATTAGGTAGTCACTTAAGTAATGTTGCTATTTGATATTCTGTCTGTGTTTTTGTTCCCTCCTTTTTAATTTTTTTTTTTTTTACATTTTTTGTTTATTATAGCATTAAATACACTTCTATTTATCATGTTTATTTTTCTATCTAAATTCATTGAAATTCATTTTTGAGCCCGTTAGAGCCCGAATATATCAGGTCATCCCATAACAGTAAGTAATGTCGGTTTTTATTATTCTGTCCGTTTAAATACACTCCTTTTCAATTATTTTTTGTATACAGTTTTTGTTTATTATAACATTAAATACACTTCTATTTATCATGTTTATTTTTCTATCTAAATTCATTAAAATTCATTTTTCAGCCAGTTAGAGCCCGAATATATCAGGTCATCCCATAACAGTAAGTAATGTCGGTTTTTATTATTCTGTCCGTTTAAATTCCCTCCTTTTCAATTAATTTTTGTATACAGTTTTTGTTTATTATAGCATTAAATGCACTTCTATTTATCATGTTTTGGTTGGTGAAACTTATTTGTTTTGTGCTTAAATTTCATTGGAAATTGGACTCCAAAGACAACACTTACGCCAAGTTATGCTTCGGGAATTCGATAAAGAAGAATATAATGCTTCAACTTATGAAAAACTTTTATACGAAAATGTCATTAGTGAGTGACAAGTGCAGGGGTGGTTTGAAGGATTTCGAGCGACAAACCGTAAGCTTGAAGACGAGCCTCGTACAGGTCTAGCAGCAGAGCTTGACGACAAACTCCTGCAGGCTACAGGTTTATTAAAGCATTAAAACCACTTCTATTTGTCATGTTTTGGTTGGTGACAAATGTATATTCTGTGCTGAAATTTCACTTGAAATGGATCACCCAAGACTAGTACGCCATGTTTTGGGAATTAAATAAAGCAGAAAATTCTGCTTAAACTTATCGAAAACTTTAGGAACAAGTGAAGCGGTCGTTTGAACAATTTCGAGAACCGCAACGAAAGGAAACCGCAAGCTTGAAGACGAGCCTCATACAGGTGGACCAACAGAGCTTGACGACCAACTCCTGCAGACCACTGTAGAAGAAAATCCTGTTGTAACAGTAGAAGAGCTAGCAGAAAAACTTGGATCGACATATTCTACAGCCCACCGACATTAGTTATGGCATGACTGATACGAAACTACATAACTATGTTCGGGCAATGGTAACCATGTAGTTTTTTGTCCTTAAATACAAACAAACAAACAAACAACAACATAACTAAGTACATTTACAAACTATGTACACTTATTCCAAAATTTCCAAATGACACCATTATTAAAAAGTTATGGAAACGCATTACTTCAAGGATAACGCCGTTCCTATTTCTATCCTACGCTATACAGCCCAGACAACGAATGCTTGCTATAGGTGGACATTTTAGGAACAAAATTTTTGACTTCGTAACTTTTTTTGGGCTGGTTCGGAGGTGAACATATCAAAAGTCCTCGACCGTAGCCAGGGGGGGGGGGGGGTAGGAGGTCAAATTTTTCGGGGTTTCACTTATATTTCGGAAACCCTGCGTCCTAGCGACATGACTATTCTAAGTTCTTCGAGATGTCTTTAGTTTTCGTAATATCCGCTCTTGAAAGTCTATTATTTTGGGGAAAAACACTTTTGCCGCATATTGTTTCCCCGTTTTGACCGGATAACTCTTCAACAATGAAATAAATAACGTTCATAGGGTTGTAGAGTATTGCATTCCCTTCAATAATATATATTACTTTGCTGTTTTATGTATTTTCCTTTAAACGTAAAAATAATTTCAGTGTTCACCGTGAATTCTGAAATTTAGCGACTAATAGTCCAGGCAACTAAGAGTTATAGATGGAAATGTTTGGAGCACAAATTTTGGTTTCATAACTTTGTTTCCGCTAGTTAGGAGGTCATCATATCAAAAGTCCTCGCCCGTAGCCTTCGTGCCGGGGGGAGGGGGGTTTAGAAGGCCCCATTTTTCGGGTTTTCACTTATATCTCGGAAACCCTGCGTCCTAGCGTCATGACCATTCTATAACAAAGGAAAGCTGATTAAATATGCGACAAGTTCAACTCAATGAAGTTTTTCGATATATCTTTAGTTTTCAAAATATCCGCTCTTGAATGTCTGTCATTTTGGGGGAAAAACAGACTTGTTGCTCTTTCTGACCGGATAACTCTTTAACGATAAACCCAAAAAATAAATTCCGTTCATAAGATTGTAGAGCATTACATTCCCTTCAAGAATATCTATACCTTTGCTATTTTATGTATTTCCCTTCAATATGGGCTGATATTTAAAAACTCGCAAAATGTTTTTCGTGGCCTGTTTTCCTCCTGTTGGCACATTTTCTCTGCATGGTCCACTCGTCGCGACACTAAGACACTAAAATAGAAATGAAGTGTTGTTTTTAGTGGTACCTAAGTCATATAAAACGGAAGATAACGTAAGAATAGATAATTGGGTCAAAGATAATGGAGATAACAACATAATATTTTTGGGTATGTCAAAGCTTACATAATCGTCTCAGCATGATAAGGGGTTTTGTGTAGAGGGTTTATTTATTTAAATTTTAACGTCCATTATTATAAACTACGAATTTCCGGACGGGTTATCTATAGGTTACCACCCGTAGAGGGCTTAAGAAAAGCTCTAAATTAACTACAACAGAAAATCTGCTCTACTTCCAGAGGAATTAATGTCCTAGTTAATACTTTAAGGCCATATATTCCTGGAGTTAAGCAATTATGAATGGTAACCCGACAGGAGCGTATATAGGAAATAATTTCGGGAGGGGCTGGAACCACCGGGAGGTATAGAAACCCCTCAAGATGGAGAGGGTTCAAAACATGAATGGTTAACCAAAGAAAACGCTATTACACCCAAAAAAACAATGTTTTCTTTGAATGAAGTTGTATTATTTAACGTATTTTTGAAGTTTTACGACACATTTGTACTGATTAAATCAAGCCACTCAAACCCACACCGTTATATACGCCCATGAGAGCCGAGGAAGTCTGGTTTGAGAAGGACCTTGATTGCCCAGACGGGGCCTGCATGACGTTGCACTGCCCTCATTCCATCGCCTCAATACAAGAGCAAGATATCATCCTTAAACCGACTAAAGGAAAAAGCGGCCGAAAAGTTGTGTCATCAAGACATAGTATTAGTATAAGTATTTCATAATTAATTCGCCAAAAATTGTTTTTCATTATAAACACGCAGGTATATTTTGCGTAAGCTACCAAGAAGTATCAATTATACGAGATCCGGACCACCACGAAGTCCAATTATTTAAAATTGTTTTTTTTGCATAACTTCGACGATATAATATTTCCAGGATGTTATTTAAAGAACATATCGTCTTAAATTCTTAGAATGAAAAAGTGAATAGGTACAATAATTGATTTTAATAGTAATTAGTAACTTTAATTGATTTTACAAAGAAATAAGAAACTACATACCAATGACAAATATAGTAGCTAATAGTAACAAATTAATTAATGTTACTATTAGCTACTATATTTGTCATTGGTATGTAGTTTCTTATTTCTTTGTAAAATCAATTAAAGTTACTAATTACTATTAAAATCAATTATTGTACCTATTCACTTTTTCATTCGACTCATTCTAAGAATTTAAGACGATATGTTGTATCTATAGCTCTGTTACCTATCACAATCATAATTTTTTTTGTTGAAAGGAGATCGTTGACCGTAGATGATGCAAGGTAGGGATTGTCGGGGTTCGGTCACTGCTACTTAATAAAACTACATTTTATCATAAAAATGGTTTTATTGTGCCGACGTTTCCGAAATAAATATAGACTACGCCCGTCTATATTTCTAAACCCCATTCTTTTTACAAGCTTATAAAGTATACATTTTTTCCAATTAGCCAGGCCTGGCCTGGGCCCCCACGGCGCCCGGGCCCGGGACAACTGTACCCGGTTGTTCCCCCCATGTGGCGGCCCTGATTGAAATTATTTATCAAAAGAAGTAATATAGAATTTCAGCACTTGTTCAAAACTTGGGCAGCCTGCAACAAAACGTTCCAAACGGGATTCGGAATTTCACACCTCTAAGATCAACTGGGCTTGAATTCTTGACTGTATGCAACGTACTAAACCAAGCTCCGTTTCTGTGAGTTGTATCTCTTCATAACCACCCTCAGACCCACAACCGCTTTATTATTTCCAATCCTCCTTAGAATTCTTCTATAAGTTGATAAATAACGTTTAAGTAATCGTGAAAAATATTTCTCAACACAGCAAGGCGAAGATGCTCCATTCCTGGACGGGTTTCTTGGTAGCGATGAGTTTACGTACCCAAAAATGTTTGAACGCGTACTTGTCACAAAGCTAGCAACTACAAAGCTTGTGTAAATTGTGCGTAACTCATTGAACTAACCTAAACATTGCCTCTTGAATTATTTCAGCAAGAAGTAACGTTTAGTTTCTATATTCAGGGACATTATACTGACCTCATTCAGCTAAGACAATGAAAGCCCCTAATCGCCAAGATAACATCCTCAAGCATGACTAATTGGAGGAAATAGACATTGGGGCCATTCTAGCCAGTCCTAGAACCTCATTCTGTCTCTTGTATCATTAACTCTAGAATGTGCTTTGTGGAAACTAGAGAGTCCTCGGATTAGGTTTGGGCGATAATCGATAGTTGAGCACTATCGATTGGCCGATACTATTGGTGAAAATATATCGATAGTTATTCGATAGTGGCTTTCCCAATTCCTTACCTACCTGTGCCATAATGAATTTCATGTTATTGAGTTGAATTATCTATTACTTGCAGGATTAGGTATATTTATAAGATTACACAAAGGTTTAAAACAAAAAAACTATTTTTTTTTAATTTATAAAAAGCATTTCCAAAGATAAAAATATCAAGAGGCACAAAAAAGTGGAATTATTTTAAACTGTTTTAGTTTTTCTCCTTGAGCCACATATTACCAGAAAGGAAGACCAACATTTCCACTTTTCTTGGCTCAGTCTGTTCCGCAGCTCAGAAACGATTTTTCCAGCTGCTGAAAATACACGTTCTAAGGCTACAGACGAGCCTGGAACACCAAGGCATTTTCTGCGAACATTATGTAGTCGGTTGTATTCACCGGACGGTTATTTTTTCAGTATTTAATTCACCAGAACCGTGTCAGTATTTAATACCACAGCCTCCAGTTGCCGAGAACTTCAATTCTTGAAAAAAAGTAAAAAAATATCGATAGTTCATGACTACTATCGATAGTCATGAACTAACGATACATCGTTAGTGACTATCGCCTATCGTCCTCCCTACCTCAGATTCTGAAGTCACCAGGAAAAGAGACATCGTGAAAGGCCAGGTTATCCAAGCACTCCAAAAAACTACCAATGCATGCAGAGAGCATTGCTGAATATTATGCATGTCCTTAAAAGTAGGATAGTTGCTCACGCTAGCGAAGTGAGTAACTGGTATGTTTACAAAACCTCCAGACTCCTTGGTGCAAAGCGGGACACCATTTACACACGAGCAATCACTGAAAAGCACTAGTGTATATAGAAAATAATTTTGTGGGGCTGGGAGCACCTAGGCATTTGGGGTGTAGGGAAAATTTTAAATATTTTAGTGTAAAATGGTGGGTTTTAAGGCCCTCTGGACACCGAGTAGACCAGGGTAAATGTAGAAGATATTTTTCAACGTTATAGGTATTTTTAAAATAAAATGTTCTCACCAAAACAAAATAGGGGGGGGGGGCTGCAGCCCTCTTAGCCCCCCCTTATATACGCCCATACTGAAAACCCGAATCAAATGCAAAAATAAGGTCTGCAAAAAGGATTCATTTGATTTCCCACGTCATATTAACAACACAAATCGCCTGGATGTGTTCCCATGGCAAGAGTATAAGATGAATAAAAAAAACTGTTCTTTTTTTTTTTTTGTATTCATTTAGTATTACAGTACCTCACATACTTGACATTCCGGAAGAAAATTAATAATTGAATCCGCTGTTCACTACAAAACTTTCTGTTTTTTTATTTATATAGGTTATTTTATGCAAATTATTCAGGAATGCAGCCTAGACTAACCAAATTCTGAGGAATGGGCCCATTCATGCAGCTCCTGCGTTATTTATTAACAACTGATAGATCACTTTATATTTTTAAATTTCTCATTGATATTTATAACTAGAGCCCGGAAGTTAGGCATTTATTTTTGGTTAAAATAGGTAGGCAAAAAGGCACTTTAAAAACTGAAAATAGGCAGTACTGGAATTAAAATAGGCATTTATTAGGAGGAAGGCAAAGAGGAATCTCACTCATTATTAGTGAAAATATGTATTCATTTCTTTATTATCAATTTATCATAGAATTAGTGTACTTACTCTTACTTTCTCTTGTTACAAGCAACTCCATGATACCTTCTCAGAAAAAATGTTTTTCATCATGGAAAAACTTCCTCTGCATTATGTTATCATTTCGAAATCCGGAATACCAGGTAATTACGTATTGTCAGAGCAAAAGGGGTGTGAGGAAGAAGACGTACTTCTCTCATCTCTCATCTCAGACGTACTTCTGCATTCCTTCTACAAAATAAGGTTCTGTTATTTACAAGGTTCAATACATGGGTCGGGAAAATAAGCTTTCGAATATATATTTGTGACGGCTATATGTAATTTAATTTGTGCAACGTTTTTTGTCTTCGATAAACGGAAATTCATTATGTGATTTTTAATCATCAGATTTAAAATCACATAATGGATTACGTGATTTTATATCCATTCAGATAAAAAAGGGATTTTGCCTAACTTCCGGGCTCTATTTATTACCTTACAATTAGTCCTCTAAAGGTTTCCAATGTTGTGGAAATCTATCTATATATATATAAATCACGTGTCTGTCTGTTTTTCTGTTTCTTTGTTCCTTATACAAATCCACACCGTTTGACCGTTTTTGACCAAACTTGGAATAATGGTAGGTCTTGATACGAGAAATCTCCTAGGCTAGGTCAAAAATATCTACCAGCTGTCTGTCTGTATGTTTGTCCCTTATACAAATCCACACCGTTCGTCCGATTTCGACTAAACTCGGTACACATGTAGATCTTAATCTGGGGAGTGTCGTAGGCTAAGTCAAAAACGTCTACCAGCTGTCTGTCAGTATGTTTGTCCCTTATACAAATCCACACCGTTCTTCCGATTTTGACTAAACTCGGTACACAGGTAGATCTTAATCTGAGGAGTGTCGTAGGCTAAGTCAAAAAAATCGACCAGCTGTCTGTCAGTATGTTTGTCCCTTATACAAATCCACACCGTTAGACCAATGTTTACGAAACTTGGTATACATGTATGTCTTGATACGGGGGGTGTTATAGGATAGGTCAAAGTCGTCTAGGACTCACAGTTGGGAGGCCACGGGTTCATAACAGTTACAGATTCGTGTTATTAGATTTTAATAATACTTATTTGGTTTCTAATTTATTTAGGCTATTCTATACGCAGAAAGTAGGCGTAGCATGGCACGCCGGGTAACGGCTAGTAAATAAGAAATAAATGAAAATATAAACTTAGCACAAAGGATCGATTTCATTCACTAAGAGCTCAAAAGAATTCCATTATAGTATCAAGATTTACTGTTCTTTTACAGCTTGTCTAGTTTTTAAAAGGCAAAAAAGAGGTTATAATACGGCTGGAAAAAAACCTGAGGGAGAGTCGTTATAGTGGCTGACGCTACCTAAGAATAGCCCCAGGGGGTTTCCCAAGGGGCCATCTGGTACTTGGGGTTTGACACGCCAAGGCTACGGCACTGGGTGCACCCTTATGCAGCACCTACTTTGGTCCCGATCCGATCCGATAGCCAACGACTGTCGGAAGGAAGACCTGAGGGGGGGGGGGGGTCGTTAAAGTGGCTGATGCTACCTAAGAATAACCCCAGGGTGTTTCCCAAGGGGCCATCTGGTACTTGGGGTTCGACAAGCCAAGGCTTACTGCAATGGAATGCATAAGGGTGCGCCTACATTGGTCCCGATCCGATCCGATAGCCACCGACTGTCGGAAGGAAGACCTGAGGGGGGGGTCGTTAAAGTGGCTGATGCTACCTAAGAATAACCCCAGGGTGTTTCCCAAGGGGCCATCTGGTACTTGGGGTTCGACAAGCCAAGGCTTACTGCAATGGAATGCATAAGGGTGCGCCTACATTGGTCCCGATCCGATCCGATAGCCACCGACTGTCGGAAGGAAGACCTGAGGGGGGGTCGTTAAAGTGGCTGACGCTACCTAAGAATAACCCCAGGGTGTTTCCCAAGGGGCCATCTGGTACTTGGGGTTCGACAAGCCAAGGCTGCGGCACTGGGTGCACCCTTATGCAGCACCTACTTTGGTCCCTATCCGATCCGATAGCCCCCGACTGTCCGTAGAAAAACAAACACTTGCATCTCAATGGTGGTGCCTACATTGGTCCCGATCGGATCCGATCTCATGAGCACCCATTCTCGGCCGTTCAAACTTTTTTGTTTCTAGATCGATATCAGACGACCGACGCAAAAGGGCAAACGACATATTGTGTTTCAAAAACGTCTAAATCTAAACCAATTTCAATTAATTTGTTAAAAATGAAAACTAATAAAATTTTGAACAACTTTATCCACTCGAAATTTGTTTTTTTGTTTCCCTTGTTTATTAAATTACGTGGATGTTTATAACCTTCCAAATTTTATAGCCCTCCAATGTTTATAACCTTATATCTAACTTTCTTATAAATTATTTTAAAATATGAATACTAAAGGTTGATTCAGGATAGACACATTCTGGGCCGGGCCGAGCCACGGTGAAACAATCACAGCAGAATAAAACACGGGGGCCCGGTTGTTACAGGGTTATCGGAACAAAAATATCGTCGCACTAACGTCCTATAGTTTTTACGGTTCACGTTTTATAGGTTCTGTAACGCACGAAAACTAATGAAACCATTTACAATCTGATAACTGTAACCGTATTCGAAAAAAGTCAATAAAAATAGTTTTCGGTTTGAGTACTTACGATCGTTGGATTCAATGGAATTTTTACATAATAGAAATTCATCTAAACTGAGATATTTATATTTTGGTTACATTTCGAGCCGAAGAAATATTCGAAACAAATATTTTATTAATAGACATGAAAATTTTTGGGATATTCTTATACTTTCTTAAATATCTCAAAAACTGTTAGAAAATCGTTGTAAGTGGAAGGTGACCATTCGGGAGCTTACTAAATTCTCAACAAAAAAGGATCTGGAGAATTTTTTATGAATCATTAAGACACAACATTAACTGATTCTATTGTAAGCTTTCCAAATGACACTTGGGATAAGAATGAAAACGAACTAAGATATTCTAGAGAGTCGGACTTTTTTTTGTCTACGATTGGTTTAATACTCAATTTGAGAAAGTGTCAGATAGATCATAAAATATACCTCGATTGAATAATTTTGATTCCCAGCAAAATAACTTTGAGTAAAATTTGCCTAATGTATTGTATATATTTTCCTACTGGATGTTAGGTTTAGACTACAGGCCCAGAGGATGTAGGCTTGTGACGTCTACAGTGTGTCAAGGTCTTCCATTGTTCCCATCTTCTTGCTTCAGAGGGGGCCACGCCCGGCTCGAGCATTTATATACTTAGAATTCTTCAAGTAGAAGCATCTAGTTCCATACACTGCTGATTCAGGCCTTAAGCAATGTTATTCGAAAATTTCATTTGGCTTTTGAGGCCCTAAAACATGTATCTTAATCCGTATAAAGTACTTAAGGCAGGAACTGCGTCATCTTTGGACGTTTCCATTCACATCCCTAGTGTCATTAGTAAAAGAATAGAATCTAGTCATTGGTTGTTTTGAGTTTTCGTAAAAAATATTACAATAAAATCTTAAAAAGAAGCAATATAACATTTTAAGCGCCACAAAAGAAAACTGATTTTATCCTAATCGGAAATTACTGCATCCTCTTTCTCAGGGTTTGCTCTTGGAAACACTATAACACAATGATAGTTTTTCATTGTCTTCTCTTAGTTTACTCAAATAATCATTTTACTGTTATTTGCAATTAAAAACTACAACAGCCAATTAAAAAAGTTACGTACATAGAGGCAAACCCTTGTCGAAAATAACCAAACTAACAGTTATGAAATGCTAAGGTTTGCGTCATGAGGTTAACCTCATAAGCGGCTTTCCTCCCTATGAGTGAGGAAGGAACCGCGAGAAAATACCAGCATATCCTAAACCATGAAGCAGTGCATATGAAGAATGTGAGTCAGTAAAATAAGTATTACAAATATTACTTATCTACCCAATTTTACTGTAAAATGAAAAAAAAAAAAAAAATCAAAACCTTGACAAAAAACCCGGTAAAAAGAATGAAACCGGCACTCTTTCATTTTAAGAACCGATTTCCCCGATTGAGGCCACTCTATCAAACATTGTATACGAACCGCTTTTGTAGGAAATTCAATATGCTTTCAAATATATGCATTAAGTTTACTACGATTTCCCAAACGGTTTCGAGATGTATAAAACTATATGCGACAACGCCGACAAAAGTCTAATTATTTCAACTTTTCTCAAAAACGATTACAGATGGGATGCGAAAGGTCCACCCACGTCCAATTTACTTATAAAAATGTTCTTGGAATTCAATTAACGAAAAAACGTTCGTTTGGAGCATTTTCCTCAACAACGGTAATATAGATCCTTTAGGTCGAATTACCTAAGAATCATCTACCAAAAAGCCCAGCAACGCAAAAACGTAAGCGTTACGATTTTCTTCATGCGAATTCAGCCGAACGGATTACGAAATTAACCTTTCAAATCATACAAATTATTTTTCTATCTAAATTCGTTAAAATTCATTTTTGAGCCAGTTAGAGCCCGAACATATCAGGTCATCCCATAAGTAATGTCGGTTTTTAATATTCTGTCCGTTTAAATACACTCCTTTTCAATTAATTTTTTGTATATCATGTTTTGGTTAGTGAAACTTATTTGTTTTGTGCTTAAATTTCATTGGAAATTGGACTCCAAAGACAACACTTACGCCAAGTTATGCTTCGGGAATTCGATAAAGAAGAATATAATGCTTTAACTTATGAAAAACTTGTGTACGAAAATGTCATTAGTGAGGGACAAGTGCAGCGGTGGTTTGAAGGATTTCGAGCGGGAAACCGTAAGCTTGAAGACGAGCCTCGTACAGGTCTAGCAACAGAGCTTGACGACAAACTCCTGCAGGCTACAGGTTTATTAAGGAATTAAAACCACTTCTATTTATCATGTTTTGGTTGGTCACACATATATAATCTGTGCTGAAATTTCACTTGTAATGGATCACCCAAGACACCACCACTACGCCATGTTATGCTTTGGGAATTAAATAAAACAGAAAATTGTGCTTAAAGTTATAGAAAACTTTAGGAACAAGTGCAGCGGTGGTTTGAACGATTTCGAGCGGGGAAACCGCAAGCTTGAAGACGAGCCTCGTACAGGTCTAGCAACAGAGCTTGACGACCAACTCCTGCAGGCTACAGGTTTATTAAGGAATTAAAACCACTTCTATTTATCATGTTTTGGTTGGTCACACATATATAATCTGTGCTGAAATTTCACTTGTAATGGATCACCCAAGACACCACCACTACGCCATGTTATGCTTTGGGAATTAAATAAAACAGAAAATTGTGCTTAAAGTTATAGAAAACTTTAGGAAGAAGTGCAGCGGTGGTTTGAACGATTTCGAGCGGGGAAACCGCAAGCTTGAAGACGAGCCTCGTACAGGTCTAGCAACAGAGCTTGACGACCAACTCCTGCAGGCTACAGGTTTATTAAGGAATTAAAACCACTTCTATTTATCATGTTTTGGTTGGTCACACATATATAATCTGTGCTGAAATTTCACTTGTAATGGATCACCCAAGACACCACCACTACGCCATGTTATGCTTTGGGAATTAAATAAAACAGAAAATTGTGCTTAAAGTTATAGAAAACTTTAGGAACAAGTGCAGCGGTGGTTTGAACGATTTCGAGCGGGGAAACCGCAAGCTTGAAGACGAGCCTCGTACAGGTCTAGCAACAGAGCTTGACGACCAACCCCTGCAGGCTACTGTGGAAGAAAATCCTGTTGTAACAGTCGAAGAAGAGCTAGCAGGGAATCGTGGATCGAGAAATTTTACAGTCCACCGACATAAATTGAAATTACAAATAGGACGACCTTATATTTATACAATTTCGAGCAACTGTTATTTTCAGCGTCATGAGTGAGGACAACCTATGGGGTTGAGGGAGAAAACAGCCTAAAATTAATCAAAAGTTTGGCTGTTGAAGTAAACCTTGCCAGAAAGTAGAGGCCAAGAGGTGGAAAGTTCGCCCCTGAAAGCTAATGGAATCGGACAATGTAGATCGGGAGACAAGGAGCCGATGAAAGTGCCGGGGGCTTTCTTCAGGATCGATAAGCAGCTTTCCCTACAAGACTTGGAAATCATTTTAAACAGTTTCTTAAAGATTCTGGGTCACTTATACTTTTTTTTTTTAAGCTGCACTTTCCTATATATTGCAACAACAGAAAATACGGCCTATATACTGCTACAGTACTGCATTTTTACTGGAGCTTAGTAACACATCAAACCTAATAGACCATGGTGCATTTGTTTCAAGTTGGATGTTGGCAGAGGGCAAGCTAATTTTTGCGGGAATATTTTCGGAACAACTCATTTAACAATAATTGAAGGGGTCAGGGCAAAATACTGCCAACCAACATTTTTAACAAAACTTAACTGTAGCTGCTATTGGGATACTATTGCTGCTATGTGGGACTATCAGGGGGGATGAAAATGCTAATGAAATATGACTACAAGCTCTGTGTGCTACTTAATTTTGTTGTTCCTAACCATTTCAACTGATAGTCCCACATAATATCCACCATATAGCAGCTACAGTTAAGGTTTGTTAAAAATGTTGCTTGGCACTATTTTGACGAAAAATGTTCGGGGAAATTATCGATTTACACATACCTCCATTATTGTTATGGGATTTGTTCCCAAGATATTCCAGCAAAAATTAGCTTGGCCCCTTTCTACATCCAGGTCTTATTATTGTTGACACTATTTTTCACTATATAATTTAGCAGGAAAAAATTCATTTACTACACGCCGTTTATCAATAATCCAATCTTCATGTTTCATGTCTCTTTAATGCCTTCTCAGGAGCACTTAAAATAACAATTTCTCTCTTAACCCTAGAGAATTGTCTCCGGATTGGGCCACGTCAAGACTGACTTTGTACCCTTGACTTGTGTAGAAGTCGAAGGAAAGATTTGTCTGGCAGTTGAGAGCTCTTCATATCTCTCGCATTCTTTCTCTTCTCATTTCTCGAATTTAGGCCCATCTAGTGTTACCGTAGCGTACTTCTAGTATTTCTAGACTAGTTTTGCGCAAAGAAGAAAAGTCAATGCGCTATAAGTGTGAGTAGCAAAAGTATCCCACACAGGGGACGAGAGGCTGTGTGCGAGGAACCCTTCACCGTGCGTCTCTCTTGGTATGAAAAGGGTTAAAAGCGTAAGAGCTGAAACATTTAGCGTAAAATAATGGTGTGTCGTTAAAGAAATGTATTTATTTATTCATTTCGAGAGCTTTGCAACAAGGGGGATCTGCTCTATTGAATAACAAAAAATAAAAACAATAAAAAAAAAATTTAGGATAAATAATAATAAGAAATACAATAAAGTAATTGGTTATGAATTAATTGGTCATGATCTGAAAATTAAATATAATCCGATAATAGGTGATAACATAGGGCTTTGATTATAATAATAATTGGTCTAATAATATGGTAGCCAATGGAAAAAAAATAAAAATAAATAAAAAAAAATAAAATAATAAAATAAAATAAATAAAGGAATAAGGAACATAATATAAAAATAACAGTAAATAGAAGATATAAAAAATATAAAGATATAAAGGAATGAAAGATATAATATAAGATATAAAGGAATATAAGATATAAAGGAATGAATAGGTTGACAATTATTGTAAGATCAGAAATTTTGTCAGGAATTAAGATCGTGGGTCATTTGTAATATTACTATATTTTATTGTATGTATTCGTGGTCATTAAGTATGTGAGTATGGTATCAATATATGGACTGCTATCTGCTAACAGCTCGCTAAGGTCATGAGGTACCTGTAGGTTGTCTCTTTTCATGCAGTCTGTTAGTAGGTGCTTCACTGTTAAAGGAACGTTACACGTACCGCACCTAGGTTTGCCTTGTTTCGTAAATAGGTGTGAGTGAGTGAGGCGTGTATGTCCGATTCTCAGTCTTGTTAGTACAACTTCGTCGCGTCTTGTTCTCTGTTTGCTTGACGTTAAAGAAATTTGACGTTCTGCCACATTAAAATACTTAACAAAAGTAAGTAGCAAATTAATTCATTTTTCTCATTTCTGACCAAGCATATGAAGACTCTTTGCGAAATTCAAGTGTAAGTGGCGTAAGAGAGAATGCGTACCTACATGGAAGATTACGACAAAAAAATAAGTCATATCCAAGACCATTTCTAATAAGGCGTAACACAATCGAAAAACATTTTGGCTTGATAATTCTACGCATAAAAACACACATACAACCAAGAACACCTCCATAGACATAAAAAATGTTAACATAAACATCAGGCGCACAAAATGAAAAAAAAAAAAAAATGATAAACCCAGCTTAAAATTTATTATAGAAACAATATTTAAAAAAAAAAATGTCATCAGAACAAAAAAGTGCCTAATTCTTTACACTTGTTGTCCAATAGCCAACAAAAAATGCGTAGGAAAAGCCGCATCAGATTTTAATGACCTCCCACCAAACCTCGGATTAAAGACTGTTGCATCAACGCAACAAACACATATCATCATTTGCAACAAACATACTACATGTATAGGCATAACTAAATAAATACACAACCTACATGCTTTCGGTAATCTGATTCAATCAAACGAAAGAACAATGAGATTAAGTAAATAGATATAGGGGTCACCCGATCTTATCATGTCGCCTGATAAAAAACAGGACATTGACACGGTTCAGATACCTTGAAACAAAATATCATATTTTGACAATTAAAAAAACCTTATTTTCTGATTCAGACCTATTAAATCATGAATAATTCTTCTGTAACAATGTAATTTTTAATTTCTTCAATTTATAAAAAGCTATCATTCCAAAATAGTGAAAGACCCACTCATATCTAAGCTTCTCCGTCCTTTCAATAAATCACAGTTTTCGTTGCTTAAATATTTTTAAGTCCCAGGCAGGCAGTAATCTCGCATAAACATTTTGTGCTGTGTAAAGCTTGAGGTTTAGACGGTTGTCATGATGTCTCAACAGTTTTGATTTAGACCTTGCTGGGACTATGTATAATGTACAAGTGATTAATTCCAGTAGTTCTTATATGAAAAAAAAAAATCCCGCGCACCTTGAATTATTTTACCTTTGCCAGATATTCCATATTTCTGCTCTTTAGTAGAAAATTTAAATCATTCTCTAACCTTACCTATTTGCTATAAATTCTAAACTATTTTGAAAATCATTCATCTTCTTAGGTGGAAAAATAATTGACAATGTTCGCTGCTTTGTAATCTTTGGTTTCAGACCTCGTGGTGTATCCTAGTGTTATAGCTATTATATATATATATATATATATATATATATATATATATATATATATATATGTATATATATATATATATATATGATTGATTTGTGAGACGGCTTCTCTCTCCAGCGGTGATTTTTCTCTCCTTACTGCAATATTTCGTCGGGTTCATCTCCGACTTCTTCAGGCTGCTATGTGTCGTCCTCGGTGGTAGTCAAGGGATTTTCCATTGTCATTTCCCTTGACAACCACCGAGGACGACACATAGCAGCCTGAAGAAGTCGGAGATGAACCCGACGAAATATTGCAGTAAGGAGAGGAAAATCACCGCTGGAGAGAGAAGCCGTCTCACAAATCAATCATTTCAACCCCAGCGAAGTAACTTAAAACAAAACATATATATATATATATATATATATATATATATACACACACATATACAGTGGAACATGGATAATTCTAACTTCCATAATTCGAAATCGTCTTTAATTCCGAATATTTCTCTCGGTCCCTTGAATTTAGGGCTTAAACAATGCAAAAAAAATCGTGGTTAATTCGAATAAAATTTTGGATAATTCGAATTTTTTTACGAGTCTGTGTACCGCCTCTCTTTCAACTTCCCCCGAATGAAAATATTCTCCCCTCGGGTAAGGCGGATAGTATGATACGGATGTAGGTCCAGGGGTTGTTACAGTTCCATCCTGTCGTTTCATCCTAGAATTCCCTCCTATCTTCATTTCTTATTTTTTATTTCATTATAAGGGCTTCGCAACTATGGCTATGAGCTCATTTTTTATTTCAGTTATAAGTCAGTCAGCACCTAGATCTGTTGGATTGTTTGACCCTTGAATTTCTGGTGTACAGAGCACATCGGTGAGTTGTTGATTTAAGATGTCGAAGCCCAGAAGTTATAAAGCTTTAACGTTTTATATATATGTATTTTTTTTTAAATTAAAAAATGTGAAAATATGAAGTTCGATTTTTTAGCCCTTTATTTTCAAAAACTTTTGTAATTGAAATTTTGGATAATTCGAACTTTTTTATCGGTCCCTAGTGGTTCGAATTATCCAAGTTCTACTCTATATATATATATATATATATATATATATATATATATACATACAGTAGAATCTTTTTTACTCGGCGTTCTGTTATTCGTCACTCTCTAGTGACAGATCTCGGAAGTCAGCGGAGCTAGACCTGCTCGAGGGTTCCTATAAAACCTTCCCTTCCTAGCTAGCCAAACATTTGTTTCGTGGTATTTCATTGACTTGAAAGCAAAAAAAGGCATATATGTTTCCTTTTAGAGACAGCAACTTGTGTTTCTACAAAGAGAATAAAAGTTTCTACTGAGGTACCTGCGGCTGGAACGCCTGATTTTAGCCAGGCTAGTTCGAATATTCATCGTTAGTGGAGAGCAAGTTTTAACACCTTACCTATGGGACGACCTGATAACATTTGGACTGATTTGCCAATAGTGTCTCTTGGTAGAAACTACTGTCTGGTTCCATTTTTCTTCGAGTTCTTTCATAATTGTCAATAAAAAATGTCTTTTAAAAATCTTTTCTAACACAGCACGGCGACTATGCTCCATTCTTGAAAGAAATTCTGCTACTGATGTGTTTATTTACACACTATTGGCTGAATGAGTACATGTCACTAAATCAGCATAGCCTGACAAGCTCTCATGACAAGTACAAAGACGTTAAATAGACAGCTGGTACACAAGAGAGAAATACGCATCCATCCACCCAAGAAGATCCAGTCGACCAGAGTGTTTAGTGTTGAGTGTTTGAGAGAGACCCAGTGATCCTGAAGGGCTGGGTAGGGACGGAAATACCTAAAGTAGAGAGTAGATAGGATTAGAACCCCGTCAAGGACACGGCACAAAGCTAGGCATTGTAAGGGGCACAGAAAGCCAGACGACCTTTCTAAAACCCTGCTTACTTACTCCTCGGCTTCAGGGTCTCAAAACCTCTAGAAGGATAAGCAGCAGGAAATATAGTCATTTAGGAATTAACGAACCTCTGCTGGATTCGTAGTCGAAAAGCTGGCAACGCACTTTTCATGCAGTGTTTTATGCACACTGAAATTTTGCTATAATGTACCTCTTAGGTAGATAAGAAGGTATATATGTGTTTCCTGGACATACCTTGGTGCACCAGGTACTGCGCATAGGGGAAAGATGCAAAACAATATTGCCCAAAAGTAGAGTTTTATTCAGAAGGCAACTATTATTAATAAAAAAAATTGCAAATTAAGGCAATTTTAAAATTAATAATAAATAAGGCAGGCACTTTTAAGGGGGTTAAAATGTAAATTAAAAAAAAAAAAGTACCTAGTTTTTATTTTTAATATTCAATGAAGTGCTTTATTCACGCTGCGAATTAAACAGCGTCTTCAATAAACATATTTGAAAATAATTACAAAAGGGCAGACACTTTTGTGGGGTTTAATTATCAGGAAACATGAAAATAAATGTTGCCTATGATAGACTGCAATACACTGCGCGTATCCGTAAGAGTGAATGACAGCACCGCGCAGTTGTGGTTATTCTCGGCGCTCTCATTGGTTCTTGCTCACATGATCTTGTACAGCTGTTCCGGTTTAAATGACAGCACGAATAAAACTCTCATTTAATATGAGAATAAAAACAATTAAGTTTTTTTTTTTTTTTTGTTTTTTACGTGTTATACCCCTTAAAAGTGTCTGCCATATTTATTATTCATTGTAAAATTGTCTTAATTTTACATTAAAAATAGTTGGCTTCGGATTAAAATTCTATTTTTGGGAAATATTTTTTTGCACCTTCCCCCTATACGCAGTACCTGGTGTTCCAAGGTATGTCCAGGAAACACATATTTACCTTCTTATCTACCCGAGAGGTACATTATAGCAAAATTTCAAGGTGCATAAAACACTTCATGAAAAGTGCGGTCACTGGCTCTCGGACTATAGTGAATATATCTGTAGTATTGTTGGGCTCAGGGTGAACAACTATCGGAGACTGAACATATCGTCCCTATCATGTCAAACTATCGAATATGCGTGATTCAGATTGGAGACTTTGCTCTTGGATTGTGGGCGATACGGCTGATCGAAAATTTCCACAACTCTAACCCCTTTAGAATAGCCTTTAATGCCTTAAATAAAGTATAGAATAAGTCCATTTTTCAATATATTACTTCGTCAATTGCTCCGATTTGCATATTCGATAGTTTGTCCTGGTGGGGACGATATGTACAAGGAAAACATTTAAAGATAAAATGCTCTAATATAGAAAACGCATGACAAATTACATGCACTATGTACATTCAAATATGATGCACTAAACACACAAATAATCCCACTTAAAAAAAAAAAAAAAAAACAACAACAAAAACGTATTCTTATCTTTAGTGTCATTTAGAGAGCTTAGAATAGAAAAAGTTAATTTTTTGTCGTAATATTTTGTGAAACCTGTAAAGACATGTAAAAATTTAAAATGAAATCAAAGCGAAGAAGATCTTAGCTACCACAAAAGGAAATTGACAGTTTCCGGTAGATCTAAGAATGTATCCGAAAATATCAAGAAAGTATTTGCTATTTTCTTTGACAACGTGTAAGGATATTGCATTGGAAATTGTTTCACTAGATTCATAAATAAATACTTATAATACGTGCACCTGGAAGCCTAGTGTCGCTCCCACGGGAAAACGTGAACGTTACGATTTTCTCCGTCCAAATTTCGCCCCAAAAACGTGCTCCGATGACAAGATTCTGCTGGTAAACGAATTTGACCTTTCAAGCCGCGTAGAAAGTATTTTAAATACAAAATTTCATTAAATCGGTCATCATATTTTAGATCGAGAACACACAAAAACGCTAAAATCCAGAAACTTCTTAAGTCTATTGAAAATTTTTTTAACCTCCATTTTAAACGTTAAAACGTTTAATAAAGCTTAGTTTAAATAAATGTCGAACGCATTAAAAAAAAAAAAAGTTGAACTCGCTTCCTTTTTAAGTACCGTCGGTGTTAAGAAAACTACATTGTTTAGATATCTTGCCAACATTTCAGTTTGAGATTCAAACCTTCTTCAGGGCTATGAGAAAAACGATAACTGATCCTAATAAGCTTCGATTTCTCGTTTTTCTCATCGCAATTTTTAAACAAAAACGTTGGTATGGTAAAACGTTACACTTTTTTTTATGTAAAAAGTAGTATAACTAACCTCGACGATATCAGCTTTTTGAATACCAAAATCAAAATTCTACAAAATGTTTCCAATTTTCAGTATAACGTTTTACAATGTCAACTAGACAGTACGCGAAAATACCATTAATACTCTTTCAACTCTATTTTTAATTATAGTTTGAGTACTCCTTCACCGCGTAAACATGTTACCATTGTTATGGGTTCTGTGTGACCACGCCATACGAATCCCAGGTCGACAGCAACATCCTGACTGTCTGAGCGAGGTCACGTACACGCTCCTAATGAGATACATATATAATGACATCCTTCCCGAGGGTTGGAATAGACCATGTGATCTGTCTGTGTTCAGGACGGGGCCGCAAGGTCAAACAGGGGTGAGAACTCATCCAGGGGTCGTAAATCTTTAATAACAGACCAATAAAGGACTGAATTGCCAGTAGTAGAGATACATGGAAGGGGGAGGGGGGGGTCTCCCGTGGTCTAGTGGCTAGCGCCTTGGATTCATAAGCGGGAGATGGTCGGTTCGATTCCCACCTCCGGCAGGAATTTTCTCATCTCAGGGCTCGATGGGAAAACTCCTCGCTGCGACCTGGATGTATATATATATATATATATATATATATATATATATATATATATATATATATATATATAAATCACGTGTCTGTCTGTTTTTTTGTTTTGTTCCTTATACTAATCTACACAATTTGACCGATGTTGACCAAACTTGGCACACAGGTAGGTCTTGATACGAGAAATCTACTAGGCTAGTTCAAAATAGTCAAATTTCAAAATTGGGTAAAAAGGTCAAAAGTTTTGTACAAGAAAAATTGGCTACACTGAACCATTTAGATTGTGACAGCCATTTTGAATCGACTACTAGTGGCCTCTGTCGGCTGTTAGATGAAGTGCTGTTGTGCTGGCCTCTGCCGGTATCATTATGAACTAAAACAAATTCACATCGTTTGACCGATTTTCGTAACTGGGTATAGACAACTAGATATCAAGTAGATCTTGATACGGGGAGAGTCATAGGCAGAAGTAGGTGTAGCATGGCACACTGGGTAACAGCTAGTATACAGGTAGATCTTGATACGGGGAGAGTCATAGACAGAAAGTAGGTGTAGCATGGCACACTGGGTAACAGCTAGTTATATATATATATATATATATATATATATATATATATATATATATATATATATATATATATTGGTCTGTTCGCTCTCCAGCTAGGTCTGGAAGTGCTGAATAGAAAATTTCACAATTCAGAACCCATGGGCCACGAAAGATGTATAAATATCCTTTAGTTTAGCTGGCACCAAAATGGACTGATTTTAATAAAATTGTGTACAAAATTAGTTTTGGTGATATCATTGCCATTATTTACTTGGGTCCTCTGTCAATTAGTTTACTTAATCTTAAGGGGAACCTTATTTTATTTTTTTTTTTTTTTTATTTTTTTTTTTTTATGGGCTTTAATGCTTCCTTAAAATCAAAAATTGTATCCAAGGGTGTTTACGGTTGAATAGTTTTTAAATTCCGATATATTTTAATTTTTATTTATTTTTTACAAAAAATTATGAAAAAATAATGTGAACATGTAAAGAAATGTGAACATTTCTGTACATTAAACTTTTAAAGTCTCTTTTCTCAAAGCTATGTTTTTCAAACATAGGCGGCCGGCGCATAGTACTGACCACACTATCTCCCTAGTGTGCCGTATGGTCATGAATCAAATACCTCTATAGTATCTGCCCCTTAGGGCCCTCGAGGACTGTTAGGGGACTGATTTTTTTTTTTTTTTTTTTTTTTCAAATCGGGAGATACGGTAGTGCCTTTAATTTTCACCCGATCAACTTCAAATTATAATTACTGCTTCCTAATGATATTTTTTAGTGAGTTACGTAGGATTTATTTCCATTCATTGAATTATACTGTTTTTCGGCGAAAATTATAATAGAAAATGAAGAATTGTTCAGCATTTTCGAAAAATTTAATATTTCTTAAAAATCGTACGTACCTACTTTATTAGATTTAACCTTCTTTTAAAATAATTTGGTTTTTTTTTGTTCTAGATTAAAAATTACCACCTGCAGACTATCGTCCGTGAAAAAAAAGATGGTTTCCGTTCGTCGAGCACAGCGCCGCCAAAAAAACGCCGGTTATCTACAGGTTTTGTCCCTTTTATAGTGCCAACAGCACGTGGTCGGTCACCCATTCAGGTTCTGGCCACGCCCGACGTTGCTTAACTTCGGTGATAAATTGTAGAAAATTCCTTTAATTTTTATCAAACCAGGTGGTATTACCCCTTAACTTAAATCTACTGTTTAATTTGTTTGAAAAATGTATTTGTTTACTTAATATACACATGATAAAATAATTTATAACCTATTTTCGTGATTTAAAATATTATTTGCTGTTTTCATTATTCTCTTTCGTAGTTTTTGTTAGCTTAGGAAAGCTACCGAAGAGCATCATTAAATGTTCGAAATATATAGTTTTATGATATCTGACGTTTTCTCTTTGACGAGTCCCAAACATTCCTTCACTTTTTTTTATATTTTATTTTTTATGGGTAATTTTTTCGACATTGACTGGCGATAATATAATAAAGAAATCAGTAATGGATAATTATATTTAATAGGGGGAAAAATTGGACGAATGATACGTAAGTCTTCTTACATAATATTTCAGAACAACGCCAACGAAATTAGCAGATGGTCTCGTTTATGAACCCCGGTACCCATAGACGTTAAGGTTTTACACGAAGTCAAATGAGACAATTAAAAACAATAATAAAATTCCATAAATTTCTAATCACATCTACATTCAAAACGATGAATATAATAATATTGCTAGGAATACCTGTTTTTGAAGATATTCTTCTCATTTCAAACAGGGCATTTCTAAAAAATAAAAAATATAATGAATCATAATAATTTATCATGATTTCTAATGCTGAAACAGAATCATTATATAATTCAATATTATATTTTTTATTAATGATAATTCAAAGTCATTTTCAATAAATATTTTATTATTGTAAGGCTATTATGTCAATTTTCTTGAAAAAAAAAATCCCGAAAATCAGGCAGGAATAATTATAATCATGTATTGTAATAATTATTTATTAAATGTATATTTATTTTTTTGATCATTTTGATATTAGATTGATTGATCGACTAACCTATTGACTTGCATGAATTAATTACAAAGAAAAGTACAGACATTAACAACATTTTAAAATATATAAAAATTATAAATAAAAAAAAAATTGATACTTTTTTTAACTTATAAACGTTTGTTAGTTAATTAATTTTAAATTTTTGTTTTTTCTTAAAAAATAAAATAAGTTCTTGTAGTTTTTAAGGCTTATTTAGCTTTGTTTTCACAAAATAAATAACCCAATAAAGAATTGATAAGCTTAATATCACTTAAGTATAAGATATTATGAATTATATAGATTTGTTTGGGAAATGTTAACCACAAAGTTGTTTTGCCCACAAAAAACAAACAGCAACCTAGATTTGCTGTAGTTCTGAACATTAACATGATTAAGGGGTCTCCCGTGGTCTTGTGGCTAGCGCGCTAGATTCATAAGCGGGAGATGGTGGGTTCGATCCCCACCGGCGGCAGGAATTATCACATCTCAGGGCTCGTTGGGAAAATTCCTCGCTGCACCCTGGATGTCGGCGCTAATGGCCTAGACGTCGAAGCGCCGCAAAAAAAGAAGAAAAAAAATTAACAGGATTAACTGAAGGACTTCGAACTGAATTCCTAAATGCCAAGAAGCACTTTGAACTTACAATCAATTGAACATAATGAACTACAATTAAACGCTGGCATTAAAGTATAATTTTCACACAATGTATTAATAACTCCCCCACCCCCCAAAAATATTAACCAGGATGTAACATAACGATAGGATTCACAACTGTGAATTATTCAATTAAATATATATACCACTAAATTATTCAACATGTAACACGAACTGCTAATTCACTAGTAGTGACTAGTTATTTACGTGTATAAAGAATAAATAAGTAAAATTTAGAAAAAAATACAAAAAATAAAATAAAAATATAAATTAAAAAAATTATAGTAAATGTAGTAGTTTTGGGATTGAAACTACGGTATTGTAATATATAATTAATTTAAGAGAAATTTAATCAAGAAATAAGGACTGGAAAAAAGATAAAAACATTGATACAATGCGCGAAAATACAAATACATGTAGGAAGCGGGCAATGCTAACCTTGTAGTTTTTTGCCCTTAAACATGAACAAACAATAACAACATTTAGGAAGTTAACCAAGCATAGGAGACATAAAAAAAGCGGGCAATTATAACCTTGCAGTAGTTTGCGCTAAAACTCCTAAGAAACCAAACGATTACTTATTTTCGTGCTGGGCAGAAGGTCAAATAATAAAAACTTCACCACACATTTTCACCAACTTCCTTACGTCCCTATATGTTCCACACCTTTTTGGTGCCTCTTCAGGGGAAAAAGTTACAAACATAAAACTTACACCCCCCAGGGTGGGAAGATGGTTTTAATTTTTGAGACAATGTTTCTTCTGGAAATTAATTTTAAATATCGATCAGCTGATTACATTTCGCCATGTTGGATTCTTTCAGAACATGATCAGTCTAGACGTGGCCGTACTGGTGGAAGGTTATCCTCCTCAGGTTGGGGCTGTAAGTTTAATATTTGTATCTATTTCCCCTGAAGAGGCACCAGAAAGGTGTGAAACATGTAGTGACGCAATAAAGTTGGTGAAAATGTGTGGTGAAGTTTTTATTATTTGACCTTCCGCCTGCCACGAAAATAAGAAGATTAAGAATACGGTTAGTTGAAGAATAATTACAAACTATTACTGACGGGAAGCATAATATAGCATTGAAGTAATATATATAAATACAATTTATATTACTATACAACTAAAAAATTTCAAAAACCATTCCAAAACAAAAAAACTAACTCTTCCTCACTATTCTTGCTTTTTTTTTATCTTATGAATACATTAGTTTATTTTATTTTTTCTTCAAAAATGATTTTTTAAATTATTATTTGGTGCCTTAATAAAATGGGTAGCAACACTGGACTCAGGAACTAAGCCAGCCGATTCGATAAGCTGTAAACAAACAGGGCATTTCTATAAAACCAGTGAAAATTAACCTATTGGTAAATAGGTAAAACTTAATTTGATGTTATTAAATAATGAAGTATTGAAAAAACAAAAACAAAAAAAAAAACGAAGGTACTGCAGCTTTATAAACCCATTTTACAGGCTGAAATTCGGTCAATTAAATATTTTGTTATTAAAAAATTAGATATTTCGGCGAACCCGATCAGTAAACGGCTCAAAAAGACACTTAATTAGATTTTTACATTGAAAAAAAAGTAATCCAGGATTTTTTTAATTTACACGTACACAAATTATTGCTCCCAAGTTATCCCCGCCAAAATAAGCGTATAGCTGCATTTTTAGACAAGGGCCCAGGAGTAGGAAGGGACTTTTAATCCCTCACAAAATGGGCAGCCCTTTGAAATAGGAATCCGAACAGGATGTTATTCCGTAGGGAAGCCGTGAAGGGGATGAATGAGGACTTTAAAATTGGAAAGAAGCAGGAGAAAAAAAACGTTCTCACATCCCTCGGAGGGTGTTGGGTGTTTTGATTAAAGGACGAGAAGGCACACAAACAAGACACAGAACCCCGTGCACGCGACCTACACACGTGTCGGGTATAGGACACACGTGCAGCCGCACAAGTCGACACCTGCAATTTGCAGGGGAAGGGGAGGGGGTATATTGTTACTTACTCATAGTCAGCTATATGACAAAAACATTTTCATGATACGCTTATGGAGTATCTGAACTCCCGCTAAAGCAGCGTCTAGAAGTGTGATATTAACAAACATTATTAAGGAAATAGTAATTTTTCAAATAATTTTTTAGAAGGAATTATTATTATTTTTTTTTTTTACAGTGCACAATGAGCGCCGCCAATGGTGCCAATTTTCTCAACGCAGATGGACATTATTATTGTTGTTTACAATGACCACACGATATACATTTTCTTAAAATGTACCTAACATTTTTTTTATTTTTATTTTAATTTAATTTTTTTTTAATTATTTCTCTAAAATTTATATATCATGTTATTTAAGTATTTAAAAGTTCATAATTAATTAGCCAAACAATAATCTGGCAGTTAAACCTCCAGCCGATTAAAAATTGAAAGGAGAGTAGACCTTTTGAATGAATTCAGATGGCCGAGCACGAGCATTAGTTGTGCAAACGAAATATGACAATAATAATGTCTGGAAATAGCAAACTTAAGTTTCAAAAAGATAAGTTTATTTAATAAATAAAATAATATCTGCTTCTAATGATTTGAAAAATTAATATTTTCCAGGACAAATTCGATGGCCAAACAGCTTTTCGTGTTTCAAAAAAGGCTACAGCTTCCAAATCTAAACCGATTTCATGCATTTTTTTTTTTTTTTAATGAAAGACAATAAAATTTAGACCAACTTAGTCTGGCCAGATTTTTGTTTATTAAATTACGTGTAAATAATTCACAAATTTTTACAATTGAACATAAAATAACACTATATTTTTCATCTAACTTAATATAAGCACTGATATCGATGAAATAACACTATATTTTTCATCCTACTTAATATCAGCACTGATATCGATGAAATTAAACATAGAAATCCTAATTAGATTTGGAAAAATTAAAATCTATTTTCAAATCATTCAAAAATCATATTATTTTAATTAATTTCATAGTTGAAGTAGAATAAATTTACGTTTTGAAGATGTCAGTCTGATGCTTTTTTCCAAGTCTAATCAGGCTTTAATGTTTAATTTCATCGATATCAGTGCTTATATTAAGTTAGATGAAAAATATAGTGTTATTTCATCGATATCAGTGCTTATATTAAGTTAGATGAAAAATATAGTGTTATTTCATCGATATCAGTGCTTATATTAAGTTAGATGAAAAATATAGTGTTATTTCATCGATATCAGTGCTTATATTAAGTTAGATGAAAAATATAGTGTTATTTCATCGATATCAGTGCTTATATTAAGTTAGATGAAAAATATAGTGTTATTTCATCGATATCAGTGCTGATATTAAGTTAGATGAAAAATATAGTGTTATTTTATGTTCAATTGTAAAAGTTTGTGAATTATTTACACGTTATTTAATAAACAGGGGAAAAACACTGCGAGGCGGCCAGTTTATTTTGGTTTATTAGTGATTTTGACCCCATGAGTGAGACACAATCACTAATGTGTCTCACTGTGATGAAAGTGAGAGACACTAAGACTACTTCTTACACTCCTGTTACACAAAAGTTAATAAAAGACTAGCCGAATGCCCGTGCTTCGTCACGGCAGATAAGTAGTTATTTTATTGCGTTAAATAATGTATCATTAAAATTAACGCTACTATATAATTTAGCAAAGTTTATTAAAGCACGGTTCCTGTCATATTCAAGTTATTCATCCTATGATAAGTGATCAAAGTATAATGTTTCTTTACACTGGGGCGCTCCGTACCAGTGTCAGCCAACAGATAACCTAGAGATAACCCGTTATCTATATGTTACCAGTAACAGGAGTTATGCAAGTAGAGGTTAAAATTCGTTGTTAATAATAAATTTAAAGATTTATGTTTCTCAGATGTCATTTGGAAACACCCATTATATTTGCGAGAATTACCAAGAAGTTTGGATGCTGATGGGTGAGGAGGCTGTACAAGGGTTCGGGATATTATTACCTCGGATGGACCTTTACCAGGATAACTCTATGAACCTCAATTAAAATGGTGATTTTGTCCCTCATAGCGTAAACTCTATGAGGGACAGTTTATTTCTAGTATTCAAGGACTGCCATCATAGTTGAAATTAACGACAATTAAAAATAATACTATGAAATAGATACTGTACGGTAACAGCTGTTCTGTTATCTACCTAGCAACGCATGCTGCCTAGGCGAGCACGCTCTCTGTAAAACTAAAATTTCAAACCCCTCTAAAAATACTTAAAAATTTGAATATAAAAAAAAAACCTTTCTTAGCGAGTGTTTGCGTCCTAAAGGGAGTGTCCATGCAAAATTCAAATGGTTTGGGCTGGGCGATGATAGGTGAGTGAGTGAGTGGTATTTGACAAATATACAGAAATTGTAGACTCTAATGTTATTAAATATAATATAATTAAAAATAGAAATTTCATAAAACAAGACCCTCAAAGCATAAAAATATAAGATCTGTATTTATTGTGTTAAAATAATAACAATAATTGTGAATATTTCCAAAATGTTCTTCTGTCATATTTCACTCTTTCCAAGGTGTCCCCTAATCCTTAATCAGAGCAAAAAGTGTTGGGTAATGTTGGAAGGATGGGACATCACCATATTCGCGTGAAATTAAATAATGTGTTCGTAATGACTTCTTCACACTAAAGCAAATGTATTGATTTTGACTTAGAAATCTAATAAAAATAGACTTAAATAATTTTTGTTTTTAAACAACAGGGTACCATTTTAAAGCTTATTAAATAAGGCAACTTTTGAGGCGGAGGCAAACCGTAAAGTCAACAATTATTGAAGGAGTTAAGAAAACCCTAATAACAATAGTTCACATCTATATGGCTCTTAGTGTAGCTCCTAATTTACATGACAATTTTCAATAACTGATGTTTCTTATTTGAAATTTAATCTAGATTCTAAAAATGTGGTCGTCATTTACGATACATAGACCAGAAATCCGGAAAACACTGTTTTTCATAAGAAAACCCAATAGTTTTGAAACTAGACAAAAGTTTGAATAGCTCTGCTTCATGTTGAGATAGGACGCTCATTTCTGCGCCCCTGAACTACAAATGAGGTGCAGAATAAACCCTTAAAGTTATGACATCTCAATGTAGGGCACCCTGTATAGTAGAATTCCACAACTGTAATTCTATAGGTACAGTTTTTCATGAAGCCATAATTTAAGTGACAACAATACTTCCATTGATGATAAAATATCGATTTAGCCCGAAGTAAATAAGTTCGCCGACCCCAAGACTTGTAAACTCTGCTTGGAAATGAAAAGTAAAAGCCCTCACTGTATTTTCCAAGGTTTTCCCTTTATATCTCCCTCGTCGGGTATTTCAGGACTAACTTCCTCGTCTCGGACGAAGCTACAAATAGCATTCTGTAGGGGCTACATCCACGAAATGTTTGCTTAGATTTCAACATTATGCACAGTTTGATTAAATACCAGGTTCATAGAAATGTGAAAATTGCAATTGATACGATTCATTTTTTTTGTTTGCCGCTGAATCGCTCACTCCGTAGGGAGGAAACACGCTTATAAGGTTGACCTTATGACACAATCCGGAAGTACCGAGTAAAAAATGTCAAGTTTCAGAACCAATAAGTGGTGACGAATACTCAAGAAGGTGATAGTAGACACCAAATGGTTCTTTGGGCTGAGGGTCCTAACAGGGAAGGAGGAAATTTAAATTTTGTGTTTGTTTTTTTTTCGGTTAAGCACCGCTTTTGTTGAATAGAAAGCAATAACTGTTTACGAAAGGAGGGAAAGGGATGTTTTGGACGAAACCTTTCAAGCGAACAAACCCGATGTCGGCCATATTGGTTGGCCACATCTCTCAAGAAGTTTTACTTTGTTTTTAATGGTTTTCTAATATAATAATTTTATTGGGAATAACTATTGAGTGTGCAATGCCCACCTGTTCGGCGTTTGGATGTTCCAATTGTACAAGAACACATGGTCGAAACAAGTGCAAAGTGGTGGTCGCATGTGAAAAGTGGTTCGATACCTTATAGATGACGCTATATAAATTGTATTTTATTATATACTAGCTGTTCCCATGCTACAACAGTGTGGAATTGTAAAGAAACGAACGTACAGACAGACAGCTGATGGACAATTTTGACTTAGCCTTCGACACTCCCCGTATCAAGATCTACCTGTGTAATTTAAATGTTATGTTTATTTTATGTTAACCACGTTTCTCGTTCCAATAACTAAATACCTGTTTAAGATTAATTCCCAATTACAGCATCGTAAACTAGACAAGATTTATTCGAAGAACAAGTAGACTTTATCAATTAAAAAAACCAGTGAAAGGGGGCTAAAACACAGTTTAAATTTGCAACCTCCTTTTTTTGGAGGCAAGGCATTCTCTCATCCGTACAAGCACAGAATGGGCTGCTTCGGGCACCTCTGCCTCATTATTGTTGCGTTTTAGTCCCCTTTCTTGAGGAGAAAAGGTATATAAACGGAAACACGCTAAGATTCGGAATTTTCTAGTCAGTATGTTTTTTGGGAGTCTGTTTTGATGACCAATGAATTTCTTAATGACAATTTCAATGTTTGAATGTCCGTTGTTGATGTCCGTCTTGGGTATATCTTGCTCCTAGAAATTGTCTAATGATTTTTTCCTCTTCGTTTTTGATTTCTTAAATGTTTCTTGATGTAAATGTTTTGCATTTCACCGACGTCAAAACATAACACAAATCATGTTTGGCTCTAATAATTAGGTAAGTGGAAGGTGTAGGAGTTTCTGAGGATGAGGAAATTTAGAGAATTTTAGAAATCGTTGTTGGATAATTATTGTCTTTCGAATGAATTTGAAGCTTCTCTTTTCACAACACTTTGGGCTAACCAGGAGAAAATAACAAACAGCTTTGAAAATTACTCATTTCCTTGGAAAAGGATTAGAGGTTTTATCTATGCCGATTTAGAGGAATTCTCAATGTACCTATTAATTGCCACAGTTTACTTAAAATGACCCAAAAGTTTTCAGGGCTATTAAAAAGTTTTGATATCTGACACATCCTGTGTTTTCGCGAAGGCCGTTATATTGTTTTCAGAATAATCTATGCTGAGACTTCCTGTGTTTGTCCAAGTGTGGAGAACAACTCTAACTTCAAGAAAGTTATAAGTACTTGGGTCTTTTTGCGAAGACCACATCCAGTTACTTTTGAAGTAGCAGTAGTGACGTATAACAGTTACTCGTACTCGCTGATAAGCTTACTGATTAGCTTAGAGGTTCTTTGCTGGTTATCTATTACTACTTGACTCGTTATCTACGGTTATAATCCATATTAGATAATGGCAAGCAATATTTATTAATAAAAAGGTTAATATGATCAAAATCAAATCTCTCAACTACGAAAAAAGTTATTAAGCAAATTAACTGTTTTGCAGGTTATGAAGGATAACATAAACAATGATAAGTAAAGATGGAATGGTTGGGATTCGGCTAAATAAACCTCAATATGATTTTGTTTTAAAGAAATCTATATTTCGGACGTTTCGGCTACTCGTTGGTAGCCTTCGTCAGCTAAAATGACAAAAAAAAAAAAAGAAATTAATACAGAAAACAAACAAAAAAAACAAAAAAAATTATAATTGTGGTAGGTAACAGAACTATAGATACAATTAACTTATAAAATAACATATCGTCTTAAAGTCTTAGAATGAGTAGAATGAAAAAGTAAATAGGTACAGTAATTGATTTTACAAAGAAATAAGAAACTACATACCAATGACAAATATAGTAGCTAATAGTAACATTAATTAATTTTACAAAGAAATAAGATACTACATACCAATGGAAATGCCGAGCGGCAGAGGAAGACCAAGGTTGGCAATTAAGTAACCATTGTGAAAGTGTCTAAGGAATAGGAATCTACTGGGGTCCGAAATATAGATTTTTTTAAAACAAAATCATATTGAGGTTTATTTAGCCGAATCCCAACCATTCCATCTTTACTTATCACCTCGACGGCTAACTATCTAATCATCATGATAAACAATGATATTTGTAAACATATATCTTATTCCTTTAATCTCTCTTTTTGGATATTTAACATTTATTTAGCATAATGGTCATACGTGCTCAAGAAGATATCAAAACTCTAGTCAATCCAATTCGCTAAAATTAATAGAATTCTATTAATTTTAGTGACTCTAGTCTATCCAACTCGCTAAAACTGATAGAATTCTATTAATTTTAGTTACTCTAGTCTATCCAACTCGCTAAAACTGATAGAATTCTATTAATTTTAGTGACTCTAGTCTATCCAACTCGCTAAAACTGATAGAATTCTATTAATTTTAGTGACTCTAGTCTATCCAACTCGCTAAAACTGATAGAATTCTATTAATTTTAGCGACTCTAGTCTATCCAACTCGCTAAAACTGATAGAATTCTATTAATCTTAGTGACTCTAGTCTATCCAACTCGCTAAAACTGATAGAATTCTATTAATTTTAGCGACTCTAGTCTATCCAACTCGCTAAAACTGATAGAATTCTATTAATTTTAGCGACTCTAGTCTATCCAACTCGCTAAAACTGATAGAATTCTATTAATTTTAGTGACTCTAGTCTATCCAACTCGCTAAAACTGATAGAATTCTATTAATTTTAGCGACTCTAGTCTATCCAACTCGCTAAAACTGATAGAATTCTATTAATTTTAGTGACTCTAGTCTATCCAACTCGCTAAAACTGATAGAATTCTATTAATTTTAGTGACTCTAGTCTATCCAACTCGCTAAAACTGATAGAATTCTATTAATTTTTGCGAGTAAGAAACCAATCGCTTTTTCTTTGTCAGGAACATCGCGAACTAATTGTAAAGACCCATTTTTCTCACTAACATAAACAGAGCTTTTTCACTAACAAACGCTATTTCACTGTTGAAGGTCACTTTACTCCCAGCAAGAACCAACACAATTGGTCATCGGAATCCTCCAATAGGAGAGCAAAGGAGTTATGCGCATGCGCAGAATCACTGATACAATCACTACTGCTACTTCAAAAGTAACTGGATGTGGTCTTCGCAAAAAGACCCTAGTCCTTAAATGTTTTCCATTTGACCATGGTTAGAGCATGACACAAATCATGTTTAGCTTAATTGAATACAAAAGTGGAAGGTGTAGATGTTTTTGGAGATAGTAGGAATTCAGAGAATTTTAGATATTGTTGTTGGAAGAGTATAAAGTAACAGAAGAGTCTGGGAAGTATCTTCCCTTTTGTTGAGTGGTTGAGACTCTTCGGTAAACAGTTTTCTTGCATCGACCCGACCCTCGGTAAGGAGGTTCGTTTCTCGTCAGACATCAACGAGATTTTCCCTTAGGGGATTGTACTCAATTATCTCGTCGAACCGGAGAAAATGTCGAATGGGAATTTCGTTGGAGATACGAGGAATATGGGAGGGAGAATATGGAGGTGGAAAGTGATATTCTGGCTGTAGATGATGATGAAGAAGAGGATCGAGATAGCGGGACTGGAGTGCTAGAAGGTAAGAGAGTGCTTAAGAAATGCCAGGGAGAGCGAGGGAGAAAAAAAGGAGAGCTAACTTTTGTGTTTTTTTTACGTAAAGAAAGAGATACTGAAACAGAGAGATGGCTTCCATCTCTCCGTTTCAGTAGCTCTTACCTAAAGGGAGAGAGGGAAGGAGTGTGTGTGTATTTATGGGAAAGAGAGTGAGAGAGAGAGAGTGTGTGAGAGAGAGAGAGAGAGAGAGAGAGAGAGAGAGAGAGAGAGAGAGAGAGAGAGAGAGAGAGAGAGAGAGAGAGAGAGAGAGAGAGAGAGAGAGAGGGAGAGAATGAGGGGGGTGAGAGGGGGAGAGAGAGTGTGTGTGTGAGAGAGAGAGAGAGAGAGAGAGAGAGAGAGAGAGAGAGAGAGAGAGAGAGATGTGCCAGAATTTTGTTTTTTCGCCATGAAATTTGGTATGTATTATTCCTAGCAAACGATTGATCGAGTTCGATTACCAGCAAAATCGGTTCATCTGGAGTGGGGGGGGGGGAGGTACACTCGAGCCAAAGTAGTTATTTGCCCGTATCAGCCTTAACTTTTGTCATATTTCAACAAAACTCCGTATTCGTTCTGGTAATCTAAAAGTAAAAATAGAATAATTCGGTTTTTTAGCCACGTTAAATACACTGGTTCCCGCAGATCACCGAAGTTAAGCAACGTCGGGCGTGGTCAGTACCCGAATGGGTGACCGACCACCATGGTCGGCATTATAAAAGGGTGGCAACCTATAGATAGCCCGGCACTAATGGCCAAGTTGTAGATGCGCCGTAAAAAAAAAACAAATAAAACTTGAGTTATAGGTTTTTGGAAATATAGTTTATTAATAATAGGGGTACTCAAACGTTATCAACATCATAATAAGATGTTTATTGGTATTAATACTACACTAATCTTTGTGGAGTATACAATAATACCATTAAATTTATCAGTTGAACAATCTCTTTGTTCAACATTTCATTTAGTATCGGAGTTCGTACCTTCTAAAGAGCATATTCGCAACTGCAAGCTTTTTCAGTTTCATCTGGAACATCCGTGACTCAAAAAATAAATGAATTTTATGGTGTATTGTTGACTGTAAACAAGTACGGCCGTTGGAACAGGAGGTTTGCCGAGGGTGGTTTTGACCTGAAGCCTCCAATTGATAGAGGTTAAACAGAGTGACCAGGATGTCTTGAAGGCTCTAGTGGAATCTGATCACCAGTACGACCATTGGAACAGGAGGTTTGCCGAGGGTGGTTTTGACCTGAAGCCTCCAATTGATAGAGGTTAAACAGAGTGACCAGGATGTCTTGAAGACTCTAGTGGAATCTGATCACCAGTACCAACCGATAAGGAAGGTGTTGCTGTGTGTTTGGTGGGACGTCCGTGGCAAAGTAAAAATGTTGATTACATTTGTGTACCACTATTATATCTAAAATAACTATTCCTCTGGATTGTGGTTTAACATGAATCCTTCACATTCCAGAGATATTAAATAAATATCTGTGGTTTATATATTTCATGAGGCGAAAAGTAGAGTGATAGAGATACAGAGAGAGTAATAGTGATACAGAGAGAGTGATAGTGAAAAGTAGAGTGATAGCGATACAGAGAGAGTAAGGTACTACGTAACAGATGAGGAATTATTGTTGTAAGCTCTGGGAGTACTGGGTGGGACGTGGAGTCGGTGTAAGCAGGACTGGTAGTAGAGGATGGTTGTAAGGCGTGGAGTTGGGCCTATGTTCGCAGGTCGGTGTGTAGGCCGAATCAATAGCTCGTCTTCTCTCTGTGCCACAGGGTACAGGCCTTCAGCCTTCACTACCTTACAGGGTCACTAGCCTCTTCTAGACCAGGGGCTAAAATCAGGGAGGTAGGAGATAGCTCGTCTTCTCTCTGTGCCACAGGGTACAGGCCTTCAGCCTTCACTACCTTACAGGGTTACTAGCCTCTTCTAGACCAGGGGCTAACATCAGGGAGGTAGGAGATAGCTCGTTTTCTCTCTGTGCCACAGGGTACAGGCCTTCAGCCTTCACTACCTTACAGGGTCACTAGCCTCTTCTAGACCAGGGGCTAACATCAGGGAGGTAGGATATAGTTCGTCTTCTCTCTGTGCCACAGGGTACAGGCCTTCAGCCTTCACTACCTTACAGGGTCACTAGCCTCTTCTAGACTAGGGGCTAACATCAGGGAAGTAGAAAATAGCTCGTCTTCTCTATGTGCCACAGGGTACCGGCCTTCAGCCTTCACTACCTTACAGGGTCACTAGCCTCTTCTAGACCAGGGGATAACATCAGGGAGGTAGGAGATAGCTCGTCTTCTCTCTGTGCCACAGGGTACAGGCCTTCAGCCTTTACTACCTTACAAGGTCACTAGCCTCTTCTAGACCACGGGCTAACATCAGGGAGGTAGGAGATCAGGAAACGGTGGTCCTTGAGATTCGAGTTGTTTACAGCAAAGGTGCAAGCGGATTCTTCTGGTCCACATGAAATAGGTCCGCGTATAACGGACGAAAGTGTAAGAAAGACTTCTAATTATGGAACAAACAAGTAACGACAATGATCTTGCGTATAAAAGGTATCCGACCCAGAACGATCCATTTCATCTGTATACAGCAGATGCTGTTGGAGAAGCAAGCGACGTTCCAAGAAATTCATGCTGTTTTTGATATAGTCCGCAGGCAACAGACCGGTTTCACAGTTTCCGCAGAAAAGCTTACATTTAGGTTAGGAATGCAAAGATTTTTATTATATTCGGAGACAAAAAGGTTTTACAGGTACTTATCGTGGCCACAAAACCCAGAAGACGTTTTCCCAAGGTATTTTTTCGCGGCTTATTTATCGTTGATTCCATCTTCTCATGCCAACTTACCCTAAACAAAAAAAGCCCGACTCACAGGAACTGAATCATCTTAGCGCGGTTCCGTTCTCATCCCTTATGTCATTTTAAATGAATCCCATGATTCTAAGTACCCAAACCAAAAACTTGATTCAACAAATATTTTTCCACATTTCTCGAAAACGGTTAAAGCTATCGCCTTAAAAATGGTTTCATTCCTTTTTTTTTTTAGGCGAATGAACCTATAAAAGTCCGACTCGGAGGAACTGCGTCATCTTAGCGCGGTTACGTATATCTCGAAGAAGTGGAGTAGATTAGGCATCACAAGTCACAGGAAACTGACAGTAGCCAACTTATAAATAAGCGGATAATTCTTAATCCTCATTCTTGAGGAAGGCTGAATAAGCCAATACAATTATGTACTGAAAACTTACTCACTCACCGACTACTTCTCAGAAGGATCTATTCCAAACAACCAAAAATTCGATGTCATTTTAAATCTCTTGTTTTACTAGCAAATTCGTTTTACTGTTATAATTAACTGTAAATATATGCTTCATGGCAAACAAAAGTCCATTCTCTCGAGGTTTAAATCTTTTTATAAAATAAGAAATAATGAAAATTTCAGTTATAGCAGTATGAGGAAGGTTAAAGAGATAGGAGAATTCAAAACAAACTTATGTACACGTCATCATTATTAGTCACTGCCATCTTGATTACCACAGCCTCTCCAAACTTATTACCGTTACCGCTTATAGTTTCTTGGCTTATTTGACTAAAATACTAATTTTACTGATAAATGTAATTTAAAACAAAAACAACCAATTAAAAAGTGAGTTAAACAAATACAAAAATAGGTTCAAAAGAACAAAACAATAACTTTTAAGTTTTAAGCGTTTATATCTCTGATTTACATTGCTCTATCGAATGTTGCTTCAGAACATTTTTTCTAGAGAATTTAGCAAGCATTCCAATTACACGATTTACCATCCGTTTTTGAGATATTTACGAAAAATATTCGAAGATCCGAGAACTTTTTGTCTATTAATCAAATTTTTTTTCGCACACTTCCTTAACTCGAAATATAACCAAAATTTAATCGTCTTAGTTGAGATTAATTTCCAAGGTGTAGAAAATATTTCAATTGAATCCCGCGAACTTAGGTACAAAAAAATAATGACTTACTAAAACATTTGTTCCACTTTTCTCAAAAACGGTTACAGATATCGCCTTAAAAATGGTTTCATTCGTTTTCCTTTGTTACGAAACCTATAAAATAAGTACCTACAAGCATATGAGCTCAAAAACGTAAGCGTTACGAATTTGTTTGCGCGAATTTCGCCCCAAACACCATCTTCCAGAGGTTGGATTATGCTGGTTAACGAACTTTACCTTTCAAATTAGAAGACAGATTTTTGTACCAAATTTCATCAAAATCGGACCATTTTTGTGCCGTCAGGAGCGCGAACAGACAAGCATATATATAAATATATAGATATATATAAATATATAGTATACATATATATATATTTATAAAATTTTTATATATATATATATATATATATATATATATATATATATATATATATATATATATATAAATTTTAACCACCTATATTTTCGTGATCTATGGGGTCTGAAACGAGAAAATTACTAGTCGGCACTTCCGGATCGCGTCGTGAGGTCAACCTCATAAGCGGGTTCTCCCTATGGAGGTAGGGAGTAACCGCGCTAAAACGAGTACTTGCAAGCATATGAAGTAAGCATAACGATTTTTTTTTCGCGCAAATGTCGCTCCAAAAACCATGTTCCTGTGGACAGATTCTGCTGGTTAACGAACTTGAACTTTCAAATTAGACGAAAGATTTTTGTACCAAATTTCATCAACATCGGACCATTATTGAGACCAGGAAAGAGAGAACAGACTATATATATATATATATATATATATATATATATATATATATATATATATATATATATATATATATATATATATGGGGCGAGGTTAGCTCAGTGGTAGAGCACTCGACTAATGAACTGGAGGACCAGGTTCAAAACCCGAGCGCGCACTAAAGATTTTTTCTTCTAGTGCTGCCGTTCGAGGGTTGGATTTGGGGTCCCAGATCGTCCCTAGGCTCACCCAGCCTTTAATTAATTTAATTAATAATGGGTACCTTGGGTGCTAATGACTCTAGTAGTCGAAGTAGCCAAGGGGAAAATCAGGCGGCCGGAGCATAGTATTGACCACACTATCTCCCTAGTGTGCCGTATGGTCAAGAATCAGATACCTCTACAGTATCTGCCCCTCTGGGCCCTTGTGGCCTGTTACGGGACTGATTTGATATATATATATATATATATATATATATATATATATATATATATATATATATAAATTTGAACCACCGTTATTTTCGTTCTCTAGGGGTTCTGAAACGTAAAATTTTCTAGTCGCAACTTCCGGATTGTTTCATGAGGTCAACCTTATAAGCGGGGTTCCTCCCTATGAAGGGAGGGAGGAACCGCGCTGACAGGGTAAGTTGCCTTATAGGGGAGGGTAACTTGGTATAGGTATTTGTTTATCCACTTTTTTAATAGTACTAACAAATAACAGAATTAAAAATTCCTATTAAGTTAAAAGTAAGCGTTTAAAAGTCACCAAAAACTACAACTCTATCTCCAGTTGACAACTTCACCGATTCTCCAATCACTTGCAGTGATTAGGACATGGTCACTACATCCTGTGTCTGCAAATTAAGACTTCTTCGGGTTCGTGTTTGTTGACAATGACATTATTGGGTGAGATCCTCCTTCTGAGAAGAGGAACTTCAGCCGAATTGCATTCGCAAGTGATGAACTCAAACAAATTGACAAAAGAATCTCCAATAATTATAGAAGAACTTTTGATCATCACATATTTATAAAAAAGTGATTATGAAAATAGGAGAAAACTATGTTCAAACGAAGATTGGAGATTATTTTACAGTTATTGAACATTGAGGTGCTCATAAAATGTATGTATTTTTTGTGTGTGTGTGTTTAACGGCGCATCAACATTAGGGTTTTTTTTTTTTTTTTTTTTTTTTTTTTTTTTTTTTTTTTTTTTTTTTTATCGGCGCATCCACATCTTGGCCATTGGCGCCGGGCTATCTACAGGTTGCCACCCTTTTCTAATGCCAACAGTACGTGGTCGGTCACCCATTCAGGTACTGACCACGCCCGACGTTGCTTAACTTCGGTGATCTACGAGAACCGGTGCACTCAACGTGGCTATGGCCGTTGGCGTATAATATTAGGGCTATTAACGCCGAAAATGTATGTATTAACTCAATAAGAGTTCAATTAGCTGTTTCTTGCCACTTGGTTTTACTTGTTCGTACAGTGAGGATGTATTTGAGTAAACCTCATATAGATGGTTTTTATTTATATTTTTATCCTTTACTTGTAGGTAAGTCGATGTAAAACCTCAATAAAACGAACTGTACTTAAGTCGAACAATTTTTCTCAATACTCAATGAGGTTTGGCTGTATTTTAGTTTAGATTAATGTCAAAAGTGTGTAAATAATCTCAAATCAATCCAGTATTTCTACAATTTTAGTTGTTTTTAATTGTATTTAAAAAATAGTTGAAAATATCACCAGAAAAGCGGTTCCATTGAATTTTCACGTCGGACCACCTATACAACGTCTACATGAAACGCTATTAATGCAAAACAGTAAGCAATAGGATTTTTTGCCATCTGTGGGGCAAAATATCCTTTGGTTGGTGGACTCTTCTGGTTAATGAACTTTCGTTTTAAAACGAAGCATAAATTTCATGAAAATTGGATCGTATATCCAGTAATAGGATGAAAAGACAGAAATAAAGTGTTCCTCAGGGATTTTATTGAGTACTACATTAATTCAATTAAATTACTTAATAAGGAAGAAACGTCAAAATAAAAAGTATTTGTTTGTTAATAACAAAATCGGACTCTTATCGTATTTATTGTAGTTTTTGGTCACATATATATTTATCAGTAAATATAATATAGTCATATCTCAAGGTCATAAGGTTTGGCTGACATGCGCAGAAATACCCTGATTTATTTACCGTTCGAAGGAATTGCGGCCTTCTGGCGTCATTGCGCCAAGGTCTATGACAGTTTGACCTAAAAACGCAGCACAATCGCGCATCTTCTAATGTCCTTGGTGGTTTTCTTATTTAGTGCATATAATAGAGTCACACTATAATAGCCGAAAAGCCCGCACAAATATAATACGTTCGTTATCAAAAGAATGTAGAGTTATTAGCCACACGACAGAGCTCCGAAAATATCTACCTTTTCAGTTTTATTTTGGTTTAGGAGACTCAAAAATTACGGACTGACATACAAAATTGTTGCTGACTCACCCAAACTGTGTGTAAAGATTAGGGACTGTTAAAAAACAGGAACGTTTCAAAGAATGGTCCAATCTTAATAAAATTCCATACAAAAAAAAAAAAAAAAAAAAAAAAAATTGTCTGATTTAACCATCTAAATTGTATTCAATATAAATTCCTAGAATGTTTAAGCAACATAAATGTATATTTTAAATTATTCTTGAGCTCCGACGAGAGATCAATTGAAATCAGAACAAAAAACAGAAAAAAAAAAGGAAAAAGAAAGAGAAATGTAGACCTCTATGATGCTTCCGAAGAAATAAAATTGGCTCATTTTTAACTGACAAAAATATAAAATAAAATATATGGCCACTTCATCTTCAATTATTGCGTAGACGATAGAAAAATATGTCAGGAAAATGATGGTAAATAGTCTGGTTGCTTTCTAGGGGTGACCTACATTACGGGGAAATGTAACAAAGCGGTCGGAAGCATGCACATGAAGGTGGAATAACCGAATTAGGGCAGAAGCTGATTTCTCTTGAGGTCGTTTAACCGTGCAGTAGCGTCGTTTCGCAACAAAATACATACGGGGATCAGCACAGGTACTGTCATATATACACGGGGAGCAGCATATGTGCTATCATATACACTTGGGGAGCAGCACAGGTGATAACATATGCACACTGGAAGCACCACATGCGCTGCCATATACACACGGGAACCAGCCTAGGCGCTGCCACACACACGTCCTGTCAAATAATAGCGAGAGAATCGCAAGCGCTAACGCATACTCTTGTGGAGTAGCACACGCGCTGTCACGTTTTTATTGACAAGTTAGTTACTTGTTGAGCATTCTCGTACTGACGCAGTTGTTCACAAGCTGTAAGGTAGTTGTTTGAAAGGCAGAAGAGAGGAGGAGGATGAGAATGGTAGAGTTAAGGCTGAGGACAGGCCTGGAGTTGGGAGGTGCAGGAAGCAGAGCATGAAGTCTGGAAGGTACTGGAGGAGGGAAGGGGTTGTCAATACACTGCACCTTCTGGAGAAGCTGTAAGGTGTAATGCTGGGGAGAGAGGAGGATGATGAGAATGGTTGAGTTAAGGCTCGGGACAGGCCTGGAGTTGGGAGGTGCAGGAAGCAGAGCATGAAGTCTGGAAGGTACTGGAGGAGGGAAGGGGTTGTTAATACACTGCACCTTCTGGAGAAGCTGTAAGGTGTAATGCTGGCGAGAGAGGAGGATGATGAGAATGGTAGAGTTAAGGCTGGGGACAGGCCTGGAGTTGGGAGGTGCAGGAAGCAGAGCATGAAGTCTGGAAGGTACTGTAGGAGGGAAGAGGTTGTCAATACATTCCACCTTTCTGGAGAAGCTGTAAGGTGCAATGCTGGAGAGAGAGAGGAGGATGATGAGAATGGTAGAGTTAAGGCTGAGGACAGGCCTGGAGTTGGGAGTTGCAGGAAGCAGAGCATGAAGTCTGGAAGGTACTGGAGGAGGGAAAGGGTTGTCAATACACTGCACCTTCCTGGAGAAGCTGTAAGGTGCAATGCTGGAGTGAGAGAGGAGGATGATGAGAATGGTAGAGTTAAGGCTGAGGACAGGCCTGGAGTTGGGAGGTGCAGGAAGCAGAGCATGAAGTCTGGAAGGTACTGGAGGATGGAAGGGGTTGTCAATACACTGCCCCTTCCTGGAGAAGCTGTAAGGTGCAATGCTGGAGAGAGAGAGAGAGGAGGATGATGAGAATGGTAGAGTTAAGGCTGAGGACGGGCCTGGAGTTGGGAGGTGCAGGAAGCAGAGCATGACGTCTGGAAGGTACTGGAGGAGGGAAGGGGTTGTCAATACACTCCACCTTACTAGAGAACCTGTACGGTGCAATGCTGGAGAGAGGGAGGAGGATGATGAGAATGGTTGAGTTAAGGCTGAGGACAGGCCTGGAGTTGGGAGGTGTAGGAAGCAGAGCATGAAGTCTGGAAGGTCCTGGAGGAGAGAAGGGGTTGTCAATAAACTCCACCTTACTGGAGAACCACTGTTCTTCCACCCAAGAATATTCGCCAATTAAAAAGATATGAAATAGGAACTCATGAAGTAAAATACGAAATGAGAGAGTTCTTCTTACCCTGTAAATGGAAAATAACCTTTTACGAGAGGAAAAGCACTCAAGAAAAGCGGATGGTTGTTCCTGAGGATATTGAGAAGTAGACAGGAGCTATATTTAGATACCTTAATAAGAGCATATTGCCTGAGGGGTAGTGATGTTCCTGGGGCGAGGAGGGAGAGAGAGCGGAACCTAGAGGGCCAAGGAGAATTAAGAAGGGGATGAGAACAACCCCTATTACGAAATCCATTCCGGAATGGAGCGAATAGTAAATAAACAGGATGGGAACATAATTATTTACAAGGTATTTTTGGGATCAAAAGAAAATGTCTATACCAATGTTTGATGGAGTAGCATTGGAATTTGCTTAATTCACATATGGAGAAATACGCGCATATGATGTAAACTTAGATTAGATATAATAAGGGTCCCTTTAGGGGAAAGCAGCTCGACCTATGAAGATCTATTGTGCCCCTGATAACCTGCTGGGTCCCTTATAGCAGTCCTTGACGAACCCTCAGATCTTCTGAGGCGTGAGCACAGAATCTCTTCCTGGGTCAGTTATTTTTGCAGATCCACAGCATACATAAAGCGTCTGCGTGCGAGTACTGTGCAGTCACAGATTATGTGTACGGGTGTTTCCTCCTCTATCCCACATATAAACAGAGGTTGTAACCAGGCCAATGTTATGTCGATGTTTATTCATCTTTATATGACCTGTATAAAGAGCCACAGTCTCACTCATAGCTTTCCTATGTAGGGACAGAATCGTCTTTGTTCGTTTCCTGTCAATTTGGTTTAGGAAACGCTTTGAATGTCTTTGCGATGTAGACTTGATGACCAGATACGGAAATAATCACCAGGGATGTCACTAAGGAAACTCGTCCTTCGAATAAATATACATATATTATATATGTAATAATAATATCATCCATGAAATAATAGAGACACGAATCATACAATTTTAAAAAATGAAATTTCCTCCTAAAACTAAATAATATTAAATTTACAAGCACATAATCTGAAGATTATAATTTATAAAAAATAATGCAAAATCATACAGACAATTGGATTGAAAATGGCTTATAGCCGAGACGTTTCCACAACAAAAATGTAATTAAAATAATTGAAGACTGAATAAGCTGTTACCAACTACCTAGAATATCTTAGTTTTAAACTTAGGATATACAACATACACTCACACACACACACACACACACACACATATATATATATATATTATATATATATATATATATATATATATATATATATATATATCCGCCACTCAGTCTTATTATGAGTGGCGGGTAATTTTTATAAAGGACCACCTTTGTGCGCAGCTCCGAGTATTTTCGATTTCATTAGAAACGTTACATAAACCATGGACGTATATAGAAAATCATTTCGGAGGAGGGGCTGGCAAAATATCGGGGGGGGGGGCTGGGACCATTTCCTGGGTATGGAATACTAACAATTTACAATTTTTAATAGTTTTAGTCAACCAAAACGGTATTACAATATAAATAAAATATTTTTTATGAACTAATTGATCTTATTTAATTTATTTTTAAGGGTTTTATGACACGTTTTTAACATCGAATCAAAATTTCGGGGGGGGGGGGCTTCAGCCCCCCTTATATTCGCCCATAATTTGTACTTAGATGCGTAAGAAGGTTACAGAGTTCTCAGCAGGGCATTGAAAAAAGAAGTCGTCGAGACGTCAACGAGAAAGCAAGATGTCTCGGATTTCTCCACCCTCTTTGTATTTATTTACAGTTTTTAATGTAAGGAAAATGGTCGGAACTGCGCACAGTATTTGTAAACTTTATAACAAATACTGTGTTCAGTTCCGACTATTTTCCATTTCATTAAAAACTGTAAATAAATACAACATGTTTATAAAGGGTTGCCCCAAAGTAGTGTTTAAGCTTCGAGGTAGGTACTTATAGGAAATTCGAATCTGAGCAAAATTGTTCCTATCAATGTGGGTCCGGAAATGCTTCCTGGAAGCGCTGGAACTTTAAAGCCGTGTTTTTAAAGCTTTCAATGCCGAGAACTTCTCAACTACTGGGATTAGAGAGAAAAACGCTACAATTAAAAATTGTTTGACATTAAATTCTGCACATTTTGGTAACAAGGAATCTAATTTTGCATCACAGGATATGGAGATTCGTAAGGTATATCTTTAATAATCACTGTGTTTTCAAGGGTTGCAATTAGATCATTAGTACAACTGAATCTCCACAGAGAGACTTGATGGAAAACACACTGATTATTAAAGATAGTCCAAACGAATCTCCAGATCCTGTGATGTAAAATTAGATTGTTTGCTACCAAAATGTGCTGAATTTAGTGGCCTACTATATTTATTTGGTGGGATTTTTCTCCTACACCACATGTTGAGAAGTTACCGGGATTTTGAGTCTTAAAAACGAGGTTTTAACAGGTTTTTTGGACCAGCTCCAGCTTCTCTAGAAAGAATTTACGGACCCATGTTGATACGAACGTTTTTGTTTAAAATCACATATCCTATCTTGAAGCTTAAATCCTATTTTGGGAGACTTTATCTTTGGGATAGAGGGTGAAATAGATCTTAGGATATGAACATATCAAAAGTCTCCGCCCGTAGCCTTTGAGCCGGGAGGGGGGGGGAGTTAGAACGTCCCATTTTTCGGGTTTTCGCTTATATCTTGGAAGCCATTCGTCCTAGAGACATGACTATCCATAACAAATGAAAGCTGATTAAAGTTGCTACAAGTTCTATTCAATCATGTTTTTTGAGATATCATTAGTTTTCGAGATATCCGCTCTTGAAAGTATGGAATTTTCGGCATAAACACACACTATATGTTTACCTTCCTGACTAGCCCAAACAAAGTTACGAAGCCAAAGATTGTGCTCCAAACATTTCCATCTATAGCTGTTCGTTATGAAAGAATGCCTTTTCACAATTGTATTTTAGTTTTTTGCGTTTTTCTCGGAAACGAAGCAAGAACGAGATATCAGCCGCAGGCCTATTTGTCTTTCTTTTTTCATCCTACATCGATTCCCCGAAGTTTGGCCGTTTATTTTAGGAACAACCTGTATATATATATATATATATATATATATATATATATATATATATATATATAGTTTATTTAATACGAGGCGGTATTGCCGAGGATTTGAAGAATTTTTTTAAACATTCTTTGAGGAGTGTAAGAATATTTCCTCCTTGAGAAAGTGCTAATGAAGTACGATAGGAAGGCAAGTTGTTATCAGGATGGATAATGCTGGGGCTAATGACCTTGGCACTAAATAGACAATAAAAAATTATGTCAATAACCTTGAGTAGAAATTGCTGTATTTGGCGAGGGGTTTTCGAGGTTAGCGCCTTGAGAGCAGACTCACACATATAACATATGGTCTAGGGAAAACTCTGGAGAACTTAACGAATTGTGAGGGCACTGGTTATGAGGCGTTGCCCTTCTGAGTAAACCATGAGGATCAAATATTTAATTTCAAGATAATCCTGGTCTTCTAGGCTTAACGGATGTTCGAATTGGGATATAAAAAAGATTCGATTCCCAGGAACAGCGTTATCTCCTTTGGTTTTCCGTTCTTATCCCTAGTGTCTTTTGGAATGCTTAGAATAGATGTAGTTACTGTTTTTTTCATAATTATATGTTATACTTTCCTACGCGCCACAACAGGACACTGACAGTATCCTAACTGGTAATTACTCCATTTAAACACCGCTGGGACTTCTACTAGACAGCAGACTCACATGGAGCCCCCACACACGACTAAAAATACAAGAGCTAAACAGGAGATTTGGACTCTTAAGACGACTACTTGGCCCTACCTCAAAGCTTACGACACAAAACAAACTCAATATTTACAAAACTATAATCAGACCAATCTGGACTTACGGACTTAAATTATGGGGAACAGCAAAACACTCAAACATACAACGAATACAAGCATTCCAATCCAAAGTCCTTCGTAGAATAGTCAATGCTCCCTTTTATGTCTCCAACAAAACCCTACACAACGATCTAAATATCCCATTCGTAAACGACCTCGCCAAAACCCGATTCCTAACGTTCCATTCCAAATTTTCATCCCATCGGAATCCTAGAGGTCAATCCCTATCCACTCAGACCCATCCTAAAGACCTTCCCAGGAGGCTTAAGAGACTTTGGCCCCGTGACCAGCTACCATAACAGCAGTTAAAAACAGCACAAATTGTTTAGATATATTAGGAAGTGCCGATAATATTTGGCTCCTTCCATATACTGTTCATTGACATGTATACTTAGGCCAGCACAATTAATTATTGTACTTATAATTGTACAGATTTTAAATAAACATGAAAAAAAATAAAGACAAATTTAAACACCGATTTCTTCCAATGAGATCGTACTGTCAAAATCCACGGGGAGCAGCATTGGTCGTAAATTTAATAAGCTTTCGATTAGATGCTTTACGTTTTCTAATATTTCTCAACCGGTTTCGAGGTATATTAACATATATTCAAAAATTCCAAGAAAATCTATTTTTTTCCCAATTACGATTTTCGTTTGGTCGCATTTCACCCCAAAACTTCTTGAATCTAATGCAATTTTGAAATGTAGGCCTTATGTGTAATCGTTTTAGACGGGAAAATCTCCAAGCGGGTTGAGAAATCTTAGTAAAAACTAACCACAAATTCGACAGTTGATATAATTTCCTATAAATGCGGTTCTTGTGAGATTCTTGATTGAGCGATCTCATTAATTAATCCAAATAAATATTGAATTACTAACAATTTCGAAATTAAAACCTATTCTCATCAGTCAAATTCTACAATATTATATAAATTGCATCCATTTTTCACTCTTCTACAGGGGAAAATATCTACAAAATGTTATCAAAGGTATTGAAGTAATGTTTAAAAATACTTCTATTTTTATCCATGACCTAGGACTTAAGACCTACAACATACAGTAGATCAGTGGACCTCAACCTGTTTTTTACGGCGTCAAGGGCCAGAAAACAAAACAAACCAAAATATGAGGTAATGATTTATTAGATTTTCGCGATTGCTACAATTTAAGTTAAACAATTGTAACATTAACTAGTCATTTTCTAACGCAAGCAGTTGATTACTTCACATTATTTAGGTGTTAGTAATACATGAAAAAAGAATAAAAATTAATATTTAACTGTTATTAGAATCATATTACGCGACAAATTACCGTATAAATAACAGGACTGTACAACCTCGCCGTGGTGTACTGTTTTTTTTTCCCTAACAACCAAGATCTTAGAATTGTTAGGCAACTAATACGCTCTTACACCCCAACAAAATTTTATTTTTTCTTAACTAAATTGTCTTATTTAATTTATTTTTGTCGTTTTTATGGCAAATTTTTACCGATTAAATCCAAATTTCTGAGGGAGTACTGTAGTCCTCTGAGCCCGCCCCATAGGCCTGTGTGGGCTATAGTTAGACCAAATAGAAACAATAAGAAATTAACTTAATAATAATGGAAAATGGAATGGGATCAGTGGCGACTAAAGGGGTGGGCTTGGGGGGTTAAGCCCCCCCCCCCGCAGAATGAGACTTTACAATATTTTTCGGTTAATGTTAGAAAAATAAATTGTTTAGGCAAATTAATAATAATAAGTTCTAATTAATGTATGTTGTAAGTTTAGCAAATACTTCCTTAATGTTTTCCCGGTGCATGATTATAAAAATTTGATTCTACACCCCCAGGCACGGTTGTAAGCCCATACTAAATTACCCCCCCCCCCCACAGAAATGTTTCTCTACAGCCGTCTATGAATGGGACGGATAATGGAAAAGAAAAAATAGAAGAAAAAAAAAACATTATTCAGAAATTCTGATTTATAGAATAGATAGGACAAAATTTGCAATTGGAATTATTAAAATGACAAGAAGGTTATCTACAAGCGTGGAGGGAAGAGAAAGCATGCAGCGCTCTTGCGGGAGATACTTCAACTAAAACAACTGTCAACAAACCCACCTGAAATAGTATTGGCGGGATATTGCTTCTTGTTTACATTATTTCAAATCTTTCTGTCAATAAAATAAAATAAAAATGTATGATCTAAAAATTAAAATTATCTGGATTTCGGTAGGACATCAACATAATAGGCTATTACATTTCGGTAGGACATCAACATAATAGGCTATTACATTTCGGTAGGACATCAACATAATAGGCTATTACATTTCGGTAGGACATCAACATAATAGGCTATTACATTTCGGTAGGACATCAACATAATAGGCTATTACATTTGAAAAATATAATTCAAATTAAATTAAAATATGGCTGAGCATGCAGTTTCTTAAATTACCTACAGGTATATTTAAATAAGCTCTTTGTTATCTATAAGAAGAGACAAAACGGTCTTGTAATATAATAGCAAAAAGGTTCTGAAAGATTACTAGCTGTTTTGAATTAGAGAAATGTTTAGTAAGTATATTGAACATTAAAGCAAGTAATTGAATTACTTTACATACCTGCTGAATAGAGGATGCCATAAGCTGGAATTTGGTGGGACCCCAACTGGCGGGAGGAACTGGGGTGTTGGATCGAATTTGAGAAGATTGGCTCTCTGGTTGGGCTCGACCAAACCTCCAAGATCCCGCACTTTGAGTTTAGGCTTGGGTTTAGGACTCTCTGGCTTAGGAGGCGGCGGTTTTGATGTCTCTGCTCTCGGCCAAGCTGGCCTGGGGTATGGATACCTTGCAGGCGGTGGTGGAGGTGGTACGTAAGACTGAGGGTAGATGTAGTGCGGATACAACATAGCCATCAGCTCCTGATTGTGTTTGGCCTCCAGTTGGCTGAGATAAGGGAGCCAGAGCATTTGGTTGAGAGCAGCAGTTGTTGGGTCCATCTTGTCGTGGCTGAAACCGCTCATCATCTGCTGTTGGTAGAGCTTAAGTTGGTCCTCTTTGCCAGACTTCTGAAGGATGCTCTGCAGGTGGGCGAGAGAGACTTCCATGAGATCTGTATCAACTTTGGGGTACTTTACTTCCCTCTTCTGTGCAAGGAGCCTCGGAATCTCTTTAGCAGGATTAGCGATTAGTGCAGGAAGCCTCGCTCTAGGAACGAGGAGAGGATCAGGAACAGTCAATTCTGGATCAGAAAGGACTTCTTTCAGCTGATCGAGTGGATTGCTTTGGAGTTTATCTTCAGTCTTCAATAACTCCAGAAGTTTGGAGTCCTCTTTCTTCTTTTCTTCTTTAGGCTTAGGTTTTCCAAGGTTGAGAGGTTCCTCCTGAACCGGCTGCGAGAACGTGGGTGGCGGCTTGGGCTGCGGAGTGCGCCGCTGTTCTCCTGGCTTAGTATCAACAAGGGGCTTGGAATGGCTTATCGTAGTGCCCTCCGGTAGCCGCCATAGTATGTCTAAGCTGTCGAGGTCACTCTGCTTCAACGGTTCCATCTTCATTTGCTTCACCGGTTCCATCTCTTCCCTTTCGGAATGGACCACGAGGTTGATCGGCGATGGCTCGGGAGTTGGAGGTTTCTTGATTTCGTGAACAGGAGTGTAGTTTTTCACTTCGTCCTTTTCTTCAGCAGGAGATGGCACAAAGGTGTAAATATCGTGGAGATCCTTCTCCTCCACCTCTTCTTTGAGGTTTTCAACAAAACACATATCCGCTAACTCGTTCATCAAATTTACACAGTTTTCTTGGTGGGATTTACAATCCTCTTCTTCGACAATTTCTTCTGGCATAACCTTGACTTCTTCAACTTCATCTTCAATGCTCTTACTGAGCTCGGGTGGCTCTTCAATGGGAATTACTTCATTGTTGTGATTTTCGTCAACGTTGGCCTCTGGACAGCATTTCACTTCTGTACATTCTGCTTCCTTAGGAGGTTCAACTTCTTTTTTAATTTCTTCCGGTGGCTCTTGGACAACAACTTCTTCTTTAGGCTCCACTAACTTCTCTTCGTCTTCATCTTCTTTGCTGCTTGTATCTTCTCTGGAAGTCATCGAGCATAGCCTGTTCGTCCTGGGGATAGCAACCCAACCTCCAGGGGTTTTGGTAAGCCTTATTCGATTTCTTTTGTCGTAGTCTTCACAAAGAACTTCAACAATCTTTGTATGATCCTGTTTGACCCAAAGGAAGATCGGATTTACTCTCGGCGATGGAGGGTCGTCATCTTTTTTCTTCTTCTTCCGTTTCTTCTTGTGCTTCTTATGAGAAGAAACGGAAGATGTGGAATCAGTGGAACAGGATCGTTTCCTCTTCTCTCGATGTTTCTTCTTCTTCTTCTCCTTGGTCCTCTCGTCTAGGCCGGTGACATCTTTCTCTTTGAGGTCGTCTTTATCTGTTGGTGTTTCGCCTTCTTTCGAACACATCGCGTGGGGGGGGGCTTCTTGAGGTCCGCCGAACTACTCACATCACAAAACACACACAATCACTGTTGTCGGTGAGGATGGGAAGCGTAGAAACACAGTTGCACACAAGTAACGGCACAGACACAGACACTATGCGGCGCCTGAGTATGAACTGAAGCCGGCAAAGCGGCGTGCCGGTAGCCGAACATTGACGATGATACCCGAACATCGTTGCCCCTAGCTACGGGAGGGGATGGGCGTGGCTTACCCCCACTACATCCCACCCCTCCAACAAGTATAGCCGATACCTTCTGATACATTCTGCTATATATTCCCCCCACCCCTACCACTCACCCTAAAAATAGAATACATAATTCCATATATACTCTATTCCCCACTTCCATTATCAGCCACTTTCTGCACCCGTAATTAGCACCACCATTGTTTTAATACCATGAGCCTAAAACGTATTTTATTATAAATTCACTTCCGAAGTACCAGGTCATCCATAAATAATGTAGATTTTTAAAACGATAAAATGAATGATACACGTTTAATCTAAAATATACTTACCATAAAGCTTTTCAACAGTTTGCCATCATGACAACAAATTTTGAATGCCTTTTCCGAAAAAAAAAAAATCCTTTGATTTTGAATTAAATAAAGCTAACACCTCGTTGTTCACTTCATCGACTGAATTCAATTTCCTGTCGCTTAATGAGTTTTGGCGACTGCAGAAAATGTTTCGATAAGTTGAAGCAAGCAGCATTTTCTCCTTCGTCGAATTCCCAAAGCAAAACAGGGCGTAAATGCTGTTTTGGGTGATGCTGTCTGTATGTTTTTTTCTTTTTAATAAAAGTCCACACCGTTAGACCGATTTTTACCAAACGTGGCACACAGGTAGGTCATGACACGGGGAGATTCATAGGCTAGGTTAAAATCATCTATGACTCACAGTTCGGAGATCACGAGTTCGAAACATTTAACCCAAATAGTTACAGATTTGCGTTATTAGATTTTAATATTAATTATCTTGTTTTTGTAATTTATTTTTGCTTTTATAGATGCAGAAAGTAGGTGTAGCATAGCACGCCGGGTAACAGCTAGCCAAAAATAAAAGAAACCTCTAAATTATACCTAGAATTCGGCAACACAAAAAGAAAACGCAAATGAAATTATTACAAGCTTAAATTACTAACAAAATCGCCGACGTGTATTAGTTTTCTTATCTGCCTTATGCCTAGTTTTCTCGGGCTTCAGAGCATGGGCGTATATAGGAAATAATTTCGGGGGGGGGGGGGCTGGGAAAATTTGGGGGGCTGAGACCATTTCCGGTGTATGGAATACTAACTATATAGATGTTGGCAGAGTTCTAGGCAACTAAAACGCTATTACACTCAAAATAGAATATTTTTTTATTTACTAAATGATTTTATTTAATTTATTTTTAATGGTTTTATAACATTTTTACCGATCAAATCAAAATTTCGGGGGGGGGGGCTGTAGCCTCTCGGACCCTCCCCTTATATACGCCCATGCTTCAGAGTGCGTAAAAAGAAATGAGTTCTTAGATAGTGGAGGGAGTTTGATCTATCTTCCAATGCTAAAAATGTTAAGTATTAACTCGTAAAATATATGAATTTCTATCATTTGTATGAATGCATAATTACATATGATAATAAAAAAAAATTAATATATACAATATATGTATTACAAAAATTTCATTAATCATGATCAAGCATCAACTCTATACCCCACACGCCTGCTGATGTTACAAAAAGAGGCGCGATTACTGGAAGGTTTATAGTGGTAATAATACCAACAGGTGAAGAATAACCCTTCAAAACTTGTCACAGTGATAATGAGTGTTTAATTGATGTAGGTGTAATTTGACTTGGTTCCTTACAGGAATCATTTTTATTTATTTCATAACTGTTTAAGTGTAACTGTAGTAATTAACAGGACATGATCACCTGAAGATGGACCAGTGTGTCCGAAACGTTGTGATGGAGAAATATATGTAAAGTTTGAAGTTTTGAAGGGTTATTCTTCACATGTTGGTATTATTAATTAATACCCTTCATTTAGTTATCAAAAAAAAAAAAAGTTAATAGTGGAGATGGAGATAGTTAGCCGTTGCAGTGATACGAAGACAAGGTATGGTTGGGATTCGGCTAGGAGAAAAAAACGTCAGAACTTCAGGAAGAAATCTGTATTGTACGTTTCGGCTGCACATTGGCAGCCTTCTTCAGCTAAAAAATATATACAACTTATAAGTAAAAAAAAAAAAAAAAAAAACAGGCAGAAATGAGAGTAGTTTATACATCGTCGATACAAAAGCAAACTAACGAATATGAAAATCACCACTTTTCAGAGTGGTAAAGTATTTATTCATAACTTTTTTTTGGACAGTCAAATATTCGGCAGATTTGACCTTTTGATAGTGGAATACTTTCCCTTTAATAGAGTTAAGTCAGATTGAAGAATCTGCCGTAAATAAGTCCAGCAGAAATTCTTAAAGATGGACAATGAAAGATGCATTTTTTCATATTCGTTAGTTTGCATTTGTATCGACGACATCATGATAATAAATTTGAACCAATATTATTTTTAAAACAATGAAAATTCGGTAGATAGGTAGTTAGAAAGTAAACAACATGTAGAAAGAAATAAGCAAACAGTACAAAACTAACATTATTAAAATTTTTATATTTCTATATATTCTATATTCTATAAGTGAATACAATTTACAATAATCAATACACAGATACGTACCACTAAAGACTGCCTAAGGTTAATAATTAGTTTATGAAGTTAATTTACACTTTTTACAACCATGTTTTGCTTATTTTCATATTATTATTTTATATTGTGAGATCGTTGCGACGACAAAATATTACGATCGTTTTGCCTGGATTTATATCAATAATTTTCAGTACTCATGAATGGCAAGCTAGTACGCAGCTATCAAGACGTGATGAAGTAGTAATTACGAGACTGAGAATTGGACACACTCATTCAACACATTCCCATCTCATGACAAGAAAAGACAGTCCAATATGTCAGACATGCAACAGACAACTAACAGTTAAACACTTACTTACAGAATGCAGAACACGAGACTATTTAACCATTCTACATGACAAGTCCGAACTATTTTCTGAAAAAAGCCCACACAATGTTACCATTCTACAACAGTTACATAACATGAAACTGTACGACAAAATATGACTCAACTGAACGTATGTATGGTTTAATGAAGCGATTGTAAATAAATGTTTTTGTATGTTTGAGTGTGTGTGTGTGTGTGTATGTGTGCATAAGAGCGGCTTCTGTATACAATGTCCTTACATTAAATCCCTCAAGACATAGAATAATGATTTTTATATTGTAACAATCTATCAGACATTCTATAATTTATTTGTTCCTACAATATTTCAGTTATTGTTTTATTTGTTGTTTTTATTTTTTTTATTTTATTTTTTTATTTTCTTTATCCCTTTTTTTTTCTAATGATTTTTTATGCTATGTCTCTTAGTGTTTATACTTTATAAATTTTTTAAAAAGTTTATTTTTACCAATTTCCTTAATTTTATTGAATTAATTTTCACGCAGTATGCGAGCATATCACCTTGCTGTTGTGGTACTCCGTAACAAATAAACATTTCATGGAGCCAATCGCCTACGTTACGTAGCTCCTTAAAAGAATAAATAAATATCAATAATTTGGGCTGGACGAATATTTTTCCTGATGGACTACATTTTCTGTTTTGTTGGACCATTTAAGCTTTTGCTATGTTAGGAATCAATGTATTTTGCTATGTAAGGATGCTCCATCAATGCTTCCTTCAGTTGTGCTACAATATTTGCAGTCCTTCGGAATGTGCTAAAAGAGAAAGCTTTAAGCGTTTTGGGGTCGTTTGTTTGAAGAAATGTTACAAGCAGAGGTTTCTCTTTGAGATTCATAATCCTATAATGCTGATATAGGAATTTGCAAAAAGCAAAAACAGAAATAATATATAATTTTAGTTATCGCCCTAGTATTTCTAAAGTGACACAAGTAAAAAATCGGTGTTTTTCAGTTATGACTATGAAAGACAGGGTAAATATCTCTTTATCAACCATCAAAACTGTATGTACCTAGCTTCAGAGCTTATACACCGGAGAGCACTTGTGTCACTCTTCCTGTCTTAATGCTATTCTCCCTACATAGGCAAGAGTGACACATTTTCAGCTGAGTTTTGTTTTTTATTTGTGACACTTTAGAAATACTAGTGCCATGTGTAATTGTGATTATGATGCGTCGTACTTTTTTTTTTTATTTTACGAAATAGGCAAAAAGGACCATCAATAAAATCTTGATTTTAATGCAACTGCTCTATAGGTTTTAGATTCATTGATGCATTGTAAGGGGCACCACGTACGAGTTGCATATCCAAGTAAATCCCTCACAAGATAAGTATTGTACACTCCTGAATAATTTGCTTAATATAAGCTACCTATAAATATATATATATATATGAGCAGCTGACTCAATATACAGCACCCAATGTTCAGCTCTCCTAGTGGTAGAAACAACAACCAACGCCCGAGGGGTTATGGCAGCTTAATTCTATTCGAACATAAATACATATATAAACAATGGGGTCTCCCGTGGTCTAGTGTCTAACGTCTTAGATTCATAAGCTGGAGATGGTGGGTTCGATCCACACCGGCGACAGGAATTATCTCATAGCATGGCTCGTTGGGAAAATTCCTGGCTGCACCCTGGATGTCGGCGCTAATGGCCCAGGTTTGTCGAAACGCCGTAAAAAAAAAAAAAAAAAAAAAAAAAAAAAAAATATATATATATATATATATATATATATATATATAAACAACTTTGGGCCACCATTATTTTTCTGGTTTACAGGGAAACGGAATGTTGGCAGACCAAAGATACAGTGAGCTCAGATGCGAGAAACTTACTGGTAGCTTGGAACTTAAAAACTGCCGCGCAGGACCATGTCATCGCGCGGGAGCTTTAGGAAGCGACCCAGACCAGGTGACGGTTGTTGCGCCGGCTATGATGATTCTTCTATATATATAAAAATCACGTGTCTGTCTGTTTATTTGTTTGTTTCTTTGTTTATTTGTTCCTTATACAAATCTACCGTTTGACCGATATTGACCAAACTTGGCACTCAGGTAGGTCTTGATACGAGAAATCTCCTAGGCTAGGTCAAAATAGTCTAATTTCAAAATTTGGTCAAAAGTTTTGTTCAAGAAAAATTGGCTACACTGAACCATTCAGATTGTGACGGCCATTTTGAATCGACTACTACTGGCCTCTGTCGGCTGTTAGTTGAAGTGCTGTTGTGCTGGCCTCTGCCGGTATCCCGACTACTACTGGCCTCTGTCGGCTGTTAGATGAAGCGCTGTTGTGCTGGCCTCTGCCGGTATCATTATGAACTAAAACAAATTCACATCGTTTGGCCGATTTTCGTAACTGGGTATAGACAACTAGGTAACAAGTAGATCTTGATACGGGGAGAGTCATAGACAGAAAGTAGGTGTAGCATTGCACACTGGGTAACAGCTAGTAACTTATATTTTTTTTTTCTCTAGCGTAGACTTAGACTACACGTTACAATAATCATCTATTTTATGTAAACTACATTTGCTCTAAACGAAGTCTGTGAGTAATCTTCGGAACTGGTTAGAAATATATTTAATTGGTTCATGAATTGATCTAAGCTATCATGGTGTTCTCATGTGATTCATTTATCTAGTTTTCAGACCACCGCTATAAAGCGATAATACAAGGTTACGTGAAACTGTTCTACAGAAGATGGGTTTTGCGCTCCAACTAACCGCATTGAAGTCATGACTAATGAACGGATGATGATGTAACAAACTACAAAATTAGTTTAGAAGTCAATAAAGGACGTCAATACGCTTACGTCAACTAGAAGTAATAAAACGAAATAGCGTTATTTGTCTAGGATAATTATATTTATCTTTACAGAGCCAAAATTATGATTAGTTGGACGCCTTTAATCGGAAAGGAACCAAGCGTCATTTTTAACGAAATTGAGTTTTTGGTGCTATCTTTTAGGGAATTAGAGAATTTATATAGTATAAAAAAACTGGTTAAAATATAATGTTGTCATTAAAGCAAGAAATAATACAAAAAAAAAGTGAAATGGTGTATCCAGTATGCTGTAATAAACAGAAAGGAATCAAGCACCATTTTTATCAATAACTATAAAATAAACCCCATTACCATAACAACAGTTTATTTTAATGAGAGGAAATGAATGAAACATTTGAGATAATATAGGAATTTTAGACCCGCAAAAAACTTTAAACCCAATTCTCTAAAGAATGAACAGATGGCACTTGGTTCCTTTCCGTTTAAAGGCGTCCAGTTATCTTTAGTATTTTGTTGTGTCGAAATATTCCGGCTAAGAATAACCGCTATTGGCTTAAAAATGAACTTTCCGTTGTAAAGGAGAATGGAAGAAACTAGATTTTTCTGCGGATTTTTGAGCATATTCTCAAATATCTCTAAGCACCTTTGGAAATCGTAGTTTTTTTTTTTTCTTTTTTTTTACGGCGCATCTACATCTAGGTCATTAGCGCCGACATCCAGGGTGCAGCGAGGAATTTTCCCAGCGAGCCCTGAGATGAGAAAATTCCTGCCGGAGGTGGGAATCGAACCCACCATCTCCCGCTTATGAATCCAGCGCGCTAGCCACTAAACTACGGGAGACCCCTGGAAATCGTAGTAAATTTAAAGTATCTATACGAATGCCTATTATATATATATTTATTCACGGAGCTTCACAACGGCAAGGTGATTTGCTCACATAAAAATAATCAATAAAAACTGTATGAATGGTAAAGAAAATAAATTCAGTATATTCAATTTCTGAAAAAAAATATTAATAATTAAAAAAAGATAATAAAAAAAAAATACACAAAATAAAAAATTGTATTTTTTTATTATTATTTCGTTACCAAAATTTATTTTCTCGGCAAAACTCCTAATTTATTTTAAAATAAACCATATTTTAACCACTTGAAATGAATTTTCGAAAGATTGATAAGTACGCTGGGTTTTTAGCAACCCAATACATTTGGGCAGCCATCTTTATTTTATTTTGTTTTAAATAAAGAATTTCTTCTTCTTTTAAATCAAACCAAATAATTGATTTCATAATTTAATGTATATAATATATGAAAATAAAGAATGACAAATTGCGATAGTAATAAATAATACAAGATAGGGAATTGTCGGGGTTCGGTCACTGCTACTTAATAAAACTACAGTTTATCATAAAAATGGTTTTATTGTGCCGACGTTTCGGCTTGAACTTCAAGCCTTCATCAGGGCGATGGGAAGATTGAGAACTATACCTCACAGATGCGGGATCATTTCTGGAGAAATTTCTGGAGAAATGATCCCGCATCTGTGAGGTATAGTTCTCAACTTTCCCATCGCCCTGATGAAGGCTTGAAGTTCAAGCCGAAACGTAGGAACAATAAAACCATTTTTATGATAAAATGTAGTTTTATTAAGTAGCAGTGACCGAACCCCCGACAATTCCCTACCTTGCATCATCTACGGTCAACCATCTCCTCTCAATCCCTACCTTGCATCATCTACGGTCAACCATCTCCTCTCAATCCCTACCTTGCATCATCTACGGTCAACCATCTCCTCTCAATCCCTACCTTGCATCATCTACGGTCAACCATCTCCTCTCAATCCCTACCTTGCATCATCTACGGTCAAGCATTTCCTCTCAATGTAATAAATAATATATATATATTTTTTTTATTGCAAGAAGAAAATCATTATTGTGTGTAAATTGTAGGACATTTAATATAAAGACTTTATTTTCAATTTTAAGCCGCTCCTAACACAACCACACTTATTAAATTCCCTGCAAATAAGCTTCTTATGCAAAATTTGATAGATCGAACTCATTCATACATCTTCATGCACTGTCAGTTTTCTGCTATAGTGCCTACATTCTTGCTTAGGTTAGATGTTTCATTTTACTTTTAGCGTGGTTCCTTCCTCCCTTCATAGGGAGGAAACCCGCTTATAAGGTTGACGCCACAAACTATAAGGGGTTCAGTAAATAAAGATCATATACTTCAAGAATAAGTTATAATACATATCATTATTTATGAAGCAAAAATACACATTAAGAAAATTATAAAAAAGTTAATATTTGCTTCTATTAAATCCTTGGAATTTCTAGACGTTTATGTTTTTTTTTTTACGTTTTATTATAAGGTAGGCTCTACATTGCAGCCAAGATAATACAGACAGATGTTTATATAATCTATAAAAGCAAGATAAAGATACAGCTTAAGTGAGTTATTTCACCTTACCTTCCTTCAACAACCTTGTAAGGGATAAAACATTATTATTACCATAAAAACGTCCGATTCACAGGAACTGCGTCATCTTATTGTTATCCCGTTCTTATACCAAGTGACATTCAGAAAACTTGGAGTAGAAACGGGTAATGCATTTATGTATTGTTTTATATACATAGGAGTATTTCAGGTAAAAAAACCCCAATGACGTAATAGGAAATCGCAAAAGTAATGTAATGTTACCCCTACCAAGTTTTAGCGCGGTTCCTCCCTCCCTCCATAGGGGGGAACCCCGCTTATAAGGTTGACCAAACGACGCAATCCGGAAGTGCCGACTATATATATACATATATTTGTCTGTTCGCGGCATATCTCAGCGAATAATGGTCCGATTTTGATGAAATTTAGTACAAAAATCTTTCGATTAATTCGAAAGGTCAAGTTCGTTAACCAGCAGAATCCGTCAACCGGAACATGTTTTTTTGGGGGAAAATTCGCACGCTACATCGAATGCTTGCAATAACTCGTTTCATGTGTTCCTTCACGTAGGAAAACGAATGAGACTATTTTTAAGACGATGTCTGTAACCGTTTTCGAGGAAATTGGAAAAATATTTGTTGAATGAAGCTTTTGGTGCATTTTTGGTTAATATTGTGGGATTCAGTTGAAACATTTTCTGCATGATTGAAGTTCATCCCAACTTAAAGGTATAAATTTTGGTTACGCTTAGAGTTATCGAAGGACTAGAATAAAATATTTAATTAACAGACATGAAAAGTATATTTTCCTTAATATCTCGAAAACGGTTGGGAATTGTGGTAAGCGGAAGGTTACCATTCGAAAGCTTATTAAATTCTCTACAAAATAGGTTTGTATGAATGTTTTGATTAGGTGATGTCAATCGGAGATCTAAGTACTTAAAACTTCAAACATGTTTATTTTGTCATTTGAACGGGTTTTTGTCGTTGTTTAACTCACTTTTTAATTGGTCATTGTATTGTTTTAAATTGAAATTATCAGTAAAATTGGTAATATAGTAAAAGAAGACAAGAAAATGAGAAACGTTTTGTTTTTAGAGTTTTCCTAGAGCGAACGTTGAGAACGCTGTGGTCATTTTTCCAGGTGAAGTTACCCTTGCCACCGTTCACGTATCTCAACGAGCCCTGAGATGAGAAAATCCTGCCGCCGGTGGGGATCGAACCCATCATCTCCCGCTTATGAATCTAAGGCGCTAGCCAATAGACCACGGGAGACCCCCTGGATCCATATTAATAGCACAAAAGTCTGTTAGGATGCAAATGCGGAAACGTCCGAATCAAAGGAATTGCGTCATCTTAGCGCGTTTTCTGTCTCCAGTGCCAAAACTAAAGGAACAGTTATTGATAGCATGGGTGTATATAGAAAATAATTTCGGGGGGGGGGGGGGCTAAGACCATTTCCGGGGTATGGAATACTAACAATTTAGAACTTGGAATAGTTTTAAGAAACTAAAACGCTATTACACCCAAAATAAATTTTTTGTTTTGAATATAGTGATCTTATTTAATTTACTTTTAAGGGCTTATGACACATTTTTATCGATGTACTCAAAATTTCGGTGGGGGGGGGGGGCTGCAGCCCCCTCAGCCCCTCCTTACATACGCCCATGATTGATAGGATTTGATAGCTTATGAAAACTGTAAAATACAATCTCATAAGCAGGAAAATGCAAAGCGCTGCAAGAATATATATTGATTTCACATGTGCTTGTCATGCAAGGAAAAAAAAACTTATAAACGTTACGCAGTAAAATTAGAACAAAAATAATAAAATTAAAAAAAAAAAAAACAATTAAATTTTCTGTAAACGCCATTACAAAAAAAAAAAAAAAAAATACAGTACCAGCAGGGGCTAGGAAAAGGTGTGATAAATACCATGGAAACTGGTAAGCTTATCAGCTGATTACCAAACAGCGTTTGTGATAATGTTCTTGAAAGTTTCCATTCGTTACGAGTAACTTCCGCTTCGGCCTGATAGCAAGCCACTTTACTCTAGGCACAACAATAGATTTCTTCTTATGAATAGGTGAACAGCAATGAAACCTATTCAATGACTGGCTGCAAAATATGCACTAGAAATGTCCTCAGCGCGTTTTCGTCTAATTTCTAGTCTTATTTAGGAAGCTTAAAATACAAACAGTTAATAAGGTAGGGATTATCGGGGTTCGGTCATTGCTTCTTAATATAACTACATTTTACAAATGAAAATGGTTTTATTATAGCCTACGTTTCGGCTTGAAATTCAAGCCTTCATCAGGGCTGTAAAAGCAAGCAGAACATATTTAATACTAAAATATACATATTTTTTTTATAATTTATTGTGCGTCGACTACAATGGCCCTGATGAAGGCTTGAATTTGAAAGTGGCTTGCTATCAGGCCGAAGCGGAAGTTACTCATAACGAATGGAAACTTTCAAGAACATTATCACAAACGCTGTTTGGTAATCAGCTGATAAGGTTACCAGTTTCCATGGTATTTATCACACCTTTTCCTAGCCACTGCCGGTACTGTATTTTTTTTTGTAATGGCGTTTACAGAAAATTTAATTGTTTTTTTTTTTTTTTTTTTTTTTTTTTTTTTTTAATTTTATTATTTTTGTTCAAATTTTACTGCGTAACGTTTATAAGTTTTTTTTTCCTTGCATGACAAGCACATGTGAAATCAATATATATTCTTGCAGCGCTTTGCATTTTCCTGCTTATGAGATTGTATTTTACAGTTTTCATAAGCTATCAAATCCTATCAATCATGGGCGTATGTAAGGAGGGGCTGAGGGGGCTGCAGCCTCCCCCCGAAATTTTGAGTACATCGATAAAAATGTGTCATAAGCCCTTAAAAGTAATTAAATAAGATCACTATATTAAAAAAAAAAAAAATTATTTTGGGTGTAATAGCGTTTTAGTTGCTTAAAACTATTCCAAGTTCTAAATTGTTAGCATTCCATACCCCGGAAATGGTCTTAGCCCCCCCCCCCGAAATTATTTTCTATATACGCCACTGCTATCAATAAATGTCCCTTTAGTAATGGCACTGGAGGCTGAAAACGCGCTAAGATGACGCAATTCCTTTGATTCGGACGTTTCCGCATTTGCATCCTAACAGACTTTTGTGCTATTAAAATGAATCTAGGGGGTCTCCAGTGGTCTAGTGGCTAGCGCCTTAGATTCATTAACGGGACATGGTGGGTACGATCCCCACCGGCGGCAGGATTTTCTCATCTCAGGGCTCGTTGAGAAAATTCCTTATTGCACCCTGGATGTCACGCTAATGGCCTAGATTTGTCGATGCGCCGTTAAAAAAAAATAAAAAATATATGAATTCAGGTTACAGTGGTTACTAAAAGGTACTGATGAATTATAGCTATCAGTCAACCAAGGATATTAGTGGAGATTATTAAAACACCTAAAGTATTAGGTGCATAAATAAAACCATTAATCTTCATAACTTTTAATATGGATAAATTGCTATTATACGCGCTGCCTTTTAGCCTCAACGGAAGATTTGGATCACGCTTTAACGGCAGTAGAATTTAGCTTTGATCAAAATGTGGCAATAAACAGCACTCATCAAAATGGTGTTTACGAACAAACCACTTGTTGCATGTTGCAAACGTTAGAGAAGTCATATTAGAAAATTTCTCACAACTAAAAGCTTTGCATATAATATTTGTTTCAATACATTCTGTCACTAGTGTCCGTGATGCTGGCATTATGCAAGAACTTTCAAGTAAACCTCGCAATATCTGTCTATATTGCGTAAGATAGTAGAGAGTTCATAAAGTCAGCTGCGCAATATTATGGCTAGATATTCATTTAAAATCATAATGACAGGATGAGAAAATAAGTATTTTTAATTAAAATATTGATAACCGTAAAACTCATGCGCGCTCAGAAATAAAAATAAACGGAAAATGTAGGGAAAAATTAAGAATTTCTTTTGGAGAGAGGTACCACGGCAAGTGGCTTTACAATATGCTGGCCATATGTTGGTCCAAGAAGAGACCCAAATACGAAATATGCACGAAAATCACTATCCCCCCTCCGAAAACAAACGTTGAAAAAATAAGGCAGAGTTCCAAGCCACTTCCAAAAACAGCTTGCCAAAAACAGTTGGCTGTTAATACCTTGTCAAGAACCTAATAATACCCTCTCATTTATTTGTGTAATTCCAAATTGGCGAGTTTACTTTAACATAAAAAAATATAAAATAAAATAATAATAGAGAAAAATGTCGTTGATACAAGAGAAAAGTATCGAATGTGAAAAAAATCATTTTTCATTTTCAATCTCTACTAATTGCTGTTGGCCTGATATTCGTTGTTGGAATCTCTCGAAAATTAATGAAAAATCATTACCAATTACAGAAAATCAAATTAACGAATACGCATTCAGTCTAATTAAAATCTATATATATATATATATATATATATATATATATATATATATATATATATATATATATGGGGGCGAGGTTAGCTCAGTGGTAGAGCACTGGACTAATAAGCTGGAGGCCTGAGTTCAAATCCCGAGCAAGCACTAAAGATTTTTTCTTCTAGTGTCTTCGTTCACTGGTTGAATTCGGCCTCCCTGACCGTCCCTAGGCCAACCCAGCCTTTAATTAATTTAATAATGGGTACCTTGGTTGGTGCTAATGACTCTAGCAGTCGAAGCAGTCAGGGGGAAAATCAGGCGGCCGGAGCCTCAGGGCCCTCGTGGCCTGTTACGGGACTGATTTTTTTATATATATATATATATATATATATATATATATATATATATATATATATATATATCACGTGTCTGTCTGTTTTTCTGTTTATTTGTTTGTTTGTTCCTTATACAAATCTACACCGTTTGACCGATTGTGACCAAGCTTGGCACACAGGTAGGTCTTGATACGAGAAATCTCCTAGGCTAGGTCAAAATAGTCAAATTTCAAAATTTGGTCAAAAGGTCAAAAGTTTTGTTCAAGAAAAATTGGCTACAGTTAACCATTCAGATTGTGACGGCCATTTTGAATCGACTACTACTGGCCTCCGTCGGCTGTTAGATGAAGTGCTGTTGTGCTGGCCTCTGCCGGTATCATTATGAACTAAAACAAATTCACATCGTTTGACCGATTTTCGTAACTGGGTACAGACAACTAGGTATCAAGTAGATCATGATACGGGGAGAATCATAGACAGAATGTAGGGTAACAGCTAGTATATATATATATGTATATATATATGTATATATATATATATATATATATATATATATATATATATATATATTAATTCTTGTGAAAGATGACCCGATATATATTTTCCACTTTTTCTTGTTTCTTTTTCTGGCGGGGGGTCGATAAAGCAGTACACTCTTTGTTCACATTAACCGCTTTATTTGTTATGTTTCGCCCGACATGTTTCGTGCCTTTTCGCACCTCTTCAGGGGCTTTCCTATGTAACTATATTTCTTTTGTAGATCCAAAACTTTAAATTGTTTACACTAATATACATATCCTGTCCCTAAATAATTTACATTTCAACATATAATTTTTAAACTTAATCTTAATCCTACCTTATCAAGAAGTCCTCTCGTCATGTTGTCTAGCTTGAGTCAGGCGTAGTACTGAAAAGTCATCTGTAGTAATTTATATGCCTGTTTGTATCGATTCTTTAGCTATTTTCATGGTATCGATTATTGGTGAAATTTGTTTTGTGAGGTTTAATTTATTATGGAAAATTTGGTGCACATTCTTTAAATCTGTTTTTTTTATTTATGGCAGTGTTGGAATTTTTAATTATGTAAATATTTTCTTTGATTTTTCTTTTTAAAGTGTTCCTCTCTTTATTTAAAATGTGAACGTCCTTAAAGTTAAAGTCACAAAACAAATTTCACCAATAATCGATACCATGAAAATAGCTAAAGAATCGATACAAACAGGCATATAAATTACTACAGATGACTTTTCAGTACTAGGCCTGACTCAAGCTAGACAACATGACGAGAGGACTTCTTGATAAGGTAGGATTAAGATTAAGTTTAAAAATTATATGTTGAAATGTAAATTATTTAGGGACAGGATATGTATATTAGTGTAAACAATTTAAAGTTTTGGATCTACAAAAGAAATATTGTTACATAGGAAAGCCCCTGAAGAGGTGCGAAAAGGCACGAAACATGTCGGGCGAAATATAACAAATAAAGCAGTTAATGTGAACAAAGAGTGTACTGCTTTATCGACCCCCTGCCAGAAAAACAAACAAGAAAAAGTGGAAAATATATATATATATATATATATATATATATATATATATATATATAAATCACGTGTCTGTTTGTCAGTTTGTTTGTTCCTTATATAAATCCACACCGTTTGACCGATTTTGACCAAACTTGGCAAACAGGTAGATCTTGATACGGGGAGTGTCGAAGGCTAAGTCAAAATTTTCCATCAGCTGTCTGTCTGTACGTTCGTTTCTTTACAATTCCACACTGTTGTAGCATGGGAACAGCTAGTATATAATAAAATACAATTTATATAGCGTCATCTATAAGGTATCAAACCATTTTTCACATGCGACCACCAATTTGCACTTGTTTCGACGATGTGTTCTTGTACAATTGGAACATCCAAACGCCGAACAGGTGGCCATTGTACACTCAATAGTTATTCCCAATAAAATTATTATATTAGAAAACCATTAAAAACAAAGTAAAACTTCTTGAGAGATGTGGCCAACCAATATGGCCGACATCGGGTTTGTTCGCTTGAAAGGTTTCTTCGAAAACATCCCTTTCCCTCCTTTCGTAAACAGTTATTGCTTACTATTCAACAAAAACTGTTGGGAATTGACCCTCAGCCCAAAGAACCATCTGGTGGTTCCATTTGGTATCTACTATCACCTCCTTGAGTATTCGTCACCACTTTCATTACGTCCTGTATATGTATATACATATTGGAGATCGATGGGTTCTGAAACGTAAAATTTTCAGCACTTCCGGATTGCATCATGAGGTTAACCTCATAAGCAGGTTTTCTCCTTATGGAGGGGGAGAGTCACCCATATCTGATCTAAATAGGTAGTGATATATCTGTGATTGAGTAGGCGTGATTAGAGTGAGAGAAGGAAATCACCATTAGAGTTGTATCTACATCGGTTTGTATTGCCTGTTGTTCCGCAGTCATGTCAAGGACTTCACTGATCCAGTGAAAGCCAAGGATACTCTGATATCATCATGGAATATGCGGAAGCAAATATTGCAAATATTAGAACGTAATATTGAATAGCATTATGACATATTAATCCGTGTTCTAACAGTACAGCTTCTGGTAATTCTGGGACTATAAGCGTTTATACTAGTACTAACTAGGCACTTCTCGCAGGAAATATATCCCAGGTATCGGATATATGAGAAGGAATATAAATTAGATAGTCGCTGCACCAATAATCAAGCAGAGAAATTCGCTTTGTTCAAAGCAACAGAATTTTTCTCTTCTTCAGCAATAGAACAAGGAATTTCAATGCACTTCTTTACTGACAACATGACTCTACAGGGGTCTCCCGTGGTCTAATGGCTAGCGCCTTGGATTCATAAGCGGGAGATGGTGGGTTCGATTCCCAACCTCCGGCAGGAATTTTATCATCCCACGGCTCGTTGGTAAAATTCCTCGCTGCACCCTGGATGTCGGCGCTAATGACCTAGATGTAGATGCGCCGTAAAAAAAAATATATATATATATATATATATATATATATATATATATATATATGGGAAGGTGTATGTAGGTCAAATAGGTAAGAAGGTGGCCACCCGGATCGGACAACACGCTGCTGACTACAGGCTGGGGCGCACCAAAACTTCTGCGGTGGCAACACACGGAGAAGAGTGCCCCAAGCAAGTATTATTTGACCGAGCCAAGACCCTAGCCAAGGAGACCAATTTGACAAGAAGACTTATTAGAGAAGCCATAGAAATATATAAGCATCCGGTGAACTTCAATAGGGAAGATGGCCTCATCCTCCCGGACATCTGGCGGCCCATCCTTAAGAAGAGAGAGGTGAAAACAAGGACTGAAGACCAGCGCCCCACACGGACCACTGATGAACTACAGACGACGGACGGACAAAGACAGCCCTCGAGCCCTATTGGCCCACGGACCCCCTACACCATTGGCCCGCATAGTCTACGAAGTAGGGCTATAAAGGAGGGAAATTCCGGGAAAAAATCATTCCCTTGACAACCACCGAGGACGACACATAGCAGCCGGAAGAAGTCGGAGATGAACCCGACGAAATATTGCGCAAAGGAGAGGAAGAACACCGCTGGAGAGAGAAGCCGTCTCACAAATCAATCATATCAACCCCAGCGAAGAAACTTAAAACGAAACATATATATATATATATATATATATATATATATATATATATATATATATATATATATATAAACAACTTTGAACCACCATTATTTTTCTGGTTTACAGGGAAACTGACTCTAATACATGGACTCAAAAACTATAACATCCATAATGAATTGATTGAAAAAATCAGGATAAACTTACTGAGATTAACCGAGAGAGGCATTCAATTCACTATAGATTGGGTTAAAGGTCACTCGGGAAACGAAGGAAACGATAAGGCTGATCATCTAGCAAAATGTGCAGCTCAAAGCGATACATTGCCGATAAGCTACGCGAAATTACCGCTAAGTTGGGTTCAGGCTAAAGTTAAAATAAATAATATTCCAACATGGAACAATAGGTGGAGAATAAGCACAAAATCCCCAAGTTGCCATAGATTTATACCCGAAATAAATGAAAAAAATCACAATACTCTTAGAAGTCGAAATTATAAACTTACTCAATTCCTGACAGAGCACGGACACACAAAAAACTACTTAAAACGATTTAAACTAACTGATGACGATAAATGTACAATAGACGGACAGATACAAACATTTACCCATATACTCTATGATTGTAAGACTTACGACAGGCTAAGGACTAAGACTAAAAAAAAAAAAAAAAAAAAAAAAAAAAATCAGTCCCGTAACAGGCCACGAGGGCCCTGAGGGGCAGATACTATAGAGGTATCTGATTCATGACCATACGGCACACTAGGGAGATAGTGTGGTCAGTACTATGCTGCGGCCGCCTGATTTTCCCTTTGGCTGCTTCGACTGCTAGAGTCATTAGCACCAACCAAGGTACCCATTATTAAATTAATTAAAGGTTGGTTTGGCCTAGGGACCGGTCAGGGAGGCCGAATTCAACCGGTGAACGAAGACACTAGAAGAAAAAATCTTAAGTGCTTGCTCGGGATTTGAACTCAGGCCTCCAGCTTATTAGTCCAGTACTCTACCACTGAGCTAACCTCGCCCCCGACTAAGACTAATGAAAAACATAATATTACAAGGAGGAAGCTGGCCTGAGTCGGAAAGAAAGCTGTTCCAAGATCATAAGGTGGAACTTATCAACTTTCTTTTATCCATAAATTTTGATGACCTGACAAACAATTAGAAAAATGAAGAACAAGAAGAATATCGACTCCACTTCATCATCATGAAATTAAATTCTTTTGCTTATTTATCTTGTACTTCCTTACTCTTATTGATTAATAATTTATAATCAATTAGGGTAAGGAAGTTTATTTTATTCTTGTATACTATATCTATTTATGTTATTATGTATATATATTATATCAATATTATAAATATGAACAATGTATAGTCACTTTAACTATGTAAAGACATGTGTGCAGTGTATCAAAAGATATGGGGCACGCTTTAACTAAAAAACGGCTCTACCATAGGGTTACTATGGTTGAGACAAAAAAAAAAAAAAAAATTTCCTGCGAGACATGTCAGATGTAAACACACCCTTACCTTTCATTCTTGATTCAACAGACGTGCCAGTGAGTCGAAATATGACATTATATGACAAAAACTCCGCGTAATCTGAATTGAGTTCGGTCCCCGCTTAATTAAGATTTAGGAAAGAATACATGCTATTCTGGAGGAAACACGATCATGCCATATTCTTGCGTGAAAAAATGAAATGGGGTTTCTTAATATGTAAACTGTTCCACAATATGGTATCTGAACTAAGCAGGTGGATAACGAAGAACATAAGGAGTACAGATCAAAAATGTATATCAGCTATTTTTGTTGAAAAATGTATAACTGTTACTCCCCATATTTTGAAATATCAGGTTTTATTTGCTTTTCCATCTTTATACCTAGCAGAAAGAGGTTTCAAATCTTCTAACAAAAAACAGACTCAACCTGGACATCACTAACCGGGGGGGATTTAAGATTAAACCTAACTAAAGTGATCCTAAATATAGAAAACTATCAAAGCATTAAGGATATTCGTTATAATTATCTTGGAAAGTGACAACTGACATAGATTGAGTACATAGAATATTTAAACGGCAAAAATTGGAGTATCTATATATATAAAAATCACGTGTCTGTCTGTTTTTCTGTTTGTTTGTTCCTTATACAAATCTACACCGTTTGACCGACTTTGACCAAACTTGGAATAATGGTAGGTCTTGATACGAGAAATCTCCTAGGCTAGGTCAAAAACGTCTACCAGCTGTCTGTCTGTATGTTTGTCCTTTATAAAAATCCACACCGTTCGTCCGATTTCGACTAAACTCGGTACACATGTAGATCTTAATCTGGGGAGTGTCGTAGGCTAAGTCAAAAATGTCTTATAGCTGTCTGTCTGTATGTTTGTCCCTTATACAAATCCACACCGTTCGTCCGATTTTGACTAAACTCGGTACACATGTGGATCTTAATCTGAGGAGTGTCGTAGGCTAAGTCAAAAACGTCTACCAGCTGTCTGTCTGTATGTTTGTCCCTAATACAAATCCACACCGTTAGACCATTTTTTACGAAACTTGGTATACATGTATGTCTTGATACGGGGGGTGTTATAGGTTAGGTCAAAGTCGTCTAGGACTCACAGTTGGGAGGCCACGGGTTCATAACAGTTACAGATTCGTGTTATTAGATTTTAATAATAATTATTTGGTTTCTAATTTATTTAGGCTTTTCTATATGCAGAAAGTAGGTGTAGCATGGCACGCCGGGTGACGGCTAGTCTTCTATAAATATTTAGAGAAAGCATGGAGCTATAGGAAAGAGATATTTTAACTTTTAATTTGTAAATTCATATTATGAAACTTAAAATATATAGCTTTAGTAATTTGTTTTTGTTATTCTTGTTGCTTGAAAGCGTGATATAGTATTAATTGCATGTTGTTATTTATCTAGTTATTTTTATTATATAATTTCGTACCAATGGCATGTGTAGGTTAATATAATATGTATATAGAAGTTTTTTGTATATTACTATTTATTTATTTTTAATTACTTTAGAATTTGTATGATATTTTCTTTGATCTGGCAGCACTGCTTGTTAGTTTATTTACTGCTTGGTATATTGTTTATTAAGAGCTTGCTATGGAATTAGAATAGGTAATGCTGTTGTGCTGTTACTTAGCTTAGCATGATCCTTGTAGTACTAGCTACAACCTGGCAGACGGGATAGAGTCATTGTCCATTGCATTAAGCTTTTTTGTTTTTGCGTGTAAATTTTTGTGTCTAAATAAATGCTCTTATTCATTCATCCAAAGTATTAAGTTCAGCTATTCTACTAAGAAAGGTTTATTTTTTGCCTAGTGATTTTGCATATTTTTGCGAAGACTACGTCCAGTTATTTTCAAGTATAAGTAGTGATTTTAAACAGTGATTCAGCTCAGGCGCATAACTCATTAGCATTTCTATTGGCCTAATACTATGGGAAATTTTATTGGTCGTTGTTTGTATTATCCGTCTTGTTTACTTTGTTTTCAAAGATGCGTTTAAAAAATAAACTAAATCGGTGCATTAGAAGTTGAGGTTTAATCTGTATTATGTAGGAATTGCATTAAGGGGCTCGGGCGTTGGTTATGTCTTCTACCACTAGGAGCGCTGAACATGGACCCTCTATCCGACTTCTGCTGTACATTGAGTCAGCTGTTCATCTACAAATATTAAGCACATTATTCACAAATACATTGTACACTAGTCATCTCTGGAATGTGGTTAGTTTCGACCTCCTGGTTGACAACTTTTTGAAAAATAATACATGATTGGGTATATGTAGAGGGGACAGTCAAAATAAGGAGGGCTTTTGATGAATTAAAGAGTTTCATAGTTATTTTCAACTTAGTTGCTTCATAAGGACTTTACGAAAAGTATTTATCAAGGGTCAGAAATAATTGTTAACTTTTTTTTAAAAAAAAGTATTTTTAATCCTTCAATTTTATTTTCATTTTGAAAAATTTAATGTTCGAAAATAACAATTTGGGCTTAACCATTTTTTTTTTTTTTTTTTTTTTAAAGTAATTGTTATTACACGCCTTTATAGAAAAAAGTTTAAAGGAATAAATTAATGATACTAATGTTTATTTTTTGTTTTGTATCAACAAATATATTTTAGTAAATAAAGAAATATAAATTTTTAAACAAAGATCATTCCACTTATTTTGAAGAATTAATTCAATTTCTATAATAATTTATCCTGTAAGTTTGTGGAATTTAGATAATATCTATAATGATTTAATATATACTTTAGGGTTGAAAAGGCTCTTTCAACACTTACTGGCTGGGGGTGTAGGATAAGTCCTAGTTAATAGAGATATGGAAGGGTGTATTTTCTTTCTTATCAGTATTCCAGGTATTGTAAACCAACCAAACCCTAAAAATTCTTGATTAAAATACTGAAACATTCATTTCATATTGAAAAAAAAATATAAAAAAGTATTACATTAACTTTTATTTTCATTTAGTTAATTTTAGGAGTTCCTGAATAACTTTTACTCTTAAAACTTTTAAATAAAAGTTTTTAAACAGTTAAATTTTAACTTTTTCAATAAAAAAATAACTGTCTTGATCCTTAGTATATATATATATATATATATATATATATATATATATATATATATGTTTTGTTTTAAGTTATTTCGCTGGGGTTGAAATGATTGATTTGTGAGACGGCTTCTCTCTCCAGCGGTGTTCTTCCTCTCCTTACTGCAATATTTCGTCGGGTTCATCTCCGACTTCTTCAGGCTGCTATGTGTCGTCCTCGGTGGTTGTCATTCCCTTGACAACCACCGAGGACGACACATAGCAGCCTGAAGAAGTCGGAGATGAACCCGACGAAATATTGCAGTAAGGAGAGGAAGAACACCGCTGGAGAGAGAAGCCGTCTCACAAATCAATCATATATATATATATATATATATATATATATATATATATATATATATATGACAGAGACAAAGCGATTGTGTTCAAGATAAATATTTGATTGCTTACTTCTGTGAAAGTGTTTGTTATATTCCTGTCCGTCAGATTTATTTGTTCCACCCCCAGTAGCAGGAGGTAGAATGGGATTATTGTAGGAACAACAAAAAATAACCTGTATTTCTAGGGAGGAGGAGCGCGAGTTAATGAACCGAACTAGCAAAACAAATATTACATCATCCACCCTCTGGGTCTCTTCCCACCATTTGTTTTGTTCTTGTTTATTCCGGTCCGTAGAAAATGGAGCAGAGAGCGTTGTTTCGGTGAACATTCTCTCGTTAATAGTGTTCACTAAGCGAACAGGCGCTCGTTCATAGTGTTCACTCAACAAGAGCGCTCTCATCACTTATATTGGTGCTTAGCTGTGTTTCTTCTCCGCTCTTCCGAACTTGGTGCATTTAGGTTGTGAAGACATCTGTAATGGAACTCAATTATCCTTAGTTTATTTTTTGTAGAAAAATAAAAAGTCCGTCACGCAGGAGCTGCATAACTAAGCACTTTCCTCAGAATTTTTGTAGTGTAGACTACATTACTGAATAATTCTGTAAATTACATATATAAATAAAATAAAAACTTGAATAGTTCTGCTCATTTACATTTCTTATGAGGACTGTTCAATTATTAATTTTGTAAATAATTTGCTTCCAGAGTTATGTTAATACATGAGACTGAACTACTTAATAAATACACAAAACTTTATTTTCCGTCTTCTGATCTGACGCAGGAACAGGATACAGTCCCTCTAGTGGGAGATAGCGCTCCTCGCGGAGGCTTTGGGAACCTACGTCTGGCGGGCTAATTCTAATGAAACAGAGTTTAAAGTAAACCCTCCTTTCCATTAGACCGATTTACTTCATTTTTACAACACTTCTTTCTCATGAGATACCCACGACATATACATATATTTCGTTACAATGCAGCAGAAATTACGACCGGTATGAGTATATTAGTACTTTAGGTCCGGAGTAAACCCCCCCCCCTCTAAATAACCCGATTTAGTTTATTTTTATAACCCGTCTAACTAAGGAGCGCTGGCCTTTAGTATTTTCTATATCTTGGGAATTAATCCCAACTAAGATGTTGAAATTTTGGTTATATTTTGAGTTAAGGAAGTATGCGAAAAAAATTATTTTATTAATAGACATGAAACGTTTTCGGATTTTCATACATTTTTCGTAAATATTTCGATAAAGGTTGGGAAATCGTGCTAAGTGGAAAGTAACCAGTCGAATTCTTATTAAATTCTCAACAAAAAAGGTTCTGAAGCAATAATCGATGGAGCAACGTCAATCAGAGATATAAGCGCTTAAAACTTAAAAAGTGTTTGTTTTGTTGTTTTGAACGGGTTTTTCTGTTTGTTTATCTCACTTTTTAATTTGTTGTTTTTTGTTTTAAATTGCATTTATCAGTAAAATTAGTACTGTAGTAAAATAAGCTAAAAAACGGTGAAAGGTATTGGTAATAAGTTTGGAGTGTCTGTGGTAATCAAGATGGCTGTGGCTAATCATGATGACGTATGCATAGTTTGTTTTGAGTTCTCCTATCTATATAACCTTCCTCATAGCCTCCAACTGAAGTTATCGTTATTTCTTATTTTATAGAAAGATTTAACCCACGACAGAATGGAATTTTATTCGCCATAAAGCACATATTTACAGTTGATTATAACAGTAAAACGAATTTGCTAGTAAAACAAGATACTTAAAATGACAACGAATTTTTGGTTGTTTAAAATAGAGCCTTCCCAGCAGTAGTCGAAGAGTAAGTACATTTTCAGTACATAATTGTATTGACTTATACAGATTAAGAATTATCCGCTACTGTGTAAGTTGGCTACTGTCAGTTTCCTGTGATTTGTGATGCTAACCTATTCCATTTCTTCGAGATGTACGTAACCGCGCTAAGATGACGCAGTTCCTGCGAGTCGGACTTTTTACTAATGGTGAATACGCCGATATGGTGTTTGTGTACGGTATTTTCAATGGTAATGGTAATGCTCGCTGCCGTGAATATCCATGGCGATTCCCAAATAGACGATTACCAAACAAGTCTATCTTTAGCTCCACTTTTCTGGGTTTTGTGAAACAATAACATATATCCAGTGGTGTTCTGCCACTTCTGCTGTTGAAGATAGATGCCGAGCCTGTTTCAATGCTCAAGGAAATCACATTGAATAATTTGAATTTGTTGTTGAATAAATATAAATTCAAACATAAATTCAAAGAAAGGCCAGCACTCCTTATTTAGACAGTGACTATTGATATAATATTTAAACAAACTGCATTACATGATTATATAATGATGTAAAGTCATCAATGAGTTCGAGTTATTATAATTATCAAGGACATCAACAAATAAATTTGAGACATAATTCAAAATGGCCGTCAGAATCTGAATGGTTCAGTGTAGCCAATTTTTCTTGAACAAAACTTTTGACCAAATTTTGAAATTTGACTATTTTGACCTAGCCTAGGAGATTTCCCGTATCAAGACCGGCCTGTGTGCGAAGTTTGGTCAAAATCGGTCAAACGGTGTAGATTTGTCTAAGGAACAAAAAGACAAACAGATAAACGGACAAACAGACAGACACGTGATTTTTATATATATAGACTTATAAAGTAAATAATTCATAACAATGAAAATCTTTAAGAGTGAATCTCTCCTAAACAAAGCGTTTGCGGACATACCTTCAGAGGTATGTTTTTTTTTTTTTTTCCTGTTTTTTTTTTGAGGTCCTTAGTTCATTTTTTTAGTTTGGCCACCCTGAAACACACTGTACAAGTAATTTCATACTTATTAGAGGTACAACCCAACTTGCAGACAGTGCAAGAGAACTTTAAATGTTAAACTTATACTGACTGCCTGTAGACAGGCAACAAAACAATAATTCCCTATTATTCAATAAATATATATATATATATATATATATATATATATATATATATATATAAATCACGTGTCTGTCTGTTTGTCCGTATGTCTGTTTGTTCCTTATACAAATCTACACTGTTTGACAGATTTTGACTAAACTTGGCACACACGTAGGTCTTGATACGGGAAATCTCCTGGCTATGTCAAAATAGTCAAATTTCAAAATTTGGTCAAAAGGTCAAAAGTTTTGTTCAAGAAAAATTGGCTACACTGAACCATTCAGATTCCGACGGCCATTTTGAAGCGACAGCCATTTTGAATAATGTCTCAAATTTATTTGTTGATGTCCTTGATAATTAGAATAACTCGAACTCATTGATGACTTTACATCATTATATAATCATGTAATGCAGTTTATTTCGATTTTATTGCAACAGTCACTGTCTAACTAAGGTGCGCTGGCCTTTCCTTGATAAGAGCTATCTACTCGCAGGCTGTGGTGCTGGCCTCTTTCGGCTGCGTTATGAATTGCTAGACAGATATAAAAAAATTCACACCGTTTGACCGATTTTGACGTAGTAAAGTAGATGTTGATACGGGGTGAGTGATAGACAGAAAGTAGGTGTAGCATGGTACACTGGGTAACAGCTAGTACTAAATATATATTAAATTTATGAATTTAATTTTTAAATATAAATAATAAAGTAGTTGGAAAAAATAAAGAAGTTTTATTTATTTAATAAACCTAAACTAATCATAACGCTGAAAATCTTAAGGCGTGAATATCTTCTAAACAAAGCGATTGCGGCCTTACCATGGGGAACTTTTTTTTTCTAGTTTTGAGGCCATTAGTTCATATTTTCAGTTTGGCCACGTAGCCCTGAAACACCCAGTTTATTAACGAAATAACAGGTCATAAACACATGGCAAATGCCGCCGCATTGGTGTGTTAGTATTAACCAAAAGCGCCAGAATATCTTCATTGGTCAGTTCGACAAGGGTGAAGTCTTGTTCCTATCCATTAGCCGACCAGGGTTATAGAAAGGAGAAAAAGCCTAGTTTATTACAGAAATGAATTGGTGTCAATGCTACCATGACTTGGGATGCGATGCTTACTACCAAGGTCGACAGTAAGTGGACGTAATAAGGAAACAAGAAACTCGCCGACAAGGCCGAGGGAGAGGCTCACAATACTTCGAGCCAGTATCATATGTTATAGTATACTTTTGGACTTATATATATATATATATATATATATATATATATATATATATATATATATATATTGTAATACACATTCCAATGAAGTCCAAAAGTATACTATAACATATGATACTGGCTCGAAGTATTGTGAGCATATATATATATATTTGTAATTGCGTGGTTCATAAAGCTATATCATACGCCATACTTCATAGGTTCTTATGCATATATATATATATATATATATATATAAATATATATATATATATATATTTATATATGTATATGTGTGTGTGTGTGTGTGTTTTCTCTCTGCAGTAACCCTGCAAAAAGGCCGTTTACTTTGTGCTACATGTTCCAATAATTTGTTTTTAGATATAGTACATTATTGATTTAACATTAAATAGTTAATAACTAAATTTAAATAATTAGAAAATAAATATAATTTTATATATTTGTAAAATTATATAATTTTTTTTTTTTTTTTTTTTTTTTTTTTTTTTTTTTTTTTTTTTTTTTTTTTTTTTTTTCAATCGTTTTTGGAGGCATCGATCGTCTTTAGAGTGAGGCATAATCTCTTACAGAAATCTCTGAAGCTTGAAAAGTTTTTATTAAACAGCTCTTTTTCTGTAATTGGCCAGTTTTGTATATTCTTTTGAATTGTTTTTCTCTCTTCTATGAGTAACTTGCATTTGTATATAAGGTGCTGTGTTGTTTGTGGTGTTGTGTTGTCGCAAGGGCATGCCGAGCTGTTAGTTATATTTAGCTTGTGTAAGTATGTGTTTAATGATCCGTGTCCAGTTAGTAATTGTGTCGTGTAGAAGTCACAACATGTATGTTTTCCTACTAAGTGGCTGTGTATGTCAGGTATAAATGAAAAGAGTGTACGTCCTTTTGTAGAGTTTCCCCATTGTGTTTGCCAGCGCACTATCGTTTTACCTGATAGAATGTGTTTCATGTGTGTCTTAGATATTTTGTTGTATGTTACTTGTATATTATTGTCATTGGACGCTGATTTTGCGAGTCTGTCGGCTATCTCGTTTCCTTCAAGTCCGTCGTGTGCTTTGACCCATTTAAAGTGTGTAGTTTTGTCTCTACTTGCGTGTTGATGAAGTCTAACTAGTTAATATTTGCCTTTTTTAAATCCTTGGAATTTCTAGACGTTTATGTTTTTATTTTTATGTTTTATTATAAGGTAGGCTCTACATTGCAGCCAAGATAAGACAGACAGATGTTTATATAATCTCTAAAAGCAAGATAAAGATGCAGCTTAAATGAGTTATTTCACCTTACCTTCCTTCAACAACCTTGTAAGAGATAAAAACATTAATATTACCATTTTTAACATTAAAAATAAGATTTGCAGAAACTGCGCTGTTTTAGCTCATTCCCGTTTTTATAGCTAGTGTTATTAGGAAACCTTGTGAAGTTTAATTACTAAATTTTCTTTTTTGGCGTCTAATGGCCAAAATTGATGAACAAATAATTCCAAAATTCATTCATTAGTGTGACCTCAATATTCAATACTTCAAGAGAGCGGTAGAAGGCATGTGAATCTGCTAAGGAGCTTCTTCCTAAACCTTCATGCCCTGGCATTCAGAACATTGTAATGTGCTTGAAGATGTAAGTTTGGAATATGTATATGTTACCGGCAAAGTATAAAATCAGGCATTGTATAGAATGCCTAAATCCAGCCGGCAATGTATGAAATAAAGCTTATTTCATACTATCCCTATGCATTTTATAGAATGCCTACTGCTCTTTAGGCAATGTATGATAGACAGGATTTGTACCTTGTAGGAGAGCTAAGAAAATGTAATTCTAAGTGTGACAATACTCAGCCCTGCTGTAACAAGTAGCTCTAAATATGTAAATAACAATCTCACTTAATATATTGTTTTAAATAAATTGTTTGCAGTACGAAAAGAGCTTTTTTTTAACCAATTTTTAAAGTTATTCAAATTATCTAGGTTAAAGTGTGTAGAATAAACTCAAAACCTTTTTTAATTTTATACAATGCCAAATAAGCAACAGGCATTCTATAGAGTACCTAGGCATTTTATAGAATCCCTAGGCAATCTCTGTAATATGTTGTACAAACTAATACATTCTATACTTTGCCTAAACCGCTTAGGCATTATATAGAATACCTAGGCATTTTATACAATCCCTAGGCAATGTCTGTAATATGTTGTACAAACTAATACATTCTATACTTTGCCTTAACTGCTTAGGCATTATATATAATGCCTGGATTCTATATGTTGCCGGTAACATATATAATTACTGGATGCGTACAGTATCTGCCTGCTAGTGCCTGTGGTGTGCTCAATGAGTCATTACACAGAATCACGTCTCGGGGATGTTTGTTTATGGGCAATAGACAGCGATATTATTATGCCCACTATTGATTATAAGTGATATGTTTATGTTGATAGTGCTCATTCTGTTTTGTTTACTGTGTATTCATTATGTTACTGAGTAAAAATAATAAAGATGAAAAGCCCACTATTAAATTATATTTTAGATTGCATGTTGAAGCTAGGTTAGATATTTTACACATTAATTAATTAATATTAATAATCAACTATTTTTTTTTTTTTTTTTTTTTGCTAGTAGATCTTACCCTCTTAAAATTTGTAATGCTTATTCCATAAAGGAATCAAGTCTCGTCTGTCTATCCTGGTTAAGTTTCTTGGTAATGATTTTGTCATAAATTACAGCTGAGGCTCCCAGACCATTATCTGATTTAGGCCCATCAGTGAAGATAAAGAGTTTATTACAGTTACTGAGGTGAAATTCGTTGAAATCATTTTCATAGATTAATTTTTGCGTCGGCCAATTTTTATGAAATTTTGATAATGACATTTTTTCCGCCACGGAAAAAAAATCGTAACGCTTACATTTTTCAGTTCATATGCTTGTAGGTACTCGTTTTATAGGCTTCTTGGGCTAGGAAAACGAATGAAACCATTTTCAAGGCGATAGCTTTAACCGTTTTCGATAAAATTGGAAAAATAGTTTTTGAATACCGTTTTTGGTTTGGGTACTTAGAATCAATAGATTCAGTTGAAACATTCTTTGTATGTTCAAATTTATTCAAAACTAATATGTTAAGCTTTTGGTTACGTTTGGAGTTAAGGAAGGGTTAGAATAAAATATTTTATGAACAGACATGAAAAGTTTTGGGAACTTCGTATACTTTCATTAATATCTCGAGCACGGTTGGGAAATTTTCATAAGTGGATAGAAACTATTTGAAACCTTTCTAAATTCTCTACAAAAAAGATTCTGAAACAATTTTTGATTAGGTGATGTCAATCGAAGAAATAAGTGCTTAAAACATTAAAGTAATTAATTGATTTCGTTTATTCGAACATTATAGTTGAATAATGTATTTTACAATAAAACAGGTTAAGTAAAATAGCAAAACAATTTATTATTGGAAATATAGATTTCCAAGATCCCAAGACCTTGTAACTAGCGGGACCGTTTCTAGTGTTGACCGACCCTTCCAGGTAAGATCTTAACTCAAGTCCTTTCAAGACTGGTGGAACCAAAATAATAACTGCTTCTATTTTAATCTTTCCAAATTAGACTAGGGATAAGAACGGAACCGCGCTAAGATGATGCAGTTCCTGCGAGTCGGACTTTTTAAATTGAAATTGGAAAGAGAAGAAGGCATTCAGATAGTACTTCTGAGTCAGGAGTTTTTAGAATATGTTGGATCTCCTTGAATCTAACACTGAAGGGTCTATGAACCTGAGGTTTGTTTCTCTTGTTATTGGCGTTCATTTGAAGATACGGAGACCATCATATAGATATTTGTGCATGAGCGATGCCATGAGTACCAAATATTTTAAAATATCTATAATTCAAGTTGGGGAATGTAAATGTATTTTTGATAATAATTTTAGAATGAAGAATGATCAATTTTAAATTAACACCACAAAATTATTACATAAATATGATGAATGTTGATTAATAGCGAACTGACAACTTGTTGTATATATTAAGTTTTGCAAATAGACCTAGTGTTTAGGATTCTGCTAACACGTGGACATGTAGGCTAATGGAATGTAAAGAGGTCAGCTGGATGGAGGCTTCTATTTAGCTGTGGCGAATAGTTCTAATACACGGGGCTTAGGTATCGAACCATATTATTGTTCCTACTCTTATAATAGTACCTGCATATTGTTGACAATTATACATCAGTCGGTGTGATCTGGACGGCAGTTTTAGCGCGGTCCCTCCATCCCTCCATAGGGAGGAACCCCGTTTATGAGGTTGACCTCATGACGCAATACGGAAGTGCCGACTAGAAAATAACGGTGGTTCAAATTTGTATATATATATATATATATATATATATATATATATATATATTATTTTTTTTTTTTTTTTTTTTTTTTTTTTTTTTTTTTTTACGGCGCATCTACTTCTAGGTCATTAGCGCCGACATCCAGGGTACAGCGAGGAATTTTCCCAACGAGCCCTGAGATGAGAAAATTCCTGCCGGAGGTGGGGATCGAACCCACCATCTCCCGCTTATGAATCCAAGGCGCTAACCATTAGACCACGGGAGACCCCTATATATATATATATATATATATATATATATATATATATATATATATATATATATAATTGTCTGTTCGCACTCTGGAGGCCTCAAAACTGGTCCAATTTTGATGAAATTTGGTACATAAATCTTTCGTCCAATTTGAAAGGTCAAGTTCGTTAACCAGCAGAATCCGCCCACAGGAACATGGTTTTTGAAGCGAAATTCGCGCGAGAAAAATCGTTGCTCTTGCTTGCAAGTACTCGTTTTATAGTCTTCTTGGCCTAGGAAAACGAATGAAACCATTTTCAAGGCGATAGCTTTAACCGATAAAAGTGGCAAAATAGTTGTTAAAATGCGTTTTTGGTTTGGGTACTTAGAATCATGGGATTCAGTACATATATATATGGTATGGATATATTTCTTTTTTTGTCATTTTAGCTGACGAAGGCTACCAATGAGTAGCCGAAACGTCCGAAATTATAGATTTTTTAAAACAAAATCATATTGAGGTTTCTTTAGCCGAATCCCAACCATTCCATCTTTACTTATCACCACGACGGCTAACTATCTAATCTTCATCACCATCATTTTCGGTCTCTAGGGGTTCTGAAACGCAAAATTTTCTAGTCGGCACTTCCGGATTGCGTCATGAGATCAACCTTATAAGCGGGGATCCTCCCTATGGAGGGAGGGAGGAACCCCGCTAAAACATAAAAAATCATTAAAATCGGAGAAATTTCTGAGGGTACTGGATCCTTTTTCGAAACACGAAATTTCGTTTCGCCCTACTGTGCGTCACGTGTAAAACCTTTCTGGAGGACTTCGAAGCCACTGTTTATTGCTTTTACTACGAATATACTATTTACACACAAAGACTTCACATGAGTAAGCCGAATGACCCAGACTATTGCTTACGCAAGATTGTAAAGAGACAGTACTGATGTTGTATTACCTAACAAATACACCTATTACACAATTCTGGTGTTTACATGGATGATGTCATCAATAATGGATACGCCTATTACACAATTCTGGTATTTACATGGATGATGTCATCAATAATGGATACGCCTATTACACAATTTTGGTGTTTACATGGATGATGTCATCAATAATGGATACGCCTATTACACAATTCTGGTATTTACATGGATGATGTCATCAATAATGGATACGCCTATTACACAATTTTGGTGTTTACATGGATGATGTCATCAATAATGGATACGCCTATTACAGAATTCTGGTGTTTACATGGATGATGTCATCAATAATGGATACGCCTATTACACAATTTTGGTGTTTACATGGATGATGTCATCAATAATGGATACGCCTATTACACAATTCTGGTGTTTACATGGATGATGTCATCAATAATGGATACGCCTATTACACAATTCTGGTGTTTACATGGATGATGTCATCAATAATGGATACACCTCGCAATATACAAGGTTACATTAACATTTATTACAATCCTTATTTCTATAAATTGTTTATTTTACTAACATCATTATTATATGGTCGTTGTATTTGTTTGGTTCAATGTTTCTTGTTCTGAATTTTAGATATGTGTATATTTATTTTTTTAGATTGGAGGACCATACTTTCCAAATGAATCCAACAATTAAAAGTAACTAAATTGAAAATTAGTTTGACAAACTATTTTTAACCCTACGTTAAAGAATTGTTGACTTTTATTTTTTAAAAATATTTATTAAACCTTTACTTTAATTTCATTTTGAAATATAAAAAGTTATAAAATAACTTTTTGGGTTTAATGTTTTTTAAAACAAATTTTAACTGTTATTTTATATTTATATTAAAAAATAAAAGTTTTTAAGTAATTGTTATTAAAATACTTAATAGGAAAATATTGGAATAATTTAAAGCTATTAATGTTTATTTTTTGTTTTTTATCAACAAATATATTTCAGTAAATAAACAAAAATGAAATTTTAAACCAAGATCATTTCACTTATTTTTATCTTATTCAAACCTAAAATTCTTGATTAAAACTTTTATTTCACATTGAAAAAAATTAAAATAAACTTTAATTTTTTATTTTCATGTACCTAATTTTAGAAGTTCCTAAATAACTTTTACTCTTAAAACTTTTAAATGAAGGGCTTTTTTAACTGTTATTTTTTAACTTATAAAATGAAAGATTTTTTAAGAGTAAATTTTAACTTTTTGAAAAAAAAAAAATAAATAACTGTTTGGATCCCTGATATAAAGAGTATTTGAAAGTATATTACCGCGAAAGCTTAGACCGTACGATTTATTTCGCGCGAATTTTACCCCAGAAACCAAGTTAGTTTTATGTATATATATATATATAGATATATATATATATATATATATATATATATATATATATATATATATATATATATTATACGTATAAAAAAAATCAGACCGTCTGATTCATGACTATACGGCACACTAGGGAGATAGTGTGGTCAGTACTCTCCTCCTACCGCCTGATTTTACTCTTGCTGCTTTGACTGCTAGGGTCTTTGGCACCAACGTACCCATTAATAAAGTAATTAAAGACTGGGTTGGCTTAGGGGCGGTCAGATAGGCCGAATCCAACCCATGAAGGAAGACACTAGAGATAAATATCTTTTGTGCTTGCTCGGGATTTGAACTCAACTCCCCCAGCATATTAGTCCAGTGCACTAATACTGAGGTAACCTCGCCCCCTTATATATATATTGTGAGAGGTGATAGAGGACCCTTAGGGGAACAAAAAATGTTCTATGACGATTTCCCGAATTCTCGCCCATAAGGGAGAAAACGTCGTTTTGTCAATTTTTCGAGACAAACGTGGTTTTTAAGAGAATAATCGTTGTAGCTCTGTGCCAGGTGGTACTACTAGAAAGGGAGTGAAACCAATCGAAAGCTGAGTAAATTTACTATAAGACTAGTTGGAAGTAAACGTAAAAATGAATGAATGTAAGTATGTATATCTTACCAAAAGAAAGCTATTCTAAATTTCCTGATATTATATTGATATTTCTTTCCATCGTTACTCCTCAATGGGCAGGATCTGAGACTTCCGGGTTTCAAAAAAACTTCTTCATTTAACCAGCTTTCCATTCATGTATCACAACCCTGTGTTATTGAACGGTTTAAGAACAAAAGTTTAAAAAAAAAACATGGATCTGTGAAAAGAAAATTATATTTTTTTCTTCAGTTTATTCAAAAAGCTGAAGAGAAATATTTATTTTTATAAATTTTTACATAAATATTAAGTAAATATTTACTTAAAACAATAAAAAAAATTACTTCCACGAATATTAAAAAAAATTCCTAAAACAGTAAATGAATAAAATACACATATTTTGAATTTATTAATTCAGGTGACTAATACTGGGTCCAGGAGGCGGCCATTAAGGAACCCCAACCACACATTAACCTCAAAATTATTATTTTTACCTAGATCACGCATTTAAACACATTTTTACAGGACTATGTACATCTTATTTATAAGGGATAGCATTTTTAATTACCACAACAAAAACGCATGGGCTCACGAGAATCCCAGTGAGTTTCACAAGCATAGCCATCAGTATCAATTCAAGGTAAAGCATTTGTTTTCTAAATAAATACATGTAAAAATATGTTCAAATGCTTGATCTAGGTAAAAATAGTAATTTTTGAGGTTAATGTATGGTTGGGGTTCCTTAATGGCCGCCTCCTGGACCCATTATTAGTTACTGTAATTAACAAATTGTGTATTTTATTTATTTACTGTTTTAGGATTTTTTTTTAAATTCGTGGAATTAATTTTTTTTATTGTTTTAAGTAAATATTTACTTAATATTTAAGTAAACATTTATACAAATAAATATTTCTCTTCAGCTTTTTGAATAAACTGAAGAAAAAAATATAATTTTCTTTTCACAGATCCATGTTTTTTTTTTAAACTTTTGTTCTTAAATCGTTCAAATACTTCAATAACACAGGGTTGTGATACGTGAATGGAAAGCTGGTTAAATGAGGAAGTTTTTCTAAAACCCGGAAATCACAGACCCCGCCCATTGAGGAGTAACGCTGGTAAGAAATATCAATAAAATATCAGGAAATTTAGAATTGCCTTCTTTTGGTAAGATATACATACATACATTCATTAATTTTTACATTTACTCCTAACTAGTCTTATAGTAAATTTACTCAGCTTTCGATTGGTTTCACTTCCTTTCTAGTAGTACCACCTGGGACAGAGCTAAAAAGATTATTCTCATAAAAACCACGTTTGTCTAGAAAAAACGACAAAACTACGTTTTCTCCCTTATGGGCGAGAATTTGGGAAATCGTCATAGAACATTTTTTGTTCCACAATATGACTAGACATTTACGGGACACCCCCGTATATATATATATATATATATATATATATATATATATACAAATTTAAACCACCCTTATTTTCGTAATCTATGGATTCTGTAATGGGAAATAGTCTAGTCGGCACTTCCGGAATGCGTCATGGGGTCAACCTTATAAGCGGGTTTCCTCCCTATGGAGGTAAGGAGAAACCAAGCTAAAATTTATTAGATACTCCAGAGCTGAATATTAGAAACGGCTGTTCGTCATTTTTTCAAATTATTGTTGAATTTCACAGTAACTCCTTCTATAATAATATTTGAATATCATATTTTTAAATGAATGATGTGACTAATAAATGTTGATTTATAACTGTGTTCATAACTTGAAGGGATTTAGAGAGAAGAACTAAACCAGTTCACGGGGTGATTGATGCAGGAACAGCGAGCGGCTTGAGCGATTTTAATGAGCGATGACGCGGAGAATTCAGACAGCCGTGATAAACGATCTTTAAGAAAATCTCTCTGGAGAGAATAAAATGAAAAATGTCCCGGTTCATTAGATATTTGATAGTTCTCATTGTCGGCAGAACCAAATTATTATACAGAAATCGATTTGAGATATTTGTTTTGCTTGACACAATACCGATATTGTGTCCCTAAGTGCCAGGGCTCAAAGGAAAATCCCGCAATATGTTTAAAAGGGATTCCCTTTTAATCCCTAGTGTCATTTGAATAGGATAGGATAAAAACAGTTGTGTTTTTTCATGAAAAATGTAAAATGAAATCTCAAAAAGAAGATTTTAGGCGCCAGAAAAGGATCCTTACGGAAATTACTCCCTCCAACTTGCTCTAGGAAAACAATACTATAAATACGTTTCTCATTTCTTACCTTGTTTTACTAAATTACCCATTTTACAGTTATATGTAATTATTAAAAAATTAAAAAAAAAAAAAATACCAACAGAAAAAAAAGACGACTATAGTAAGCTTTCGAATGGTCATCTTCCACTTTCCACGAGATCTTATCCGTTTTCAAGATATTTAAGAATATATACAAAGATCCCAAAACTTTTCATGCCTGTTATTAAATTATTTCCTAGTTTCAACCCCTGGAGTGTTGTCATTAACTTGCGATGAATATATATATACAGTAGAACTTGGATAATTCGAACCCCCTAGGGACCGATAAAAAAGTTCGAATTATCCAAAATTCGAATTACAAAAGTTTTTGAAAATAAAGGGCTGAAAAATCGAACTTCATATTTTCACATTTTTTAATTAAAAAAAAAAAAAAATTATTTAAAGAATAATAAACATTTCATGAATTGATGATTACGTACATAAGTAATAAATAATTTATCAAAAATGTAAAAATAAAAGTCTATTGTTTTGAAAATGAGTTATTTTCATGGGCAAGAATTTTTTCTTTATTTTTCAGGTAAGTTAGTAAAGTGTTGAGAGGAATTCCAAAGGCCTTCGCAATTTCAGATATTTTTTCTTTATTCCTTTTTCAACTTCTTAAATTGCAGCTATTTTCTCTGACAATGTTAAAGTTTTATAACTTCTAGGCTTCGACATCTTAAATCAACAACTCACAGAACTGCACTGTACACCAGAAATTCAAGGCACAAACAATACAACAGATCTAGGCGCTGACTGTCTAATAACTGAATAAGAAATGAAGATGAGAGGGATGGTGGAAGGGAATTCTAGGATAAAACGACAGGATGGTGTATGTAACTACAACCCCTGGAAGGGAGGAAGCGCGACCCAACACTTTGCAGAACTCCTAGAGTCCAAGAACTAGACTATGAGACTGCCGCGCTTCTTGTCCAGGAACCCCTACATCCGTATCTTACTATCCTTCTTACCCCAGAGGAGAATATTTTCACAAGATTTAAGATCGACCGCCTCTCTGTCCACTTCCCAGTGGAGGCATAGGCTCTTAAAAAAATCGAATTATCCAAACAATTTTTCGCATTAGCCACAATTTTTTTACATTGTTTATGCCCTAAATTCTAGGGACCGAGAGAAATATTTGAATTAAAGACGATTTCGAATTATCCATGTTCCACTGTATGTATATATATATATATATATATATATATATATATATATATATATATATATACAAATTGACCGTAATGGGGGCCTGTTGGTGCGAATTTTAATTTAAAAAAAAATCGATCTCGCTAGTGACCTAAATGTCTGTTCGTCGTTAAAAAAAAAAAAAAAAAAATTGATCTCGCTAGTGACCTAAATGTCTGTGCGTCGTTAACACGTTAACTGCCCCCGGGATGCACCGTATATACCCCTTAGGTAAAACTGAAGTTGAGCGTCCTCAAAACCGATTTCTTTCAAATTTTGTACAATAACGTATTTTGATGCCTAAACACGAATCCGTTAAAAAAAAAAAAAAAAAAAAAAAAAAAATCGCTTTCAACTAGGAAAGAAGTTATTAAGCACTAACGTTTTCCTAGTTGAAAGCGAACTTTTTTTTTTAACGGATTCGTGTTTAGTGCATCAAAATACGTTATTGTACAAAATTTGAAAGAAATCGGTTTTGAGGGCGCTCAACTTCAGTTTTACCTGAAACTTTTTTTTTTAACGATGAACAGACAATTAGGTCACTAGCGAGATAGATTTTTTTTTTTTTTTTTAATTAAAATATTTTCATGATTTATCCAGTTGAGTTTTGAGGCCCTCAATTCGCCCTTACCCCATTACGGTCAATTTGCAAAAAATTTCCCTGGTGACTATTGAAATGGAAACGGTTACAATTAAAATAAAAAGGGTGACAATTGAGTTGTAAAGCGTTACATTTGTTTTGGAAAGGGTTACATTTGATTTGGAAAGGGTTACATTTGAATTGGAAAGGGGGACATTTGACTTGGAAAGGGTGACATTTGATTTGGAAAAGGTTACAGTTGACTTGGAAAAGGTTCAAATAGACTTGGAAATGCTATATATAAAATTCTCGAATCGGCTTGATCAATTTTTATGAAATGTTGTGTGTATATTTGTTAATACTGAGAATATTCCTATTTCTTTTTTGGACAAAATGTTTTATTTTTATTTTTTTATGATTTGGCATTAAAAAAAAACACAACCCTAATTTTTCACCCGTTTCACCACCAATCCCCATTTTTAAATAACGATATTAGTACTTTAATAATTTTCAACCCTTGCTAGGCCTGTTGGTCGATATACAGGGTGTCCCAAATAAGACGGCTCAAACTAATTTTGCGGCAAAACGGTTGATCTGAGAAAAAATTGTCAGAGGCAAAGGTTGTAGCGCTTGACCTAAGCTTTCCAAACATGTAAATTATTTAACATATTCACCGCGCATGTGCGCTCGGCGCTAGCTGAAATGTTGATGTTTGCAGCTTAGATCAAGCCCTACAACTTTTTCCTCTGATATTTTTTTCTCAGACCTACCGTTTGGCCGCAAAATTAGTTTGAGCCGTCTTATTTGGGACACCCTGTATATGTATGTTTACAAATTTTAATCTCCGGTTATTTTGTGTCCTATTGATAGAAGTAAAGAACTGAATATCCCCCAGTGGAAGAGGAAAAAAATCATTATTGAAGAGAAATACTCCTATATTCAGAAAGAACATTAATATCAGAAACGTCTGTGAAAAAATAATGTTACCTTCTCATTTACAGGGAGATGAATAATTTATTATTTAATCGGACATGTTTTAAACTAACAAAAAACCCTTAAATAATTAAAGATAATTCTGCGAGGATTTATTTTCCTATGAAACAACGAGTTTTTTTTTTTTTTTACAATGAATAATTAGAATTGTTTTTGCAAGAGTTGGATATGAAAGGCTTCAATTATGAAACCTTATTAATAAATGACAGACTTTGTTTAATTGATTAAAATTGAATAAACAATTGTTTGGTCGATATTTACAGGGACAGTTGGTTTTACAAATATCCCGTCTTTGCATTATTGATGTTGGTTTGAGTCAATGTTTCTCAATGACAACCATAGTACAATTACAATACACCACACAATTTATATAGGGTTCATGAATGTTGCTGTCTATATGCATAATATATATATATATATATATATATATATATATATATATATATATATATATATATATATATATATATATATATAATATTTAATACCTATAATGTCAATAAAAAAACAAATTTTGTGCGCGTTTAGTTTTTTTTTAGGTAATTTTTATAGTTAGAATAGAATTTCCAATGTAATTTTTCTTTTACAAAAATAACGATGGTCTATATTTTTTTACAAATATATTTTTTTGTTAGTTCTCTAGCAGCACCAAATATAAAGGTGAAAGGTTATGATATTTAAGCAGTACAATCCGCTTACCGGAATAAGTTTAACTTTATAGGTTACTCTTTACAAGTAGAATAGAATAGAATAGAATAAATTATGACTCAAAACCCCCGCCAACACGGGGTGCACCTTGGCCAATTGTCCTATTGTGCGAGTCCTGTATGCCTGCTTAGGCTTCTCTCAGACTTCTGATGAATCTCAGATAATGCCAGATTTCAGCCGACCTCCTGATCTCATCCTCTCCAAGGCTGCCAAAATGCATGAACCGCCCCCTTCCTAATGTAACACATTCAAATATGACGTGCTTAGGTGTCTCCTCCTTGTCCTTGCACCACCTACATACCGGAGAGGACTTCATTTTCATAACTCTTTACAAGCAATTTGACGTGGGAAAAATGATACCATTTCCAAGAAAATATCTATAACTATATCTTCGAGAATTATTGAAAAAAATAGAATTTTCTAGAATATTCGTTTAGGGTTAATCCATATCAAGTGGTCCAAAGGTGGTTTCTTATCCATTTTAGAGAGAAAAAAAAAATGATATTTCTACAATTAATTACATATGGAATCAGTAGTTCAAAAATATGTTTTTAGAGTCAACTCTTGAGTTATTTTTGATGGTATTTAATCATAATTAATATTAATTATTGTAAGGTTTCATTATTATTAAAATTTATTATTATTAAGTTTAATTATTGTTAGAATTACAATCAATTATGAGAGGCATTCAAATATTTTTATGTTTCGCGACACATATTATACGAATCGCGAGTATGTGATTTAGGTACCACTGGTCCTCGTGCTTAGGCAAGAGAGCCTGGTCCGCCAGTCTTATTCCTATAGCCGGCCCATGCGCAAGCAGCTCTCGTTATGTGCGTGTATGCCAGTGGCTTTTAATGGTTTGTTTTCCGATTCCCTTCGCGTTATAAGTTGCTCTAGGCATTATTATTCCCATAGCCGGCCCTTGTTTGTTATATTGGACCTTTCTGGGCGCCTACCTACCCGGCGAATGGTGAGATACTTCCATGATTCCCTCAATTCTCTTCCTAAACCCTGTTTCCTTTCTTCTCACCTTTCAATGCCGTATACCTGGAGGTGGATGCCCTGAAGGTAAGGCTAATTATTATTATTTTCATAATATGTTTGGGTTGTACTCATATTTCATCATATTTTGTCCTTTGCTTCTATCCGAGCTCACCAGAGCAACCACATTTTTTTTTCTTCCTTAATAATATCCCACACACCGTGCATACTTATTTTTAAGTTTATAAGCTCTTATGGAAAACTAATTTTCTTAGGACTGCTAATTTTTATTAGAGTGTATATTAGGCCGGAGATATCCCTTGAGGCGGGATGAGCCTAGGGACGATCTGGAATCCTCAAACGATGACATGGAATCCTATAGCAGACATTTATTTTTTGGGTTCATCGTTGAAGAGATATCCGGTCGAGAATAGAAAAAAGTCCGACTCGCAGGAACTGCGTCATCTTAGCGCGGTTCAATTCCTATCCCTTGTGTCATTTGGGAAGATTGATATAGAAACCGTTATTATTTTGGTTCAACCTTTCCCCCGTTATCAAAGGGCCCGCTACCAAGGGGCAGCGTACCCTTATTACTGGAATCTCACCCACCGCTGGTTGGCCAAACCCTCTACTACAAATAGTTATTTCAAATATCAAAACAAATATCAAAATGTTTTTAATTTTCTTGATTTCTTCTACATTATTACTAATTCTATAAATAAATGCAATAAAAAAAACAACAACCCATTAAAATGTGAGCTAAACAACTACGAAAACCCAGTCAAAAGAACAAAACAAACACATTTGAAGATTTAATCACATATTTCTCCAATTGACAATGCCTAATCAAAAATTTCTTTAGAATCTTTTTTTGAAGATAATTTAGTAAGCTTTCTAATGGTAACCTTCTGCTTACCAATATTCTCAACCAAGTATACAAAGTTACCAAAATTTTTCATGTTTATAAAATATTTTATTCTTACCCTTCCTTTACTCCAAACGTAACCAAAATTTCAACATATTAGTTTTGATGAAAGTTGAACATGCAGAAAATGTTTCAACTGAATCCCATGATTCTAAGTACCCAAACTAAAAACGGTATTCAACAACTATTTTTCCAATTTTCTCGAAAACGGTTAAAGCTATCGCCTTGAAAATGGTTTCATTCGTTTTCCTAGGCCAAGAAGCCTATAAAACGAGTACTTACAAGCATATGAAGTAAGCGGAACGATTTTTTTCGCGTGACATTCGCTACGAAAACCATGTTCCGGTGGGCGAATTATGCTTGTTAACGAACTTGACCTTTCAAATTACAAGAACGATTTTTGTACCAAATGTCATCAAAATCGGACCATTAGGGGGGCCGGAAAAACGTGAACAGACAAATATATATATATATATATATATATATATATATATATATATATATATATATATATATATATATACGTATAAATATATACATGTATATATATATACATATATATATACATATATATATATATATATACATATATATATATATATATATATATATATATATATATATATATATACACACAAATTTGAGCCACTGTTACTTTCGGTCTCTAGGGGTTCTGAAACGCAAAATTTTCTAGTCGGCACTTCCGGATTGTTTCATGAGATAAACCTTATAAGCGGGGTTCCTCCCTATGAAGGGAGGGAGGAACCGCGCTAAAAGTGTGTTTTTCTTCCCAAAATGACAGACATTCAAGAGCGGATATTTCGAAAACTAAAGATATCTCGAAAAACTTCATTGAATACAACTTGTAGGAAATTTAATAAGCTTTCATTTGTTATAGAATGGTCATGTCGCTAGGACGCAGGGTTTCCGAGATATAAGTGAAAACCCGAAAAATGGGACTTTATAAACCTCCCCCCCCCCCGGCACAAAGGCTGCGAGCGAGGACTTTTGATATGTTGTCCTCCTAACTAGCCGAAACAGAGTTATGAAGTTAAAAATTGTGGTCTAAACATTTCCATCTATAACTGTTCGTTGACTGGACTATGAAGGCAACTGTCTTTACCTGGACCTGAAAAAGTGAATCCCCTCCATTTACGAGCCTTTTGAATCTAAAGAGAAAAGTAAAGGAGTGTCCTCCCGAAGGGACACTCTTAAGCGGGTAGGATCGCTAGTGTCATTGCGTAATGACACCCACAACGAAAGTGTTAAGAAAACTAGTCTTTCGAAAACATTTACAGAATTTTTTTTTAAAAACTTTTATATTTGGTGCTCTAGTTTACAAAACCTGAAGGTAGCTTACCTGAAAACCTATGGACCCAAAAACGTAAGTTCTACGATATTTTTCGTGCGACCGAAAACCATATTACGCTATAAGTATTGTGGTATTGCCCGGTGGCTAGGCCTTCCTTCACATGGGCTGGACGCAGCGCGTGCGCACTACCTGGTTCTTTTCTTTGCGGTACACCTATAGATAACCTTTCAAATCATATATATTCACCTCCGCCATCTTCAAGATCCATGGGTTTTCTGAAACACGGACTTTTCTAGGCGGCACTTCCGCATTGCGCCATGAGGTCGACATCAAAAGCGGGGTTCGTGCCTTTGGAGGGAAGGAGGAAACGCTCTTAACCCGGGAAAGACAGCACCCGTCGAGACGACGAAGAGTCCGCATACTTGTGCGATTTACAGTCGACCCCCCACCACTAGATTGCCCAATTACTAGGAGTTCTACCACCTCTTAGTAAGTCACTAGATACTGTAAGGTCAAGGTCTGTTTTCATAGGGAAGTAAATTATTCCATTTATTTATCTGAAGTAACGACATCGGCAAGACCAACTCTACCTCGTATATATTTTCCGTTAGTCTTGGAAACTAAGTGCTACCTTTAGAAGCCTATTCAATGTTTGTAAAAATGTCGAAAACTAACTCTTTAATAACAATTATCTGTCTTGAAGGCTAATTTTACCTGTTGGAGCAATACTTCATGCCATGCATTTTCATTTTAATTCTTTGAAACCAAAGGAAATAAAACAGTGTTTCTAGTTTCCAGTATACATCAAAACACTTCATTAGAGGACCAAACCCAACAATCAGACATTGTTACTGTATACAACAGAACTAAAGGTAGAGTTAATTTTTTTGAGAGAATGTGCTCCGATAATAAATGCACCCGTAAGACTCATCAGTGGTCTTTATGATTTCTTTTTTTACAACATATTGAATATTGCGGAAATACATAGTTTTGTGATTAAAAACTAAAAACCTCGAAGTCTCTTAGGAGACGGCGATAACTTATAGCTCTTCATGACCAACTGGCAAAACAATAATGAAATTTATTAGTTTTTAAGAATGAAATAAGCGTAAAAAGAGAAATATTATGTCAAACTTATTGTTGAGAAGATTATAATATTACAATATTACATTTACAAAATGATATGGTTCCACTTAAAGCAAAATTAAGCACCTTCGTCTCAGTGACGTAGCGTTACCTAAATCAAACCTTGGGTGAGCTCTACCTTTCCCGGGTTAAAATAAAACTTATCTAACAAAAACGAATCATAATATAGAATGGATATATTATGGAAAGATATTACTCTGTAGAATGTTTCTTGTCCTCCAAGAAGGAGACGTGAAATACAATACCTCAAATAGAATTATATTTCACGGCTAATATCTCATTGTGAAAGGTAAATTAAATGAAGCCTTACAGGAATAGTATGGCTTCGTACACGTTGTTGGAAACCTGTTATGCAACTAGTTTTCTCGGGGCGGTTTGTCCTTTAAACTTTTAGCAATACATATTTAGGACGTTTCGGCTACTCTTTGGTAGTCTTCGTCAGCTAAAATGACAAGAAAAGAAAAAAAAAACAGAAATTAATACACAGAAAAAAAGTTTATAAGTGAGAGTAGCCGAAACGTCCTGAATATATATTTTCTTACAAGAATCGTATTGAGGTTTCTTTAGCCGAATCCCAACTTTTCCATCTTTGCTTATCAACTCGACTGCTAACTACCTAATCTTCATAATCTGGCTTTGTGGGGAGCGACAAGTTATTTTCACACGTTATCTAAACATTTTTACCTTGTTACTAAACATTTGTTGGGCAGTTTACACGATTTTACAAAGGGCAATTGAGTAGTAGAAAAAAAGTTTGGGAGAGCTTACTTGTCGCTTAGTAAACAAGAATCTTTTGCTACAAATGGTTAAATATCAAGCACTAATGACAATTATGTTTAATAAATTATGTTCATAATTTAATATGTTGTTTTTTTTAATTGCTGTTCAGCGATCACACATCCACCTGAACAATATTTTCCGATCTAACACTCACGATATAAATCATATGGTGCGACAAAAAACAAGTGAGTGAGAATACACAAGAAGAAAGTGCAGGCATCGAGAATACACAAGAAGAATGTGCAGGCATCGAGAATACACAAGAAGAAAGTGCAGGCATCGAGAATACACAAGAAGAAAGTGCAGGCATCGAGAATACACAAGAAGAAAGTGCAGGCATCGAGAATACACAAGAAGAAAGTGCAGGCATCGAGAATACACAAGAAGAAAGTGCAGGCATCGAGAATACACAAGAAGAAAGTGCAGGCATCGAGAATACAAATGAAGAATGTGCAGGCATCGAGAATACACAAGACGAAAGTGCAGGCATCGAGAATACACAAGAAGAAAGTGCAGGCATCGAGAATACACAAGAAGAAAGTGCAGGCATCGAGAATACACAAGAAGAAAGTGCAGGCATCGAGAATACACAAGAAGAAAGTGCAGGCATCGAGAATACACAAGAAGAATGTGCAGGCATCGAGAATACACAAGAAGAAAGTGCAGGCATCGAGAATACACAAGACGAAAGTGCAGGCATCGAGAATACACAAGAAGAAAGTGCAGGCATCGAGAATACACAAGAAGAAAGTGCAGGCATCGAGAATACAAATGAAGAATGTGCAGGCATCCAGAATACACAAGACGAAAGTGCAGGCATCGAGAATACACAAGAAGAAAGTGCAGGCATCGAGAATACACAAGAAGAAAGTGCAGGCATCGAGAATACACAAGAAGAAAGTGCAGGCATCGAGAATACACAAGAAGAAAGTGCAGGCATCGAGAATACACAAGACGAAAGTGCAGGCATCGAGAATACACAAGAAGAAAGTGCAGGCATCGAGAATACACAAGAAGAAAGTGCAGGCATCGAGAATACACAAGAAGAAAGTGCAGGCATCGAGAATACAAATGAAGAATGTGCAGGCATCCAGAATACACAAGACGAAAGTGCAGGCATCGAGAATACACAAGAAGAAAGTGCAGGCATCGAGAATACACAAGAAGAAAGTGCAGGCATCGAGAATACACAAGAAGAAAGTGCAGGCATCGAGAATACACAAGAAGAAAGTGCAGGCATCGAGAATACACAAGACGAAAGTGCAGGCATCGAGAATACACAAGAAGAAAGTGCAGGCATCGAGAATACACAAGAAGAAAGTGCAGGCATCGAGAATACAAATGAAGAATGTGCAGGCATCCAGAATACACAAGACGAAAGTGCAGGCATCGAGAATACACAAGAAGAAAGTGCAGGCATCGAGAATACACAAGAAGAAAGTGCAGGCATCGAGAATACACAAGAAGAAAGTGCAGGCATCGAGAATACACAAGAAGAAAGTGCAGGCATCGAGAATACACAAGACGAAAGTGCAGGCATCGAGAATACACAAGAAGAAAGTGCAGGCATCGAGAATACACAAGAAGAAAGTGCAGGCATCGAGAATACACAAGAAGAAAGTGCAGGCATCGAGAATACAAATGAAGAATGTGCAGGCATCCAGAATACACAAGACGAAAGTGCAGGCATCGAGAATACACAAGAAGAAAGTGCAGGCATCGAGAATACACAAGAAGAAAGTGCAGGCATCGAGAATACACAAGAAGAAAGTGCAGGCATCGAGAATACACAAGAAGAAAGTGCAGGCATCGAGAATACACAAGACGAAAGTGCAGGCATCGAGAATACACAAGAAGAAAGTGCAGGCATCGAGAATACACAAGAAGAAAGTGCAGGCATCAAGAAAAAGATAATTTATTCCTTCCTACGCTCGTTCAATGTATTCTCATGAGTAAGTAGGAGAAGAAAACTATCCTGGCGAGGGAGGAAGGAGAGAGGGCCGGCCAGCAACAAACTTTACAATTTTCAAATCCAATTATGTGAGTCCGCCACCATTTCAAGCTGAATTCATGTAAATTTGTGTTTTCAATATATTTCACTTAAAATACAGTCCACTCTCATTTATTTTTAGAACCACCCTAAGCAAATTTCAGGTTTAGAGTAATATTCAATTCATTTTATAGATTGAATTACCTAGCCTGAACAATTATTGTCTTCGGTATTCCTGTATAATTGTTTTGTTTTTTTTTATTTTTTTTTAAGGATGTATGCATGGATATAATTTTAGCCGACGGAGTTCCATTAATTACACACAGCGCGTTGAGCCTAATTGAGGATGGACTCTGAAAAACATCCACTTTTGGAGGAAATCAAAATATCCTTTATGCCCCACCCCCTCGTCCATTATATTCAGCCTCTGATAAATACTGAAAGGTATTTCTCTGAATTTTGATAGCGCTTGTAGACAACATTAATGGAGTTTGCTCTGTCAGCTGATGGAATGATTGGATCTGCTAAATCTTTGTGAAGTTGAACAGACAGAAAAGTCCGTCACGCAGGAGCTGCATAACTAAGCACTTTCCTCAGAATTTGGGTAGTGTAGACTGCTTTCCAGAACAATTTGCTTAAAATATCCTACATAAATAAAATAAAAACATGAATAGTTCTCTTATAAATTTGTAATGAGTAACTGATCAATTATTAATTTAGTCAAATTAGTGTTATGGGTTCGGGGTAAACCCCCCCTTCTGGTGGACCGACTTTGGTGGTTAACGAACTCGTTCAATCGTTTGCTAATTGAATGCTATATACCAAGTTTCGTGACGAAAAAACAAAAACTCTGGCCGCTATCGTGTTAACAGACATATATATATATATATATATATATATATATATATATATATACATGCATATATATATATATATATATATATATATATATATATATATATATATATAAATTTTAACGGGGGTCATTTTCGGTGTCTACTAGGTAGGATCGATAAAGATTTGAAGACATTTTTCAAAAATTCCGTCATGAGTCCAACCTCAATAGCTACTTTCCTTCGGAGGAAAGTGCTAAAATGGCAAATCTTTTGACGGATTATTGGGTTTTCTAAGGGAGGGCGGGGTTGCTTGTGCTTGGGGTTGCTTGTGCTTGGGGTTGCTTGTGCTTGGGGTTGCTTGTGCTTGGGGTTGCTTGTGCTATGGGTTGCTTGTGCTTGGGGTTGGTTGTGCCGTTCGAAATGAACATAACATTTTAGTTGCGGCAGCACTGCGATAAGCGCAGCTAGCAGCAACGTCTCCGCGGGTGCTAACTAACAATGTTGGGCAAAAATCAGTCAGAATAATGAATAAATCAATTTTTTCATTCTGAATAATGAATCACTTTTTATCCATTATTCAGGCAATTCAATGAATAACGTAAATTTTTATTTTTATTCATTATTGAATACAAATGTTTATTGAATGAAAGTTTTTTATTCGAATGAAACAATTTTTTGAATGAAATTGATTTATTTGACTGAAAATTATCGTTATTAACAATATTTTCTAATAAAAATGAGTAAGTTCATTAACCTTTTTCTTACTTTCAATGAAAATTATGTATTTAAGTGATATTGTTTACTGAACTTAAATAAACTGAATTTGTTGTTCCATGAACCACATAATTTTAAATGTATTAATATGATGAATGAAGAATGAAAAATAATTAATTATTCATTAAATAAAAAAAAAGTCAATGAATAACAGAATAAATGAATAAATACTTATTCAATAAATATTTATTGAATAACGAGCCAACCCTGTTACTCATAGAATAAAAAATAAATCAGCGGATGAATAACTTAATCAATGAATAAATTCGTATTCAATAAATATTTATTGAATAATGAGCCAACCCTGTTAGTCATAGAATAAAAAATAAATCAGTGGATGAATAACTTAATCAATGAATAAATTCTTATTCAATAAATATTTATTGAATAATGAGCCAACCCTGTTACCCATAGAAAAAAAAATAAATCAGTGGATGAATAACTTAATCAATGAATAAATTCTTATCCAATAAATATTTATTGAATAACGAGCCAACCCTGTTAGTCATAGAATAAAAAATAAATCAGTGGATGAATAACTTAATCAATGAATAAATTCTTATTCAATAAATATTTATTGAATAATGAGCCAACCCTGTTACCCATAGAAAAAAAAATAAATCAGTGGATGAATAACTTAATCAATGAATAAATTCTTATCCAATAAATATTTATTGAATAACGAGCCAACCCTGTTAGTCATAGAATAAAAAATAAATCAGTGGATGAATAACTTAATCAATGAATAAATTCTTATTCAATAAATATTTATTGAATAATGAGCCAACCCTGTTAGTCATAGAATAAAAAATAAATCAGTGGATGAATAACTTAATCAATGAATAAATTCTCATTCAATAAATATTTATTGAATAATGAGCCAACCCTGTTACCCATAGAATAAAAAATAAATCAGTGGATGAATAACTTAATCAATGAATAAATTCTTATCCAATAAATATTTATTGAATAATGAGCCAACCCTGTTAGTCATAGAATAAAAAATAAATCAGTGGATGAATAACTTAATCAATGAATAAATTCTTATTCAATAAATATTTATTGAATAATGAGCCAACCCTGTTACCCATAGAATAAAAAATAAATCAGTGGATGAATAACTTAATCAATGAATAAATTCTTATCCAATAAATATTTATTGAATAACGAGCCAACCCTGTTAGTCATAGAATAAAAAATAAATCAGTGGATGAATAACTTAATCAATGAATAAATTCTTATTCAATAAATATTTATTGAATAATGAGCCAACCCTGTTACCCATAGAATAAAAAATAAATCAGTGGATGAATAACTTAATCAATGAATAAATTCTTATCCAATAAATATTTATTTTTATTCATTATTCAGGCAATTCAATGAATAACGTAAATTTTTATTTTTATTCATTATTGAATACAAATGTTTATTGAATGAAAGTTTTTTATTCGAATGAAACAATTTTTTGAATGAAATTGATTTATTTGACTGAAAATTATCGTTATTAACAATATTTTCTAATAAAAATGAGTAAGTTCATTAACCTTTTTCTTACTTTCAATGAAAATTATGTATTTAAGTGATATTGTTTACTGAACTTAAATAAACTGAATTTGTTGTTCCATGAACCACATAATTTTAAATGTATTAATATGATGAATGAAGAATGAAAAATAATTAATTATTCATTAAATTAAAAAAAGTCAATGAATAACAAAATAAATGAATAAATACTTATTCAATAAATATTTATTGAATAATGAGCCAACCCTGTTAGTCATAGAATAAAAAATAAATCAGTGGATGAATAACTTAATCAATGAATAAATTCTTATCCAATAAATATTTATTGAATAATGAGTCAACCCTGTTACCCATAGAATAAAAAATAAATCAGTGGATGAATAACTTAATCAATGAATAAATTCTTATCCAATAAATATTTATTGAATAACGAGCCAACCCTGTTAGTCATAGAATAAAAAAGAAATCAGTGGATGAATAACTTAATCAATGAATAAATACTTATTCAATAAATATTTATTGAATAATGAGCCAACCCTGTTAGTCATAGAATAAAAAATAAATCAGTGGATGAATAACTTAATCAATGAATAAATTCTTATTCAATAAATATTTATTGAATAACTAGCCGTTACCCGGTGTGCCATGCTACACATGCTTCATATTAAATAGTTGTAACCCAGCTTCCATGGTACGCCTACTTTATATTATATATTAAAAAAAATTAATTATTATATGATATTTGTCCAAATTATGAGAATATAAGACTATAAATTGAGTGCTCGGCTGAAAAAATTATTTTCCATTTTTTTTAGAGAAAGTGGGGTGGAAAATAAATTAATCCTTATTTTTTAAAAAGTACCCTTATTTTAAAAAGTATACTTATTTAAAAAGTACCCTTATTTTAAAATGGTATTACAATTAAATCATTCCAAATAATTTAATTGCAATACCGTTTTAAAGAAAATCCAAACCAAACTCCCTGTGTTTAATTTTTTTAAAGAAAAAAAAATATGTGGTCCATAAATAAATATTCATAAAAAAATAGCAATAAAAATGAGGCATTTAATTAAGGTTATGATTAGTTATAAGTTGTAATAACCTATAACTGAAACTATATTCTTTATTTTCATTGATTTTTTTTTAAATATTATATTTATTTATTTAAAGGGCTTCGCATCTAAAGCTAAAACCTCAATGTTGCAAAAATATAATATTAATATGTTATATTGTTTACCTGTTCATGTAATAATCTGTAACTGAGTTTTTTTTATGAATGAAAAAGTAGGTAAGTGGTGGTCCTTTATTTTCCTAGTTGAGACTAGAGAAAACCATCTCCAACACAAGTATAAAAAGAAGTGGCGATAGTAATAGAGAATGTAACACAAACTAAAATAATCTTTCAGGAAAAACAACATTAATAACTATTATTAAAATCTATTAACTAGTCTTTAGATTTCCTTTATTTACAATTTGGTAAGCACTTGCCCAAACAAAATAGATATTCAAAACCTCCATCATTTTTGCACCAACCCAATACATGGAATACCTAGATCTAGGTTTCGCAGTAGCTTTTAGGTTCTAGAACTGTTTTATTAATTTTGAAAAAGAAATGGACGCACGCAAATAATCCTTAAAATGTAATATTTATTATTAAAGAGGTGTGAATCCTCTTGTTTATTAAAATAAAACTAAAGCAGAATGGAGTTAATGATGTTGGCAGTCCATGCGCAGTATATCTACAATACAGTACATTTGTAACATAATCGCTTGAGTCCATTTTCGTAATGGCTTCCCGAAGAAATCGTTTTCTGTAATGTGTTATGAAATTTTTAATAATGCCGAGATCGAGGGGCTGGCAGCAAGATGTCATATTCGGTGGAAAAAACTGAATTTTAACATTTATTAGATGCATCTGTGGGTGACATGTCGCGTTGTCCATAAACAAAATTACACGCCGTTTTCGATGTCGCATTCTCTGATCGAAAGTTTTTAGCCATTCACTCATTATAGGCGTTGTCATCCATGCTTTTTTTGTTTTACCTAGCCAAGATATTCTTGAAGTATTGACCATGGATATTCTGTCTTGAGGTAGGGACCATGGATATTCTGTCCGTTCATAGAGGTGTCCGCTATTGGGAGGTGTCCGTTACAGGAGGTTTCACTGTAGTTGCAAGTTGGACTTGGCTTACCTGTGCTCTGAAAACAAATAAGAATGACTTCCAGATGTGTAGCAAGAATTGCTACAAGTGGCAAAATAATGAGGTTAGGACTTAGTCTCCTGTAGCACTGAAAAGAGCCATTTTGTGATGTGTTGCGCCTTGTCATTAAGTATTCGTCTATTAGCCGAGTATCTAAAAGAAGTGCGGCCAAAAATAGCGGGTATTTACAATATATACGAAACAATATACCTTATTAGTGGAATACAAAATATCTTAGTTAATTGCTGATCTAATTTCCCAAAGAGTTAAATTTGAGCAATTGTAACAAGAGGAACGGTTTGATATTATCAAATGTAATTCTGGCGCGGGTGGGTGGGTATCGATCTTGCTCCAATCTAATTGGTTGTCTGCTTCGTTAGCTAGAATTCAGCCCTCCAAAGCTTACACTTACACATCCATATGGCGAGGGGCCCTTCCATATCAACCTTCAATATAACAGCAATAATAACATGAGTATTAGCCTGTATTGTAAAATGAATGAATTGTATATAATATTATATGTTGGTACCATAAGGACGTGTTAATACAAATGTCTAGAAACCAGAAAGGCGTGACAACCAACATGTCATTGTAGATACCATAAGGAAGCAAAACATCTGTCACACAGGAGCTTCATAAATAAGCACTTCCCTCAGAATTTGGGTAGTGTAGACTGCATTACTGAATAATTTGCTTAAAATATCCTATATAAATAAAATAAAAACATGAATAGTTCTCTTTTAATTTTGCAATGAGTAACTGTTCAATTATTAAATTTCTAATTAATTTGCTTCCAGAGATATGTTTACACATGGTACCTACTACACTACTTAATAAATACAAAAAAACTTCATATTTTTGTCTTTTGATCAGACGCCGGAACAGGATACAGTCCCTCTAGTGGTAGAAAGCGCTCCTTGCGGCGGCCTTGCGAACGTACGTCTGGCGGGCTATTCTATTGAAATATATTACAAAGTAAACCCCCCTTTCCGATTGACCAATTTAGCTCATTTTTACAAGACTTCTTTCTCATGAGTTACCCACGACGTATACCGCGTTTCGTTACAATACTGCAGAAATTACGACCGCTATGAGTATATTAGTAATTTGGGTCCGAAGTAAACCCCCACCCCTCCTAATGAACCGATTTAGTTTATTTTTGCAGCCTATTTTCCTCTGTAGATTACCACTACAAATACTGAGTTTCGTCTAAATATAACAAAAATTGCGCATGGTAGTGGCGAATTGGTAATGAGGGTCCGGAGTAAACCCCCCCTCCCAATGAACCGATTTAGTTTATTTTTACAACACATTTTTCTCTGTAGATTACTACTATGAATACCAAGTTTCGTTAAAATATATCAAAATTTACGGCGTGCATGGTCAAATTAATGTTTTGAGTCCGGGGTAACCCCCCCCCCCCCCCCCCCTTCCGTTTGACAGATATTGTTGGTTTACGAACTCGTTCAATCGTTTGAACGCTATATACCAAGTTTCGTGACGAAAAAACAAAAACTCTGGCCGCTATCGGGTTAACAGACACATTCACTTATATATATATATATATATATATATATATATATATATATAAATTTTAACGGGGGTCATTTTTGGTGTCTAGGATCGATAAAGATTTAAAGAAATTTTTGAAAAATTCCGTCATGAGTGCAACCTCAATAGCTACTTTCCTTCGGAGGAAAGTGCTAACAGAACTTCTAGGTACCATAACGTCATGGAAAATAGAAAAAACATCCAAATACCTTATGGACGGGTCAAACAAACCTAATAATATTAAATGTCGACACCATAAGGGCGTGCTAATGGAAGAAACCCTCTAGATGTCTAAAGGGCGCGACAAATAGAAGACAACTTTTAGGTACCATAAGGACGAGACAAATAGAAAAAACCTTCCAGATACCATAAGGACGAGACAAATAGAACAAACCTTCCAGATACCATAAAGGCGAAAAAAATGGAAGGAACCTTCTAGATACCATAAGGACGAGACAAATAGAACAAACCTTCCATGTACTATAAGGACGAGACAAATTGAGCAAACCTTCCAGATACCATAAGGACGAGACAAATAGAACACACTTTCCAAATACCATAAAGGCGAGAAAAATGGAAGGAACCTTCTAGATACCATAAGGACGTGACAAATAGAACAAATCTTCCAGATACCATAAGGACGAGGCAAATAGAACAAACCTTCCAGATACCATAAGGACGAGACAAATGGAACAAACCTTCCAGATACCATAAGGACGAGACAAATAAAACAAATCTTCCAGATACCATAAGGACGAGGCAAATAGAACAAACCTTCCAGATACCATAAGGACGAGACAAATAGAACATACGTTGTAGATACAGGAGGTTAGTACCAAGAGAAGAAACCTTTATGTCGGCATTAGGACGTAACAAATGAAACAAATCTTCTAGACACAATAAGGATGTGGCAAATGGAAGACCTAGCTACCATAATGGGTTTCCGTAAATATCCCTGTTTTAATTATTAAAAATATTTCTTGGATTACATAGCCTGTGTAACCTTCAGAGAAGAGTCTGCTACCATCCTCCAATAAAGAGGCGTTTACAATTGTTGGACTATAATATGTGTTGTTAGTTTATGTTATTTAATTATGATGTCCAAAACAGACGTTCCCGATTGAACAATACCTATCGACTTCTGAGCTCGGTGACCCGAAGTTCAAAAGGTTAGGCCGTTTCCGACTCTCCGCTGGAGTATTGATACCTCTAGGAAGCCCAGAGGCTGGCGGGCTCCAAGTTTTAATTGGACGGGAAATTAGTAGGATTAGAAAGGGCGTGGGTTGCTCGTCCTACCAGTTGCAGGCAGCCATTCTGATGACAGTTGGTAATTGGTTTCACTCCAATTTCCGTCGAGAGAAGTGCATCCTTTGAATATTGAATATTGGACGACAGCTTTCTTCCATATTCAGATGCAGAAGTTTAGGCGCAGATGTGATAAGAAGGCAAAGAATAGTTTAGGGTAATAGAAAACGTCAGATGTTAAGAAAATGTATACTTCAAACGATTTGGCGTGCTCTTTGAAAGCCATCTATCTTCTGTAAAAAATGTCTAGATCATGGATGATGACTACTAAAGTTATCGTGGTCTTCATCCGTCTCCTATAGTCCGCCTGCAAAAAAAAGAATCAGGTAGTTCGCACGCGCTGCACCCAGCCCATGTGTGGGAAGGCCTAGTTTCCCTTCAGCCAGGCCCCTTCTGGTTCTTTTCTTTGCGGGCGGACTATAGGTATTTGTTGCCGAAGAAGACTGCGAAAAACCATGATAAAACGTTTCAAATATAGATTTTTCTCGAAGTCCAACGATTTTTTTTTTAGCCACAGTCTTTCTTCCGCAGTTCATTCTACATGTTATATTGGGATTCAAGGAGTTCTAATGATATAGGCTTATGTTAAATGATTTGACCTGTTACTGCTTGGAGTGTCCCTCCCTAAGGAAGAAACCCGCTTACATTCTGCTCCACGTATGACAAATATTACTAATAAACATTACATCTTCTAGCTAACCTATTTGATGACCGCAGAGGTCAAGGGGTCTAACTATCGAACTCAGTGTTTTAAGGAAAATCTCCGAATTCCTAAGTTTTTTATTATCGATGATACATAATAGGTACATCATCCGGTTTATGATTAATATGAAAAATAACCAAAGAATCTGCATATAGACACCTTAATCTCCTTCTAGACATAATATTACAAAAGTGGCAATACTCAACAAGGCAGCAAGCCAAGCTAGATGGCAGCAACTTGGCTAGATCCAGAAAATCACTTGGATCTCTTTACCACCCACAAGATTACGGTGTTCACAACCCATTGATCTATCTAACTCATTGAATGACATAAAAATGTCACTTAGACCACTTGACTTCTGTGGCCTTGATTTATGAGTTTTATTGGCAACATTGTTTTAATAAAAAAAATATCGTTTATAGTTGAGTTCTCAATCCAACTTTAAGTATTCTCCATATTTGAATGGTTTCGAATAATCGTATTGCGCCAAACTATGGAGAAACATATCGTCCCTACTATGTCAAATTATCGAATATGCAAAAGCTCGTTTTTCAGATTCGAGACTTTGCTCTTGGATTGTGGACGATAATTTTCGCAACTCTAACCCCTTTAGAATAGCCTTAAATAAACCACCGAACAAGAGCATTTTTCAATATGTTACTTCGTCAATGGATGGAATATGTTCGTTCTCTAGTTTGCTCTGATTTTCATATTCGATAGTTTGACATGTTAGGGACGATATGTTTCAAAAATTACCAAAATCGGTACATTGTGAGTGTGGGTTTCTACCTGCACCTCCAGGGCGTAATTTATGTTCACGTTATAATGATGGTGTCTTGTCGGAAGACAACACGGTGAAATGTCTTGTATTTATGTTTATCACAGAGGGGTCCCGACTCTTTCCATATCACTTTCTGTTCTCATCGGTTAGAAGGTTCGTCAGAAGTTGACGAAGTTAGACCTTTAATCAGTAGATTCGTGCCTCTCCCCCCGTTCAGACCCTCAAGAGTATTTGGATAATTAAGGTCTGGGGGAGATCCACCCTTAAACACATCCCCGATTCTCATTAACTACATTTCCTCTTTACAATCCGACCAATCCATTACTTATCTTACTTTGGAAAGCATGATCTTTATCAACTCTGGTCCTTATCTGCTTATTTGCTAAAGGAAATAAAACCCATTTTTTTTTTTTTTAAATATTTTTAGTTTAATGAAATATTTAAGCACAGAAGAAGTTTATACGAGATACAGTTTTGTTGATATCGTTAGTCCTTCAGAGCTATAATGTTTCAGGAATCTCAAGTTTTTGGGATCGTGTCCTCAAGTATTTTAGAGGGGTTTCTTTTTCTCTCTATAGAATGGAAAATCTCTTAAGACTTTGAGACGATGAAACAAATCCGGAAGTCGTTGGTTTAACGGATTTGCCTTGATGGACTTCTAACCACACTTTATATAGTTTTTTATAGGAATCGAAGGAAGCAACTTCCAAGGCCATAGGTATATGTTTCCTAACAAAGTAGGGAAAACAAGACTTTTCTCAGGATTTTCTTAACCCATTCGAGGCAGATAGCCAAATTCCTGACAACGAGCTGGCATGCCTCGTGCCTTTATAGCCACTCTCGTGACAAGGCATGCCTTCATTTCATGGGCGTATATGGAAAATAATTTCAAGAGGGGCTGGGAAAATTTCGGGGGGAGCTGAGACCATTTCCGGGGTATGGAATACTAACAATTTAGAACTTGAAATAGTTTTAAACAACTAAAACTCTATTGCACCCAAAATAAAATATTTTTTATGAACATAGTGATCTTATTTAATTTATTTTTAAGGGTTTATGACACATTTTTACCGATCAACTCAACATTTCGGGGGGGGGGGCTGAAGCCCCCCCTTATATACGCCCATGGTTCATTTAGGAACTGAAAGCCACCGCTGCGACAGCTCTTTGCGATATTTTTTCTTATTATTAATATTTATAGGTTATTACACTCTGTACATGGCTACATGCATTGTGAGGGTTCTGTGCTCAAGGCCTCCCAACTTCATACTCGATTAACGTTAGACGTACGCTCAGATGAAGTTGGAAGTGGCCTACCCAAGCTCCCTTCTGCTCCGACCAGTGGACTAGATGATAGATCGGTCAGGTACAGACATTGTCGCACTTGGAGGAAGAGAAAGCCATTGCTAACACTTCACTTGGTCATTGCAGCAGATCTCTGGGCCACTGTCTTCTTAGTCTCCTTGGTGGAGAGAGTGGAAGTGTGACGCTAGATGTGGAGAGGACTTCAGGATTTTGACGAGTGGAAAGTTTGGTGTGGAAACGTTGGAATCTGGATAATATAACATCTTTAACGGTATATTGAGGTCTTTGTGAAGGTTATTGTTGGAAACGTAGAAAGGAGCATTGACTAATGTTCTTAGGACCTTGGATTGGAATGTTTGAATGCGTCTGATGTTCGATGTTTTCGCAGGTCCCCAGAGTTCTGAAGTACGTCCCAATGGGTTGCAGTAGTGATTTGTAAAGTATCAGTTTGTTTTCAGTACTTAAATATGATTTGTGGTTCAATAGTCTATAAAGTTCTTCAAATTGTTACGCTCCTGCCGGTACTTAAGTACAGCGCAGTTTAAAGATATGGGTCTCGTTCAGAGATCTGGATCATGGATAACGCATTTCTATTGGTCTATTCCTATGAGCATTTCTATTGGTCTATTCCTATGAGCATTTCTATTGGTCTATTCCTATGAGCAATTCTATTGGCTATTGTGTTTATAGTAACAGTATTGTTCCCTTTCTATTTAGAACGCAATAAATCATTCGCTTGTGTTCTATTCGCGTTTTCTTCGTGCGCTTCTTCACGCTTCGCCTCAGAAAAACCATCCGTGATCAATATTATCAACGAGTTGGATTCACTAGAGTTTTGATATAACCTTGAGCGAGTGTAGTGAGCGGAAACGCATAGCAATTATGCTATTAACATAAGTGCTACGCTTTTTCGCTCGCTAAAGGTTATAACAAAACTCTAGTCTACCCAAATCGTTGATAATCCAGTCGCTATATTGGCAAAGACTGAATTGACTCCTTGTTCCAGCTCTCCGACCCGGTGAAGATCCAGTTCTCTGAGACCCACATCTTTAACCTGCATTGACGCTAATACGTATTAACCCTCCTTTCTTTTAAGTCATGATTCTAGGGGGTGTAAGCTCTAGTCACTGTTGTATTCGCTTGAGTTAATAAAAATGTATTTTGTGCCTGTTGAATCTGGTTGGAGACCAGTCATACAAGTGAGGCAGCTTTTCAAAAGCGTATAACATTTCCTACAAAATCGGTTTTTATGCAAAATTTGAAAGAGCAATCTCATTGGGAGTTACTCGAGCTTAAAGATAGTAATTTCCGCCACGTCTACCGTAAATTTTCTGCTGTAGCGCTTAAGATCTTGCTTCCCATCGATATTTTATTTTAAATGATTAAATTTTTCAAAAAATATTAAGACAAAACGATTACTATTTCACTTCTAAGATTTCATAATAACACTAGGCATAAACGCGCTGAGATGACGCAGTGCCTGAAATCTTATGCCAATGGGCTCTCTTTAGACCAAATCTTTAATGTGTGTCCCATTGTAAAAAAAAAAAGTCGTGAGGTCTGAAGATCAAGCCGGCCCACTACGTCCCATCCAACGCCATGGATAGTTAGTGTCCAACGAATTTCGGACGGCCCTCCCGTAGTGGGCTGGACAACCGTAGATTTGGAGCCAGCTTCCCAATCTGCTTGGCAAAAGGACTTCCTCCAAGAAGAAAGACAGTTCATTATGCAGTTATGCGTGATAAGACTGCGTTAAGTCGAGGAATCAAAAAATTGAGTCCTATTATTTCATAATTCCACACAAAATCAGAGACATACTCACTCCTATAATTTTAGGGGTTGGAGGAGAGATTAAAGAAGGTGGAGAAGAGGATAAATGGAGGGGGGGGATAAAACTTATACTTTTAACGATTTTTATATGTGCCTTATGACCAGTGTTGGGCAAAAATTATTCAGAATAATGAATAATGATTAATGAATAAATGTATTATTTCATTCATGAATGAAGAATGATTACTTTTATTCATTATTCGTTATTCTGTGAATGAAGTTTATGTTTTATTCACAAATTATTCGAATGATCAATCAGAATAAACACATTTTAGTGAATAACGATAGATTTATTATAATGTTGGCAACCAGAAATACGTATATATGTGTGTGTTTGAGTAGGATTATTCAGTAGACCAACTGTACATAAAGAATAACGAATGATGAATAACGAATAATGAATAACGAATAATTCTGTGAATAATTCATGATGTACCGTGTGAATAAGATAATTCAGTGAATTATTCATCGTTCACTAAAAATTTATTCGAATGATCATTCGAATAATAATTTATTCGAATAATGCCCAACACTGCTTATGACACACCCTGTATATTCCGAGCCAGGCAAAACCCTTACCACCTGAATACACATAAATTACAAACATTTGAACAGATTTACGTGACGAATACGTCATTACGATTTACGTATTGGTACAATATAATGGAAGAAACAATTAGCAAAGATGAAAAAATATAGAAACATATAACAAAAATTAAAACATGATTATAACTAATAATAATATAAATCAATATAAACAGTTACAGTTACTCTTAAACATTTCAATTTAATAATGTTAAATTGATAAATAACTTTTTACTTGTTTTCAGGCCCTCACAGAAAAACAATAAATTAATTTCAAATGACGTGAATAAAACTTAAAAAACACACAATATTTTTAGCACTTTCTATATATATATATATATATATATATATATATATATATATATATATATATATATATATATATATATAGTTATATATGTGTCCGTTAACACGATAGAGGCCAGAGTTTTTGTTTTTTTCGCCACGAGACTTGGTATATAGTATTCCCCCATCAAACGATTGAACGAGTTCGTTAACTAACAAAATCGGTCCATCTGGAGGGGGGGGGGGTTTACTCCGGAGCCAACGTAGTTATTTGTCAATAACAGTCGTAATTTTTGTTATATTTCAACGAAACTCGGTATTCGTTGTGGTCAACAGAAGAGACAAATTGTTGTAAAACTAAACTAAATCGGTTCATTAGGAGGGGAGGGGGGGGGGTTTACTCTGGAGCCAAAGTAGTTATTTGCCAATACCAGACGTAATTTTTATTTGATTTTATTTATCAAGATCAGTAGACGAAAATTTGAAGCATTGTGTATTCATTACGTAGTGTAGTACCACGCGTACACAAAATTCTGGAAGGAAATTAATTATAAAAGTAACAATTGATATAGGTGCTCATAATAAATTCAAAAGAGCAGAACTATTTATGTTTTTATTTTATTTATCTATCTAGGTTATTTTAAGCTAATTATTCAGGAATGCACTCGACACTACCCAATTCTGAGGAAAGTGCTTAGTTATGCAGCTCCTGCGTGACGGACTTTTTAGTATTGCTGTCATTGAATTTTATATGCACACTATTTTAGAACTAAGGTTATACAGTATTCTACTGTAGACCGCATGATGGTGGTATTGAGATGGTGCAATATTGACTATCCAACATTGCGGGCTGATGAATGTTGCATGCAGATGGGGCACCGTACCCTCCCCTTTATGCACAGTGTATTAATTTTAACAAGTCTCCCCTCCCTCGTCACTGCCTAGGGCTGTTATAAAGGAGTCTCCGCTATTTGCTATCCCTTGAAGGACATCATTGGTATATGAGACACTTGATGAGTTCGTCTGAAGTTTCCACGCAAAATTTTGCACTGATGAAAAATCCTCAAGTCCTCTCAATATCGAGCGTCACCAACCAACTTTCTCCACCAAGTTGACTTACAAGACAGTGGCCCAGAGATCTGATGCAGTGACGAAGTAAAGTGCTAGGAATGGCTTTCTCTTCCTTCAAGTGCATCAACGTCTGTGGCTCGCCGATCTCTCTTCGACTCCAGCCACCGGTTGAAGCAGAAGCTTGCGTAGGACCCTTTCAATGTCCTTCTGACGTTAATCGAGGATGAAGTTGGGAGGAAAAAATATCATTGGCTTATAAGATAATTGATGAATACATCTGACGTTTCCACGCTAAATTTTCCACTGATAAAAATCCTGAAGTCCTCTTTTTATCGAGCGTCACCCGCCCACTCTCTCAACCAAGTCTTTTGGATAAAATCTAGCTGCACCCTTATGTGTATATATATATATATATATATATATATATATATATAGAGAGAGAGAGAGAGAGAGAGAGAGAGAGAAATAAATATTCCTGAATGAGCCACTGAAATATCTACGAAGAATCTACAGAGAACTGAACTCTCCCAGTTATTACGTAGCACTTCACTCACAACCCTTTTTTTTCGACCGTATTTATTTGTTCTTGTTTGTTTTAACGCAAAAATTGACATAGAATTTTCCTAAATCTTTATCGTCGCAGCTTAATCGCTTGAGTTGCGAAAAACTATTAATAAAAATAAAAATAAAAAAAGTAATAGGAAGCGTTGATCGTCGGGGTTTCGGTCAATGTTCTTATTTAATAAAACACATTTTATGGTTAAAATGTATATTTATTACTGCCAACGTTTCGGCTTGCTATACAAGCCATCTTCAGGGCTGTAAAAACATTTATGGTGTAACAATGACAAAAAAGAATAGATAAATTAACAAAAATATGAGTACTTATATAAGTGAAGGTATATATATATATATATATATATATATATATACATTCACTCATATAAGTACTCATATTTTTGTTAATTTATCTATTCTTATATACATATATATATATATATATATATATATATATATATATATATATATATATACATATATATATATATATATATATATATATATATATATATATATATATATATATATATATATATATATATAGTATAACCATAAATGTTTTTACAGCCCTGAAGATGGCTTGTATAGCAAGCCGAAACGTTGGCAGTAATAAATATACATTCTAACCATAAAATGTGTTTTATTGAATAAGAACATTGACCGAAACCCCGACGATCAACGCTTCCTACTTCTGAACGGTCGACCATATCTTCTCAAAAAAAGTAATATACTGATCAATTTATTAGATAGTTTTGAATACCAAGAAAGTGTCTGAGTATTTTTTTTACAACTACATTATTTTGCAATCACTAAAATACCAAGACATAAAATAGCTATTATTTCACTCTAAATTTCTTTCATACCCGTAAAAAACGGTGGATCATGATATACTTTCAATCTATATTTCAATTGATCAAAATTAAAATGCTACAATTTGCTGAATACTTTATATATTTTCTTGCAGGACCTTAGATAGTTTTCAATAAGTCCTTTTAAGTGTCATGGATCTTATATGTTAAACCGTTAGTTTTCCTAAGTTATCTATTGCCTAAAAGAGTGATCGATGATTTGGTGACAAAACCTGTTTGCCTTTTAAAGTTAGGAAATTTTCGTTTCCAGAAAAATTCACAGAATGTAATCGAAAAACAACTCGAAATGAGTTTTTCAGATCTTCCGGGTTTTGGGAGACAATCCTCTTTAATTTCCTTGGGTTTTTAATATTCTAAATATATTACAGCAGTTTTCATGTTACTTGTCGGCTAAGAAACTAAAATATACATTAAAATAAATAATTTAATTTATTTAATTTAGTGACTAATGTTTACTGGATTATCGAATTTTATCTTTAGACTATACCGAAATTTAAAACGGCTGACTACACTCACAGCTGCTTCTCTTTGCTGTCTTTCTAATTACAATTATAAAGACAAAAAATAATAAAAAGTCCGATTCGCAGGAACTGCGTCATCTTAGCGCGGTTCCGTTCTTATATTTAGTATTTATGAAGGCATAGAATAGAAACAGTTATTACTTTGTTTAGATCAATAGGGAAACACCTATCCAAATGAAATCTCAAACAAACCAATCTTGAAAGGTCTTGATTTACAATCTTACCTGTATGGGTCAGCTATCCCATAAGTCGGGCAGAAAGGCCTCCGCTCAGAGGCATTTGGAAAGCCTTGGGATCTCTCTCATTGAACGCTACATTTTTGACAATAAATTGATCTTCTTATTTTACTTAATCTGTTTTATTGTCAAATACATTATCCGACTATAAGCAATTGAAAAATAACAAGGAATAAAACAGACAAAAAGAACAGTTGGAATAAGCAAAATCAATTACTTTAATATTTTAAGCACTTATTTCTCCGATTGACATCGCCTAATCAAAACTTTCATCAGAACCTTTTTTGTAGAGCATTTAGTAAGCTTTCTACTGGTATTCGTTCGTTTACCAAGATTCTCAACCTTTTTCGAGATATTAAGGAAAGTATACAAAGTTACCAAAATTTTTTATGTCTGTTAATAAAATATTTTATTCTAACCCTTCCTTAACTCCAAAAGTAACAAAAATTTCAACATATTAGTTTTCATGAAAGTAGAACATGCAGAAAATGTTTCAACTGAATCCATTGATTCTAAGTACCCAAACCAAAAACGGTATTCAAAAATTATTTTTCCAATTTTCTCGAAAACGGTTAAAGCTATCGCCTTGAAAATGGTTTCATTCGTTTTCCTAGCCCAAGAAGCCTACAAAACGAGTACTTACAAGCTTATGAACTCAAAAACGTAAGCGTTACGATTTTTTTTGTGCGAATTTCGCCCCAAACGCCATCTTCCAGCGGGCGGATTCTGCTGGTTAACGAACTTGACCTTTCAAATTGAAAGACGGATTTTTGTACCAAATTTCTTCACAATCGGACCATTAGGGAAGCCAGAAATGAGCGAACAGACAAATATGTATATATATATATATATATATATATATATATATATATATATAATATATACATATATATATATATATATATATATATATATATATATAAATATATATATATATATATATATATATATATATATATATACAAATTTGAACCACCGTTATTTTCGGTCTCTAGGGGTTCTGAAACGCGAAATTTTCTAGTCGGCACTTCCGGATTGTTTCATTGTATCAACCTTATTAGTGGGGTTCCTCCCTATGGGGGAGGGAGGAACCGCGTTAAAAACATCAGGAAACAGAGACAAAAACATTTCCAAGGACCGAAATTGACATTCAAAATTTAGTGAGATCGTTATGTTGTTTTAAGAAATGCATTTAATTTCATTTTTTAATTCCCCCAAACGCAACGAAAATGTTTACATTGTTTTTTTATACGAACGATCAAATGTCATGAAAAAGTTCGCTATTTTGGAGTAACATAAACGAACATTCTCGTTTTTTTGTTGTTTTTTTTTTAATTTATCTCTTATAGGTTATACACAAGTTCTTGAAAATGGTTTCATTTGATCCCCCCCCCCTCAAATTACTTATAAAAATTGCACCTGGAACCTATAAACTTGGACCTTTTTCGCTAAGCGGATTCTACAGGCTAATGAACTTGAACTTTCGTTTGAGACAGAGAATTTTCACACCAGCATTCTTCAAAATCGGGACATTTTTAAGCCTGACATAATATCGTCGATACAAAAGCAAACTAACGAATATGAAAATCACCACTTTTCAGAGTGGAAAAGTATTTATTCATAACTTTTTTTTGGACAGTCAAATATTCGGCAGATTTGACCTTTTGATTGTGGAATACTTTCCCTTTAATAGAGTGAAGTCAGATTGAAGAATTTGCCGTAAATAAGTCCAGCAGAAATTATTAAAGATGGAAAGATGGACAATGAAAGATGCATTTTTTCGTTAGTTTGCTTTTGTATAGACGATATCATATTATGATTTAACATATATGTGTATACATTTATATAAGAGTATTAGTTTACCAATTTTTAAAAATTGGGTCATTTGTCATCGCCTGCCGGACTGCGATCAAACAAAACAATGTTTATGATAATGTTAAACAACTTTTTCTTTTTTTTTTATCTATGTGTTGTGTTAGTTGAAATTTTCTAGTTAAATCTTCCGAATTTCATCAACGTGCCGTCATGATTAGCTGATTTTATCACTATGTAAGTAAGATATGGAGTAAACGTGCATAAAATGCAATTCTAAAGTTTAAAGTGAATTTTTGCAGGAAATTAAGCTATAAAAAAATGGATGGATAGAGGCAGAAAATTGAATGAACATTTCGAGGTAATTCTCTGAAAGTCCATTTCACAGAAGAAAGTACAACAAAGGGACATAATTAAATCCTGTAATGAATTTTAAAAATACTTTTTTTTTTTTTTTTCTTTAATATATCAAGAGGCTGTAGTAGTGCATTACATCAGATTAATCCAGGGTTCTAGACGGCTAACTAGACCACTAAAAACTAGTTTAATTGCTAAGTGACTTCTAAAGCCGCCTCTACTCTAATTAGGAGCAGCCTAGTGCAATCTAGTGATCTGGTATAGAGTAAGCCCACTGGAAGTCCTAGCTTTTTTTTCTGATCCGCGCCAAACCGGATTTTGCGTCAAGTCGATGCAATGTAGTTAGAACATTTTTCACGACACATTGGCTTCTTGGGGGGCGAGGTTAGCTCAGTGGTAGAGCACTGGACTAATAAGCTGGAGGCCTGAGTTCAAATCCCGAGCAAGCACTAAAGATTTTTTCTTCTAGAGTCTTCATACAAGGGTTGAATTCGGCCTCCCTGACCGTCCCTAGGCCATCCAGCCTTTAATTAATTTAATTAATAATGGGTACCTTGGGTGCTAATGATTCTAACAGTCGAAGCAGGCAAGGGGAAAATCAGGCGGCCGGAGCATAGTACTGACCACACTATCTCCCTAGTGTGCCGTATGGTCATGAATCAGATACCTCTATAGTATCTGCCCCTCAGGGCCCTCATGGCCTGTTACGGGACTGATTTTTTTTTTTTTTTTTTTTTTTTTTGGCTTCTTGGACAAGTTGTCTTCTAGTCGGCATATATATTTTTTTGTCCACCACGGTCATCAAACACATGTTTAAACAGCTGTTAGATAAATTAATGCGCTGGAGTTTTAATTTAAATTAAGATTTATTGGAGAATCGTGGCCTGTTTAAAGTATTCCACGGTTTTAGATATATTTATATTAGTGAATAATTAAGAATTATTTTTATTACGAACGATTTACGCTTTAGGATAGGTTATGTTTGGGGTTTAGAAGCAGAAAACCTCTAGGTCATCACCGTCCTGAGGTGAAATGTTTGAAAGCCGTATACAGCATAACAACGGGTTTGCAAGGACAGTGTTGGTTGTACATCCAATATAGCATGTAAGACACTGTTCCTGATAAGATTAAATTCGATTGCATATGTGAAAACTACATATGTACGTCAATAAAATCATATATAACATATATATATATATATATATATATATATATATATATATATATATATATGTATACATAAATGGGGAGCGAGGTTAGCTCAGTGGTAGAGTACTGGACTAATAAGCTGGAGGCCTGAGTTCAAATCCTGAGCAAGGACTAAAGATTTTTTCTTCTAGTGTCTTCGCTCATGGGTTAAATTCGGCCTCCCTGACCGTCCCTAGGCCGACGCAGCCTTTAATTAATTTAATAATGGGTGCTAATGACTCTAGCAGTCGAAGCGGCCAAGGGGAAAATCAGGCGGCCGGAGCATAGTGTACTGACCATACTATCTCCCTAGTGTGCCGTACGGTCATGAATCAGATACCGCTATAGCATCTGCCCCTCAGGGCCCTCGTGGCCTGTTACGGGACTGATTTTTTTTTTTTTTTTTTTTTTTTTTTTTTTTTTTTTTTTTTTTTTTTTTTTTTTTTTTTTTTTTTTATTGTATACATAAATATTATATATAAGAATGTATATAATATTTATATATTAATATAATATTTAAAGAAGAATGTACTAGTTATTTTGATATTTATTCCTTCTTTTTTTATTAATATATTTAATTATTTTCATTTAATTTATGTTATTTATTTACTTTTAGCGCGGTTCCTCCCTCCCCCATAGGGAGGAACCCCGCTTATAAGGTTGATACAATGAAACAATCCGGAAGTGCCGACTAGAAAATTTCGCGTTTCAGAACCCCTAGAGACCGAAAATAACGGTGGTTCAAATTTGTATACATATATATATATATATATATATATATATATATATATATATATATATATATATATTTGTCTGTTCGCTCATTTCTGGCTTCCCTAATGGTCCGATTGTGATGAAATTTGGTACAAAAATCCGTCTTCCAATTTGAAAGGTCAAGTTCGTTAACCAGCAGAATCCGCCCACTGGAAGATGGCGTTTGGGGCGAAATTCGCGCAAAAAAAAATCGTAACGCTTACGTTTTTGAGTTCATAAGCTTGTAAGTACTCGTTTTATAGGCTACATGGGCTAGGAGAACGAATGAAACCATTTTCAAGGCGATAGCTTTAACCGTTTTCGAGAAAATTGGAAAAATAATTTTTGAATACCGTTTATGGTTTGGGTACTTAGAATCATGGGATTCAGTTGAAACATTTTCTGCATGTTCTACTTTCATTAAAACTAATATGTCGAAATTTTTGTTACGTTTGGAGTTAAGGAAGGGTTAGAATAAAATATTTTATTAACAGACATAAAAAATGTTGGTAACTTTGTATACTGTCGTTAGTATCTCGAAAACCGTCGACAATCTTGGTAAACGAAAGAATACCATTAAAAAGCTTACTAAATGCTCTACAAAAAAGGTTCTAAAGAAAGTTTTAATTAGGCGATGTCAATCGGAGAAATAAGTGCTTAAATCTTTAAAGTAATTGATTTCGTTTATTCGAGCGGTTCTTTTTGACTGTTTTATTCCTTGTTATTTTTAAATTGCTTATAGTCGGATATTGTATTTGACAATAAAACAGATTAAATAAAATAAGAAGATCAATTTATTGTTAAAAATGTAGCGTTCAAAGAGAGAGATCCCAAGGCTTTCCAAACGCCTCAGAGCGGAGGCCTTTCTGCCCGACTTATGGGATAGCTGACCCATGCAGGTAAGATTGTAAATCAAGACCTTTCAAGACTGGTTAGTTTGAGATTTCATTTGGATAGGTGTTTCGCTATTGATCTAAACAAAGTAATAACTGTTTCTATTCTATGCCTTCATAAACACTAGAGATAAGAACGGAACCGCGCTAAGATGACGCAGTTCCTGCGAATCGGACTTTTTTTTAATACTACTGATAACACTAAAATTTGATTTGAACTATCAACTTTGCCACTCATCACATATTAATACTAAACTAGTAATACATATACATACATATATATATATATATATATATATATATATATGTATATATATATATATATATATATATATATATATATATATATATATATATATATATAGTATATTCCGGAAGGTGAAGAAACATTTTGTGGGACGAGGATTTTTTTCACTTTCTGAAATTAAGCAACTACTGGAAAACGTAAATATGTATATATTTATATTATATATATATATGTGTGTGTGTAAATATGTATGTATGTATATATCTAAAATATATATCGAAAAAACACTTAAAATATATGTTACAAACTAAGACTATACAAACTTGGGAAAACCGCTGGACAAATACTAACAAAGGGACACACTTAAAACTATTCATACCACAAATTCAAACATATTAAACAAAAAAACAAACTATGACTGATTTTTACACAACACAACTTGTGAGAGGGCATGGATCAATAAATTCATACTTACACCGTTTCAAAATTACAAACAGAAACACTTGTCCATGCGACTTTCTTACGGAACAAACTTACCAACACTTAGTATACGACTGCCGACTACTAATACAGGAACGGACAAAATTAAAAATAACAATTATGAAACAAAACGGTGCCTGGTCATCACCAGAACAAACTCTGTTTATGTGCCATAATAAGGCATTAAGAGAATTTGCTGAGCAGCTTTACATGGCAATGGGAAGATTGAATCCCTATTACAAATAAAATGTGATATTAAGCATTTTATGTGGTAATACTAAAATTGAATTTTCCCTACTTTTATCATCATCAGTTGATCATTCATTTATTCTTTATGGAAGCGTAGATCGTCGGGGTTTCGGTCAGTGTTCTTATTCAATAAAACACATTTTATTTGCTAAAATGTATATTTATTGCCGCCTGTATGTATATTTAGGCGGCAATAAATATACATTTTAGCAAATAAAATGTGTTTTATTGAATAAGAACACTGACCGAAACCCCGACGATCTACGCTTCCTACTTCCGAACGGTCGACCATATCTTCTCAATTTATTCTTTATTATCCATGGTTTTGTTTTACTTCATTTTATATTCTGTTCTTCTGTTAATTTTTCTCCACTTGTTGTATTTTGTATAGTTTTAATTTGTAAACTTTTAAATTTTAACTAAAACTAATAATATGTTAAAAAAAAAAAAAAAAAATATGTTAATATACAAATGCAAGTGGTATGCTGTTTATTGCATGAGACTTGCAGACAAAAATAAACTCCCTTCTTGCAGGGTTACTGTAAGGGGGAAACAAATAAAAAATGTATGTGTGTGTATATATATATATATATATATATATATATATATATATATGATTGAAAGGAACTTGATAGTGAGCTAGCTGGTCGTGCCAACTCTCGCCTATCCCAACTGACGAGACATAAAAATAGATCCCAGAACTGCAAGAATACAAATGAGGAGTTGTAGCTATGAATATTAACGTCGGGTGAGTTATTCCTCTTGGGAGTTATTCAACCTCAAATATTGTTACCTATTTCTCAACATACTTCTCAATATGTATTGTCAAGCAGAGTACAATAATAGACTGACTTTCAGGAACTGCATCATCTTAGCACGGTTCCGTTCTTATCCCTAGTGCTATTTGGAAAGCATGAAGTAGAAAAAGTTATTATTTCGGTTAGACCTTTCATGAAATATTTTTATGACCCCAATTTTTTTTTCTTTTATTATTTTTTTATTTGAAATCTGTACATAAATAATTTAGTACAATCGTCAAGTTTGTTGACACAGATAATACATAAAAGTTGATTAAAACGGTAAAAATAAAACAAAATAAAAATAATGGAGTATTTGGAAGAAGCCAACCATTGTTGGTACTTCCTAAGGTGGGTAAACAAATGTATTAATGATCATAATGAGATCAGCTATGTTAGTTTATCTCGGGACCACTGCCTTTTAAGCCGCCTGTGACCCCAAATAAGTGAGAGATGACAAGGGTACCCTTAACTGGAAACATGAATAACTACCTTCTCAACGTTCGCTCTAGGCAAACAATATTACCAAAAAGTGTTTCATTTTCTTGCCTTCTTTTACCTTAATCATAATTTTACAGATAGATGCAATTAAAAAAAAAACAACAAGAAACAATTAAACAGTGAGTTAAACAACTATAAAAACCTCAATGCTAATGGTCCATTTCCCAACAGTTTTCGAAATATTAAGGAAAATATACGAAGTTTCAGAAACTTTTCATATCTATTAATAAAATGTTTTATTCTAATACTTCTTTAACTCCAAATGTAATAAAAATATGTTTATTCTTTTGGATAATTTTCAAACAAGCAAAAAATATTTCAACTCAATCCCATGATTCTAACTACCCAAACCAAAAATTTCATTCAACGACTAATTCTTTTTTCACTTTTATCGAAAATGGTCACAGATATCGCATTAAAAATGGTTTCATTCGTTTTCTTAGGCCGAGAAACCTTTAAAAAGTGTACTTCCAAGTCTCCAAATTTAAATCCCTAAAAGCAACGATATTTGTCGCGAGATTTTTTCCCATAAAACCGTCTGCTGATAGGCGGATTCTACTGGTTAACGAACTTGTTCTTTTTAATTAGAAAAAATATTTTGAAAGGGTGAGAGAGCGAAGAGACAAATATTTATTTGTCTTTTCGCTCTCAAATTTGTATATATAAAATTTGAACCATCGTTATTTTCGTTATCTATAGGTGGGGGGCGAGGTTAGCTCAGTGGTAGAGCACTGGACTAATAAGTTGGAGGACCTGAGTTCAAATTCCATTGAATTCTGCCTCCCTGACCGTCCCTAGGCCAACCCAGCCTTTAATTAATTTAAAAATGGGTACCTTGGGTGCTAATGACTATAGCAGTCGATGCAGGCAGAGGGAAAATCAGGCGGCCGGAGCATAGTACTGACCACACAATCTCCCTTGTGTGCCGTATAGTCATGAATCAGATACCTCTATAGTAACTGCCCCTCTGGGCCCTCGTAGTACGGGCCCCTGGGGGGGTCGCCTGTTACGGGACTGTTTTTTTTTTTTTTTTTTTTTTTTTTTTTTTTTTTTTTTTTTTTTTTTTTTTGTTTTATATAGGTTCTGAAACGACAAATTTTGCAATCGGCATTCATCGGATTTTCCTATGGAGGGAGGGAGGAAACGCGCTAAAAACATTGTAATTTACTCTTTTATGCGATCAACTGGACAACGGTTAAAAATATATCGTGCTCTTTTGGAAGGAAGGAAACGGGCGTCATTACCAAATTACGGTGTATGTGAAGCAGATTACTCGTAGCACTTATTCTTCAAAGCTGGTTTCAAAGGGGGTGCTACTTCGAGCTGAGATATTATCCTTATTTATATCCTCTTATCATATCCTTATCTTTATCCTTATTTACTAAATCGCATAAAACATCAGTGGATCATACATTATCCTTCATAACAGTAAAAATGAAAGCAGTATAAAAACAAGAGTGTAGTAAGTATATAAGGAGATTGTCTATTGGCATGGATGTATCTGTTATACTCAGGGGCATAGTAAGTTAGCCCTAGGTATCCTCATGGTAGTAAACCATGGCTGAGAAAATAGGAGTCTCGATGAATGGAGGGAGCTCGACGACCCCGTTCTTCCCGAGGAAGTACTAATCGGAGCAAATAGCCTACTTATACCCCCCTCACTCTCTCTCTATCTCTCTCTCTCTCTCTCGCTCTCTCTATCTCTATCTCTCTCTCTCTCTCTCTCTCTCTCTCTCTCTCTCTCTCTCTCTCTCTCTCTCTCTCTCTCTCTCTCTCTCTCTCTCTCTCTCTCTCTCTCTCTCTCTCTCACTCACTCTCTCTCTGGGGACTTGAACCCCTATCTCCCGCATGAGAATCCTTGGTGTTAGCCACAAGACCATGGGGAGACCCATCTAAAACATCATAATCATAAATGTGGTTGTATTTATATATTTAGGGTGTACGTTTGACAGGTTTTATGTGCGTTTCCTTTATTATGTTTTTATTTACCCACAATGGACCTAGCTGAGACTAAACACTATTCTATGGTGTTATGGTACGAAAATAGATCGAGTTGAGTTAACTGATCCTTGTCCTTTGTGAAACCGATTTGTTGTAGAATAGTCATGTCGCTAGGACGCGGGGTTTCCGAGATATAAGTGAAAACCCGAAAAATGGGACCTTCTAAACCCCCCTCCCCACTGCTTAATGGCTAGGGGCGAGGAATTTTGATATGTTCACCTCCTGTACAGCCCAAAAAAGTTACGACGTCAAAAATTGTGTTCCAAAAATTTCCACCTATAGCTGTTTTCAAGCATTCGTTGCCTGGACTGATAACCCAAGATAACATAGCTGAATAACATATGTAATAAATGAACCTTCATGTAACTAAGCAACCACAAATATCGATAGAATGCAAGACTGTCCGACGAAAGTCTCGTGCAACTCAAATGCAACGCAACTGCAACCGTGGGCCCGCGGTTGCAGTTGCGTTGCATGTGACTGGTTTGAAATCGTCAAAAACAAGTTGCGTCGTGTGCGCCTGTCCATTGAAATACATTGCCGAGGTCGCAAAACAGTTGCGCGTGCAACTGGAGTTGCATCGTGTGCGATGGGCCTTAACATATGTTTGGTTTCAGGTTAGTTTGAAATCGTCAAAAACCAGTTGCGTCGTGTGCGCCTGTCCATTGAAATACATTGCCGAGGTCGCAAAACAGTTGCGCGTGCAACTAGTTTGCAACTGGAGTTGCAAAAGAGTCTCACCGTGTGCGCTGGGCCTTACAGATATCGCCTTATAAATGGTTTCATTCCTTTTCTTATGTTAATAAACCTATAAAACAAGTTCCTGCAAGCAAATAAAGTCAAAAACGTAAGCGTTACGATTTTTTTGCGCGAATTTCGCCCCAAACACTATCTTCTAGTGCCAAATCTCACTATCTTCTAGTGCGGATTCTGCTGGTTAACGAACTTGACCTTTCAAATTAAACGACAGATTTTCGTACCAAAGTTCGCTAAAATCGGACCATTTTTGAGCTTGCTAGACCGCGAACAGACAAGCATATATGTATATATGTATCAATATATACCAATTTGAGCCACTTATATTTTCGTGATCTAGTCGGCACTTCCGGATTGCGTCGTGAGGTCAACCTCATAAGCGGGTTCCCCCTATGGAGATAGGGAGTAACCGCGTTAAAAAGGGTTTGTTTTGTTGTTTTGAAAGGGTTTTTCTTTTTGTTTATCTCACTTTTTAATTGGTTGTTTTTTTTTTTTGTTTTTTTTTAAATCGCATTAATCAGTAAAATTAGTATTGTAGTAAAATAAGCTAAGAAACGGTGAAAGGTATTGGTAATAAGTTTGGAGTGGCTGTGGTATTCAACATGGCTGTGGCTAATCAATGATGACATATGCATAGTTTGTTTTGAATTCTCCTATCTATATAACCTTCCTCATAGCCTCCAACTGAAGTTATTTCTTATTCTATAGAAAGATTTAACCCACGACAGAATGGAATTTTATTCGCCATGAAGCACATATTTACAGTTGATTATAACAGTAAAACGAATTTGATAGTAAAACAAGATACTGAAAATGACAACGAATTTTTGGTTGTTTAGAATAGAGCCTTCTCAGCAGTAGTCGAAGAGTAAGTACGTTTTCACTACATAATTGTATTGACTTATACAGATTAAGAATTATCCGCTTCTGTGTAAGTTGTCTACTGTCAGTTTCCTGTGATTTGTGATGCTAATCTATTCCATTTCTTCGAGATGTACGTAACCGCGCTAAGATGATGCAGTTCCTGCGAGGCGGACTTTCTTTTTGTGAACTAAAAGGCAGTACACTGGAAATAGTCGTTTATTTTGGTTAACAACTTGAAGAAAAATGTTATCGTGGAAAATATCCTAAATTATTAGTTTATTGGGGGTTAGGCAGAACCAAGTATTACAGGGTGTTTTCTGACTTGGGTTTCAGAATCAGCGACACCATAAACATAGTCTGCTCTCTGGATCTGTACTTTTTGAGTGTATGTATGTGTGGCTGTGTTATTATTTATTTAATTATTATTGTATATGTACCAAGAAGTCAGTCCTGCAGCAGTGCCCAGAGAGGCATATTGACCAATCGGCACACTAGGGAGATAGTGTGGTCAGTACTGATATCCGGGCTCCTGACTTTCTCCTTTCCCAATACCCATTAAATTAATTGGTGGGCCAAGGGACGGTCTGGGTCCCGAATTTTAGCCACCAACGACGACACTAGGAGATAAAATCTTTAATACACCCCTAAGTTTTGAGCTCGGGTCCTTCAGTACATTAGTCCAGTGGTCTACCATTGAGCTCATGTGTATATACTACATTATACAGTATGCGTATAATCAAAGTGTATGTATTTATGTATATATGTCAATATATTTACTTAATGTTATGTACTTACTGTTAAATCAATTCATATAACATTATTGTGGTTTATAGAAATACTTGTTAAAATAAAACCCATTTCATTGACGCAGTTTCTGAAATATAGTTTGATAATTGAATAAAAATAGATAAAATCTCTGAATACACATGATATAATATATCATATTCCCAGAAGATATTATCTTCTGGGAATATGATATAACCATCGTTTATCTTTGCGAAATAATAATGATAGTTATATATAGGGAACGGATGCTCATGTAAAATAAAATTCAAAATATTTTCATATATATTTAACTATATATAATGAAATATGTAATAAAAAATTGGTAGTAAAAACATACATAAAAGACTATAAAATATTGAAAAGACAAACATAAATAATTAGTACGCACTTTATTATAAATGGTTATTATATATGAAAAGAACAAAAGTTAAAAAATATATAGAACAAAATGACTAAAACTCAACAACATATTGGAAAATAAAGTATAAATAAAAATTAGGAACTCATTTTAAAAGGGAAAAAATAAGTTGATAATTTCTAGGGACGAACATTATTTTGGAAAATTGTTTGCAACAACATACATTTTTAAATTATCAAACATGAAATGACGCCTTTCTGGTCTCATAAGAGGAGTATAAAGTTGTGGGGTCACCGATCGGGCTTATTTTTAGCACTTTCCTCCGAAGGAAAGTAGCTATTAAGGTTGCACTCATGACAGAATTTTTCAAAAATGTCTTCAAATCTTTATCGATCCTACCTAGTAGACTGAAAATGACCACCGTTAAAATTTATATGTATAATTTGTTTTTTTGTCACGAAACTTGGTATACAGCGTTTAATTAGCAAACAATTTAACGAATGCGTGAACCAACAAAATCGGTCAAACGGAAGGGGGGGTTTACCACGGACCCGAAACACTAATTTGACCATGCACGCCGTAGTTTTTGATATATTCGTAGTTTTTTTTTTTGAAATATATCAAAAACTACGGCGTGCATGGTCAAATTAGTGTTTCGGGTCCGTGGTAAACCCCCCCTTCCGTTTGACCGATTTTGTTGGTTCACGCATTCGTTAAATTGTTTGCTAATTAAACGCTGTATACCAAGTTTCGTGACAAAAAAACAAATTATACATATAAATTTTAACGGTGGTCATTTTCAGTCTACTAGGTAGGATCGATAAAGATTTGAAGACATTTTTGAAAAATTCTGTCATGAGTGCAACCTTAATAGCTACTTTCCTTCGGAGGAAAGTGCTAAAAATAAGCCCGATCGGTGACCCCACAACTTTATACTCCTCTTATGAGACCAGAAAGGCGTCATTTCATGTTTGATAATTTAAAAATGTATGTTGTTGCAAACAATTTTCCAAAATAATGTTCGTCCCTAGAAATTATCAACTTATTTTTTCCCTTTTAAAATGAGTTCCTAATTTTTATTTATACTTTATTTTCCAATATGTTGTTGAGTTTTAGTCATTTTGTTCTATATATTTTTTAACTTTTGTTCTTTTCATATATAATAACCATTTATAATAAAGTGCGTACTAATTATTTATGTTTGTCTTTTCAATATTTTATAGTCTTTTATGTATGTTTTTACTACCAATTTTTTATTACATATTTCATTATATATAGTTAAATATATATGAAAATATTTTGAATTTTATTTTACATGAGCATCCGTTCCCTATATATAACTATCATTATTATTTCGCAAAGATAAACGATGGTTATATCATATTCCCAGAAGATAATATCTTCTGGGAATATGATATATTATATCATGTGTATTCAGAGATTTTATCTATTTTTATTCAATTATCAAACTATATTTCAGAAACTGCGTCAATGAAATGGGTTTTATTTTAACAAGTATTTCTATAAACCACAATAATGTTATATGAATTGATTTAACAGTAAGTACATAACATTAAGTAAATATATTGACATATATACATAAATACATACACTTTGATTATACGCATACTGTATAATGTAGTATATACACATGAGCTCAATGGTAGACCACTGGACTAATGTACTGAAGGACCCGAGCTCAAAACTTAGGGGTGTATTAAAGATTTTATCTCCTAGTGTCGTCGTTGGTGGCTAAAATTCGGGACCCAGACCGTCCCTTGGCCCACCAATTAATTTAATGGGTATTGGGAAAGGAGAAAGTCAGGAGCCCGGATATCAGTACTGACCACACTATCTCCCTAGTGTGCCGATTGGTCAATATGCCTCTCTGGGCACTGCTGCAGGACTGACTTCTTGGTACATATACAATAATAATTAAATAAATAATAACACAGCCACACATACATACACTCAAAAAGTACAGATCCAGAGAGCAGACTATGTTTATGGTGTCGCTGATTCTGAAACCCAAGTCAGAAAACACCCTGTAATACTTGGTTCTGCCTAACCCCCAATAAACTAATAATTTAGGATATTTTCCACGATAACATTTTTCTTCAAGTTGTTAACCAAAATAAACGACTATTTCCAGTGTACTGCCTTTTAGTTCACAAAAAGAAAGTCCGCCTCGCAGGAACTGCATCATCTTAGCGCGGTTACGTACATCTCGAAGAAATGGAATAGATTAGCATCACAAATCACAGGAAACTGACAGTAGACAACTTACACAGAAGCGGATAATTCTTAATCTGTATAAGTCAATACAATTATGTAGTGAAAACGTACTTACTCTTCGACTACTGCTGAGAAGGCTCTATTCTAAACAACCAAAAATTCGTTGTCATTTTCAGTATCTTGTTTTACTATCAAATTCGTTTTACTGTTATAATCAACTGTAAATATGTGCTTCATGGCGAATAAAATTCCATTCTGTCGTGGGTTAAATCTTTCTATAGAATAAGAAATAACTTCAGTTGGAGGCTATGAGGAAGGTTATATAGATAGGAGAATTCAAAACAAACTATGCATATGTCATCATTGATTAGCCACAGCCATGTTGAATACCACAGCCACTCCAAACTTATTACCAATACCTTTCACCGTTTCTTAGCTTATTTTACTACAATACTAATTTTACTGATTAATGCGATTTAAAAAAAAACAAAAAAAAAAAACAACCAATTAAAAAGTGAGATAAACAAAAAGAAAAACCCTTTCAAAACAACAAAACAACCCCTTTTTAACGCGGTTACTCCCTATCTCCATAGGGGGAACCCGCTTATGAGGTTGACCTCACGACGCAATCCGGAAGTGCCGACTAGATCACGAAAATATAAGTGGCTCAAATTGGTATATATTGATACATATATACATATATGCTTGTCTGTTCGCGGTCTAGCAAGCTCAAAAATGGTCCGATTTTAGCGAACTTTGGTACGAAAATCTGTCGTTTAATTTGAAAGGTCAAGTTCGTTAACCAGCAGAATCCGCACTAGAAGATAGTGAGATTTGGCACTAGAAGATAGTGTTTGGGGCGAAATTCGCGCAAAAAAATCGTAACGCTTACGTTTTTGACTTTATTTGCTTGCAGGAACTTGTTTTATAGGTTTATTAACATAAGAAAAGGAATGAAACCATTTATAAGGCGATATCTGTAAGGCCCAGCGCACACGGTGAGACTCTTTTGCAACTCCAGTTGCAAACTAGTTGCACGCGCAACTGTTTTGCGACCTCGGCAATGTATTTCAATGGACAGGCGCACACGACGCAACTGGTTTTTGACGATTTCAAACTAACCTGAAACCAAACATATGTTAAGGCCCATCGCACACGATGCAACTCCAGTTGCACGCGCAACTGTTTTGCGACCTCGGCAATGTATTTCAATGGACAGGCGCACACGACGCAACTTGTTTTTGACGATTTCAAACCAGTCACATGCAACGCAACTGCAACCGCGGGCCCACGGTTGCAGTTGCGTTGCATTTGAGTTGCACGAGACTTTCGTCGGACAGTCTTGCATTCTATCGATATTTGTGGTTGCTTAGTTACATGAAGGTTCATTTATTACATATGTTATTCAGCTATGTTATCTTGGGTTATCAGTCCAGGCAACGAATGCTTGAAAACAGCTATAGGTGGAAATTTTTGGAACACAATTTTTGACGTCGTAACTTTTTTGGGCTGTACAGGAGGTGAACATATCAAAATTCCTCGCCCCTAGCCATTAAGCAGTGGGGAGGGGGGTTTAGAAGGTCCCATTTTTCGGGTTTTCACTTATATCTCGGAAACCCCGCGTCCTAGCGACATGACTATTCTACAACAAATGAAAGCTGATTAAATTTCCTACAAGTTCTATTCTATAAAGTTTTTCGAGATATCTTTAGTTTTCGAAATATCCGCTCATGAAAGTCTGTCATTTTGGGAAAAACACATTTTTTTCTATTTTCGACCTGATATCTCTTCAACGATAAACCCAAAAAATAAATTGCGGCTACAGGGTTGTAGGAAATTCCATTCGCTTCAATAATATATATTACTTTACTATTTTATGTATTTTCCTTCAATTGTGAAAACAGTTTTAGTGTTCATCGTGATATCCTGCAACAACTGTCGACCAATGAACCGTTCAATTTCTCACCATTTCCAGTTTCCAGATTGTATTGTCCAATATATACTCCATTATGTAAGTACTGGACGTATAAATAGTACGAAATACATAATTTTGGGCCTCTGACCAATTATTCACACTCATTTATATAACATCTTGACCTTTATATTGGCAATGGTTTTGTTAAGACCAAGAGAGTGCGTATATATCGTGTGAAATAAAATACATAAAATAGTATTGTAATACATATTATTGAAGCTAATGGAATGCGCTACAACTCAATAACCGATATTTATTTTTTGGGTGCATTGGTGAAGAGATATCCGGTCGAGAATAGAAAAAAGTGTGTTTTTTTCCCAAAATGACTGACTTTCAAGAGCGGATATTTCGAGAACTAAAGATACCTCGAAAAACTTTATGAAATAGAACTTGTAGGAAATTTAATCAGCTTTCATTTGTTATAGAATAGTCATGTCGCTAGGACGCAGGGTTTCCGAGATATAAGTGAAAAGTCGAAAAATGGGACCTTCTAAACCCCCCTCCCCCTCCCCCCCGGCTTAAAGGCTAGGGGCGAGGACATTTGATATGTTCACCTCCTATCTAGGCCAAACAAAGTTACGAAGTCAAAAATTGTGTTCCAAAAATTTCCATCTATAACTGTTCGTTGCCTGGACTGTATGTAAAGGCAGTTTTAAGTAAAGTGTATTTGAGCCATGTAGCCAATAACAAAATGTGCCAACAAGAACTTAACGTGAAGCAATTTTTCATTTAAAAACGGATGTTAGATTCGTTTTTAGCACATGAAAAAAAACCCTAAATTCAAATTTTGTGAATATTACAAAAAAAAAAAAAAAAAAAAAAAATGTATTTTAAATTTCACTAAAGGGGAGGGCCCTTATAAGTTTGTTAAAGATTCAGAAATCCGGCCATATAGCAAAGAATATTTGCCCGATTCAAACCAAACTTGGAGGGTCGATAATCTGACACATTTCCTTCCAATGAGGGTGTTTCTACGTGTTCTGGGATTGACGTTATATGCAAAAAAATTAACATTTTATTTTTATTTTGAGAACCATTTTTTGCAAGTACATTTTGATATAATACAATAGTCATTTATATGATAATGGTCATTTATTGGTTAGAACAAGGAGTCTTTCTTCTTTTTAAGGATTTCAATGAATTAAAAATGGGATTATCTCAGGAGGAGACATTGAATTTCAAAACGTCACGTTACTTTTTCGCTTACAAATTTGTAGTCTCCTTCAGACTGGGAAAAATCATTAGTTTTTGTTTTCAAAGATATTCACCACATTAAAGTTTTTTGGGGTTTTATTTCTGATATTATTTTTGGTCTAATAAAATGTATAATGCTAGTTTACTTGAAAACATAAACATATTTTTGAATTTATTTGACGTAATATAAATTATTGTTTAACGATTATATTTTTCATTTAATCTAGGAACTCCATAAAACAAATGAATTGGTGAAAGAATCATGCCGATATAATTTTTTAAACTCGATGAAAAAAGCACTTTCAACTTATTTTATTTTATTTCTCGGCTCCAAGGCGTATTGGACGGAACGCTCGGACACGTCGACTATTTTTCTGTGTAGAATCACCAGAATAAAAATAGTTCATATTGGTGACCCCCATCGCTGTATACTCCCCTTGTGAGTCTGATATAAGTTCTTACAAAGAAACACGTAACTCACTAAATAAACAAACCACTTGCGAAACTGTTGGGCAATTGATTTACAAGCCACTATACTCGCGTGTTTTGTTTTAGTTAATAAATAATTTTATACGCAACTGGTTTGCAACTCGAGTTGCAGAACAGTCGCGCCTTTTGCTGAAAAAAGTTGAAAACTGGTTTCAGACGCAACTAGTTTGCAACTCGAGTTGCAGAATAGTCTCACCGTGTGCGCTGGGCCTAACCGTTCCTGAGAAAAGTGGAATCAATATTTTTGTAAGTCATTATATTTTTGTGAGTACTTGTGTATCGCGGGATTCAATTGAAATATTTTCTACATCTTGGAAATTATTCCCAACCAAGATGTTTAAATTTTGGTTACATTTGAAGTTAAGGAATTATGTGAAAAAAATTATTTTTTTAATAGACATGAAAAGTTTTCGGACTTTCATACATTTTTTGTAAATATCTCGATGACGCATGGGAAATCGTGATAAGTGGAAGGTCTCCATTCGAATGCTTACTAGATTCTCTACAAAAAAAGTTCTGAAGCAATATTCGATGGGGCAACGTCAATCAGAGATATAAGCGCTTAAAACTTAAAAAGTGTTTGTTTTTAAAAAGGGTTTTTCTCTTTGCTTATTTCAATTTTTAATTGGTCGTTTCTTGTTTTAAATTGCGTTTATCAGTAAAATTAGTATTGTAGTAAAATAAGCTAAGAAACGGTGAAAGGTATTGGTAATAAGTTTGGAGTGGCTGTGGTAATCGAGATGGCAGAGGCTAATCATGATGACGTAGGTTGTTTTGAATTCTCCTATCTATATAACCTTCCTCATAGCCTCTAACTGAAGTTATCGTTATTTCTTATTTTATAGAAAGATTTAACCCACGACAGAATGGAATTTTATTCGCCATTAAGCACATATTTACAGTTGATAATAACAGTAAAACGAATTCGATAGTAAAACAAGATACTTAAAATTACAACGAATTTTTGGTTGTTCAGAATAGAGCCTTCTCAGCATTAGTCGAAGAGTAAGTACGTTTTCAGTACATAATTGTATTGACTTATACAGATTAAGAATTATCCGCTTCTGTGTAAGTTGGCTACTGTCAGTTTCCTGTGATTTGTGATACTAATCTATTCCATTTCTTCGAGATGTATTTAGATTTAATTTAATTTGCTGCTTCGAGATGTTTTTTTAAATTTATATTTGGGAGTCTGGGGAGCATTGATTTACTAAATATAAACCCAGGATGTTAAAAAAAAAAATTGTATTCATAAATACGGGGTAGGCCGCTTAAGCGGCCCTTGCCGATTCCAGGAATCGGGAATCAAAGATATGAAAGCCGCGATACGTGGTAAAGTGAATTCCAAGTCTAAAAAAATAAAAATGGTTCATTCGATGGCGTTACCCGAAGATTGGCAGGCTTTAAAAACAAAACAAAACAAAAAATATCATTTCAGACAGAATTGCCAAAAAAAATGTATTTTTTCCTTCCATTCTCACGAGAGTAAGGTACTTATTAGACGAATCAATGAATAACGTGTAAGCATTATACTCATTTCAATTAAATGAATTAATTCCTAATCTAGAATGTATAAAAGAATTATTACATACGTTGAAACGATTTCCGGATAAGATGAGTGATCCAGACAGCCAATAATGCACGGCCAACACTGACACAAGACGAGTACGGGAATGTGCAATGACCGCTTTATCGGTCAACTTCGTTATATCTTGGCTCCTCGGGCCCAAGACCTCCAAATACTATTCTTTGGAATACCCCGGCATCTAGCAGGAAGCATTGGAACCAATTCCGCCTCACTCGTTCATTTTTTAATTTCAGCGAGCAGCGGCCGCTTAAGCCAAATTTCATCAATATTGGACCATTATTGACGCCGGAAAAGCACGAACAGATAAATATATATATATATATATATATATATATATATATATATATATATATATATGTATATATATACTTATTTTCGTGGTAGGCGGAAGGTCAATTAATAAAAACTTCACCATACAGTATCACCAACTTTATTCCGTCCCAACATGTTTCACACATTTTTGGTGCCTCTTCAGGGGAAAAGTTACATATATAAAACTTACAGCCTCAATCTGAGGAGGATAACCTTCCACCAGTACGGCCACGTCTAGACTGATCATCATTCTAGACGTGGCCGTACTAAATCGGTTGACTAGAAGGGGGGGGGGGGTTTACTCCGGAGAGAAATTACTAATTTCCTTATACTGGTTGTAATTTCTGTTGTATTGTTACGAAACTCTTTATACGTCCTGGCTATCTAATAAGAAAGAAGTGTTGTGAAAATGTACTAAATCGGTCTATTGGAAGGGGGGGGGGGGTGTTACTTTGTACTATGTTTGAATAGAATTCTTTCTCCAAACGTAGGTTCGCGAAACTCATAAAGATAAATAGATCAAAATGTGAAGCTTTTTGTTGTACCACGCATACACAAAACTCTGAAAGGAAATTAATTACAAAATTAATAATTGAAACAGCTGCTCATAAAAAATGCAAAAGAGTAGAAGAATTTATGTTTTTATTTTATTTATCTATTATTTTAAGCAAATTATTCAGGAAGCCATTCGACACTTCGGCAATTCTGAGGAAAGTGCTTAGTTATGCAGCTCCTGCGTGACGGACTTTTTAATATTTAAATTCAAAACAAATATGTTGTACTTTTATATTTAAATGTTTTCAATAATTGTAATTTCCGTAAAAGAAATGTTTTAATATCTTTTCTTTATTATTATTTTTTTATTTATTTTGTATATACTGCCTCTACCCGTGTGAGTCATTGGCTGTTCTATAGTGTTATAATTCTTGATATAGGCTCATGTCTTTAATAAATATTAGTACTTTTTGTACAGCCTTTTCTTCATCATTAGGATTTCCGCCATACTGCCTCTACCCGTGTGAGTCATTGGCTGTTCTATAGTGTTATAATTCTTGATATAGGCTCATGTCTTTAATAAATATTAGTACTTTTTGTACAGCCTTTTCTTCATCATTAGGATTTCCGCCATACTGCCTCTACCCGTGTGAGTCATTGGCTGTTCTATAGTGTTATAATTCTTGATATAGGCTGATGTCTTTAATAAATTTTAGTACTTTTTGTACAGCCTTTTCTTCATCATTAGGATTTCCGCCATACTGCCTCTACCCGTGTGAGTCATTGGCTGTTCTATAGTGTTATAATTCTTGATATAGGCTGATGTCTTTAATAAATATTAGTACTTTTTGTCCAGCCTTTTCTTCATCATTAGGATTTCCGCCATACTGCCTCTACCCGTGTGAGTCATTGGCTGTTCTATAGTGTTATAATTCTTGATATAGGCTAATGTCTTTAATAAATAATAGTACTTTCTGTACAGCCTTTTCTTCATCATTAGGATTTCCGCCATACTGCCTCTACCTGTGTGAGTCATTGGCTGTTCTATAGTGTTATAATTCTTGATATAGGCTCATGTCTTTAATAAATATTAGTACTTTTTGTACAGCCTTTTCTTCATCATTAGGATTTCCGCCATACTGCCTCTACCCGTGTGAGTCATTGGCTGTTCTATAGTGTTATAATTCTTGATATAGGCTGATGTCTTTAATAAATTTTAGTACTTTTTGTACAGCCTTTTCTTCATCATTAGGATTTCCGCCATACTGCCTCTACCCGTGTGAGTCATTGGCTGTTCTATAGTGTTATAATTCTTGATATAGGCTGATGTCTTTAATAAATATTAGTACTTTTTGTACAGCCTTTTCTTCATCATTAGGATTTCCGCCATACTGCCTCTACCCGTGTGAGTCGTTGGCTGTTCTATAGTGTTATAATTCTTGATATAGGCTGATGTCTTTAATAAATAATAGTACTTTCTGTACAGCCTTTTCTTCATCATTAGGATTTCCGCCATACTGCCTCTACCCGTGTGAGTCATTGGCTGTTCTATAGTGTTATAATTCTTGATATAGGCTCATGTCTTTAATAAATATTAGTACTTTTTGTACAGCCTTTTCTTCATCATTAGGATTTCCGCCATACTGCCTCTACCCGTGTGAGTCATTGGCTGTTCTATAGTGTTATAATTCTTGATATAGGCTGATGTCTTTAATAAATATTAGTACTTTTTGTACAGCCTTTTCTTCATCATTAGGATTTCCGCCATACTGCCTCTACCCGTGTGAGTCATTGGCTGTTCTATAGTGTTATAATTCTTGATATAGGCTGATGTCTTTAATAAATATTAGTACTTTTTGTACAGCCTTTTCTTCATCATTAGGATTTCCGCCATACTGCCTCTACCCGTGTGAGTCATTGGCTGTTCTATAGTGTTATAATTCTTGATATAGGCTGATGTCTTTAATAAATTTTAGTACTTTTTGTACAGCCTTTTCTTCATCATTAGGATTTCCGCCATACTGCCTCTACCCGTGTGAGTCATTGGCTGTTCTATAGTGTTATAATTCTTGATATAGGCTGATGTCTTTAATAAATTTTAGTACTTTTTGTACAGCCTTTTCTTCATCATTAGGATTTCCGCCATACTGCCTCTACCCGTGTGAGTCATTGGCTGTTCTATAGTGTTATAATTCTTGATATAGGCTGATGTCTTTAATAAATTTTAGTACTTTTTGTACAGCCTTTTCTTCATCATTAGGATTTCCGTCATACTGCCTCTACCCGTGTGAGTCATTGGCTGTTCTATAGTGTTATAATTCTTGATATAGGCTGATGTCTTTAATAAATTTTAGTACTTTATGTACAGCCTTTTCTTCATCATTAGGATTTCCGCCATACTGCCTCTACCCGTGTGAGTCATTGGCTGTTCTATATTGTTATAATTCTTGATATAGGCTGATGTCATTAATAAATTTTAGTACTTTATGTACAGCCTTTTCTTCATCATTAGGATTTCTGCCATACTGCCTCTACCCGTGTGAGTCATTGGCTGTTCTATAGTGTTATAATTCTTGATATAGGCTGATGTCTTTAATAAATTTTAGTACTTTTTGTACAGCCTTTTCTTCATCATTAGGATTTCCGCCATACTGCCTCTATCCGTGTGAGTCATTGGCTGTTCTATAGTGTTATAATTCTTGATATAGGCTGATGTCTTTAATAAATTTTAGTACTTTTTGTACAGCCTTTTCTTCATCATTAGGATTTTCGCCATACTGCCTCTACCCGTGTGAGTCATTGGTTGTTCTATAGTGTTATAATTCTTGATATAGGCTGATGTCTTTAATAAATTTTAGTACTTTTTGTACAGCCTTTTCTTTATCATTAGGATTTCCGCCATACTGCCCCTATCCGTGTGCGTCATTGGCTGTTCTATAGTGTTATAATTCTTGATATAGGCTGATGTCTTTAATAAATTTTAGTACTTTTTGTACAGCCTTTTCTTCATCATTAGGATTTCCGCCATACTGCCTCTACCCGTGTGAGTCATTGGCTGTTCTATAGTGTTATAATTCTTGATATAGGCTGATGTCTTTAATAAATTTTAGTACTTTTTGTACAGCCTTTTCTTCATCATTAGGATTTCCGTCATACTGCCTCTACCCGTGTGAGTCATTGGCTGTTCTATAGTGTTATAATTCTTGATATAGGCTCATGTCTTTAATAAATTTTAGTACTTTATGTACAGCCTTTTCTTCATCATTAGGATTTCTGCCATACTGCCTCTACCCGTGTGAGTCATTGGCTGTTCTATAGTGTTATAATTCTTGATATAGGCTGATGTCTTTAATAAATTTTAGTACTTTTTGTACAGCCTTTTCTTCATCATTAGGATTTCCGCCATACTGCCTCTACCCGTGTGAGTCATTGGCTGTTCTATAGTGTTATAATTCTTGATATAGGCTGATGTCTTTAATAAATTTTAGTACTTTATGTACAGCCTTTTCTTCATCATTAGGATTTCTGCCATACTGCCTCTACCCGTGTGAGTCATTGGCTGTTCTATAGTGTTATAATTCTTGATATAGGCTGATGTCTTTAATAAATTTTAGTACTTTTTGTACAGCCTTTTCTTCATCATTAGGATTTCCGCCATACTGCCTCTACCCGTGTGAGTCATTGGCTGTTCTATAGTGTTATAATTCTTGATATAGGCTGATGTCTTTAATAAATTTTAGTACTTTTTGTACAGCCTTTTCTTCATCATTAGGATTTCCGTCATACTGCCTCTACCCGTGTGAGTCATTGGCTGTTCTATAGTGTTATAATTCTTGATATAGGCTCATGTCTTTAATAAATTTTAGTACTTTATGTACAGCCTTTTCTTCATCATTAGGATTTCCGCCATACTGCCTCTACCCGTGTGAGTCATTGGCTGTTCTATATTGTTATAATTCTTGATATAGGCTGATGTCTTTAATAAATTTTAGTACTTTATGTACAGCCTTTTCTTCATCATTAGGATTTCTGCCATACTGCCTCTACCCGTGTGAGTCATTGGCTGTTCTATAGTGTTATAATTCTTGATATAGGCTGATGTCTTTAATAAATTTTAGTACTTTTTGTACAGCCTTTTCTTCATCATTAGGATTTCCGCCATACTGCCTCTATCCGTGTGAGTCATTGGCTGTTCTATAGTGTTATAATTCTTGATATAGGCTGATGTCTTTAATAAATTTTAGTACTTTTTGTACAGCCTTTTCTTCATCATTAGGATTTTCGCCATACTGCCTCTACCCGTGTGAGTCATTGGCTGTTCTATAGTGTTATAATTCTTGATATAGGCTGATGTCTTTAATAAATTTTAGTACTTTTTGTACAGCCTTTTCTTTATCATTAGGATTTCCGCCATACTGCCCCTATCCGTGTGCGTCATTGGCTGTTCTATAGTGTTATAATTCTTGATATAGGCTGATGTCTTTAATAAATTTTAGTACTTTTTGTACAGCCTTTTCTTCATCATTAGGATTTCCGCCATACTGCCTCTACCCGTGTGAGTCATTGGCTGTTCTATAGTGTTATAATTCTTGATATAGGCTGATGTCTTTAATAAATTTTAGTACTTTTTGTACAGCCTTTTCTTCATCATTAGGATTTCCGTCATACTGCCTCTACCCGTGTGAGTCATTGGCTGTTCTATAGTGTTATAATTCTTGGTATAGGCTCATGTCTTTAATAAATTTTAGTACTTTATGTACAGCCTTTTCTTCATCATTAGGATTTCTGCCATACTGCCTCTACCCGTGTGAGTCATTGGCTGTTCTATAGTGTTATTATTCTTGATATAGGCTCATGTCTTTAATAAATTTTAGTACTTTATGTACAGCCTTTTCTTCATCATTAGGATTTCTGCCATACTGCCTCTACCCGTGTGAGTCATTGGCTGTTCTATAGTGTTATAATTCTTGATATAGGCTGATGTCTTTAATAAATTTTAGTACTTTTTGTACAGCCTTTTCTTCATCATTAGGATTTCCGCCATACTGCCTCTACCCGTGTGAGTCATTGGCTGTTCTATAGTGTTATAATTCTTGATATAGGCTGATGTCTTTAATAAATTTTAGTACTTTATGTACAGCCTTTTCTTCATCATTAGGATTTCTGCCATACTGCCTCTACCCGTGTGAGTCATTGGCTGTTCTATAGTGTTATAATTCTTGATATAGGCTGATGTCTTTAATAAATTTTAGTACTTTTTGTACAGCCTTTTCTTCATCATTAGGATTTCCGCCATACTGCCTCTACCCGTGTGAGTCATTGGCTGTTCTATAGTGTTATAATTCTTGATATAGGCTGATGTCTTTAATAAATTTTAGTACTTTTTGTACAGCCTTTTCTTCATCATTAGGATTTCCGTCATACTGCCTCTACCCGTGTGAGTCATTGGCTGTTCTATAGTGTTATAATTCTTGATATAGGCTCATGTCTTTAATAAATTTTAGTACTTTATGTACAGCCTTTTCTTCATCATTAGGATTTCCGCCATACTGCCTCTACCCGTGTGAGTCATTGGCTGTTCTATATTGTTATAATTCTTGATATAGGCTGATGTCTTTAATAAATTTTAGTACTTTATGTACAGCCTTTTCTTCATCATTAGGATTTCTGCCATACTGCCTCTACCCGTGTGAGTCATTGGCTGTTCTATAGTGTTATAATTCTTGATATAGGCTGATGTCTTTAATAAATTTTAGTACTTTTTGTACAGCCTTTTCTTCATCATTAGGATTTCCGCCATACTGCCTCTATCCGTGTGAGTCATTGGCTGTTCTATAGTGTTATAATTCTTGATATAGGCTGATGTCTTTAATAAATTTTAGTACTTTTTGTACAGCCTTTTCTTCATCATTAGGATTTTCGCCATACTGCCTCTACCCGTGTGAGTCATTGGCTGTTCTAGAGTGTTATAATTCTTGATATAGGCTGATGTCTTTAATAAATTTTAGTACTTTTTGTACAGCCTTTTCTTTATCATTAGGATTTCCGCCATACTGCCCCTATCCGTGTGCGTCATTGGCTGTTCTATAGTGTTATAATTCTTGATATAGGCTGATGTCTTTAATAAATTTTAGTACTTTTTGTACAGCCTTTTCTTCATCATTAGGATTTCCGCCATACTGCCTCTACCCGTGTGAGTCATTGGCTGTTCTATAGTGTTATAATTCTTGATATAGGCTGATGTCTTTAATAAATTTTAGTACTTTTTGTACAGCCTTTTCTTCATCATTAGGATTTCCGTCATACTGCCTCTACCCGTGTGAGTCATTGGCTGTTCTATAGTGTTATAATTCTTGATATAGGCTCATGTCTTTAATAAATTTTAGTACTTTATGTACAGCCTTTTCTTCATCATTAGGATTTCTGCCATACTGCCTCTACCCGTGTGAGTCATTGGCTGTTCTATAGTGTTATAATTCTTGATATAGGCTGATGTCTTTAATAAATTTTAGTACTTTTTGTACAGCCTTTTCTTCATCATTAGGATTTCCGCCATACTGCCTCTACCCGTGTGAGTCATTGGCTGTTCTATAGTGTTATAATTCTTGATATAGGCTGATGTCTTTAATAAATTTTAGTACTTTATGTACAGCCTTTTCTTCATCATTAGGATTTCTGCCATACTGCCTCTACCCGTGTGAGTCATTGGCTGTTCTATAGTGTTATAATTCTTGATATAGGCTGATGTCTTTAATAAATTTTAGTACTTTTTGTACAGCCTTTTCTTCATCATTAGGATTTCCGCCATACTGCCTCTACCCGTGTGAGTCATTGGCTGTTCTATAGTGTTATAATTCTTGATATAGGCTGATGTCTTTAATAAATATTAGTACTTTTTGTACAGCCTTTTCTTCATCATTAGGATTTCCGCCATACTGCCTCTACCCGTGTGAGTCATTGGCTGTTCTATAGTGTTATAATTCTTGATATAGGCTGATGTCTTTAATAAATTTTAGTACTTTTTGTACAGCCTTTTCTTCATCATTAGGATTTCCGCCATACTGCCTCTACCCTTGTGAGTCATTGGCTGTTCTATAGTTTTATAATTCTTGATATAGGCTCATGTCTTTAATAAATATTAGTACTTTTTGTACAGCCTTTTCTTCATCATTAGGATTTCCGCCATACTGCCTCTACCCGTGTGAGTCATTGGCTGTTCTATAGTGTTATAATTCTTGATATAGGCTGATGTCTTTAATAAATTTTAGTACTTTTTGTACAGCCTTTTCTTCATCATTAGGATTTCCGCCATACTGCCTCTACCCGTGTGAGTCATTGGCTGTTCTATAGTGTTATAATTCTTGATATAGGCTCATGTCTTTAATAAATTTTAGTACTTTATGTACAGCCTTTTCTTCATCATTAGGATTTCCGCCATACTGCCTCTACCCGTGTGAGTCTTTGGCTGTTCTATAGTGTTATAATTCTTGATATAGGCTGATGTCTTTAATAAATTTTAGTACTTTATGTACAGCCTTTTCTTCATCATTAGGATTTCTGCAATACTGCCTCTACCCGTGTGAGTCATTGGCTGTTCTATAGTGTTATAATTCTTGATATAGGCTGATGTCTTTAATAAATTTTAGTACTTTTTGTACAGCCTTTTCTTCATCATTAGGATTTCCGCCATACTGCCTCTATCCGTGTGAGTCATTGGCTGTTCTATAGTGTTATAATTCTTGATATAGGCTGATGTCTTTAATAAATTTTAGTACTTTTTGTACAGCCTTTTCTTCATCATTAGGATTTCCGCCATACTGCCTCTACCCGTGTGAGTCATTGGCTGTTCTATAGTGTTATAATTCTTGATATAGGCTGATGTCTTTAATACATTTTAGTACTTTTTGTACAGCCTTTTCTTTATCATTAGGATTTCCGCCATACTGCCTCTATCCGTGTGCGTCATTGGCTGTTCTATAGTGTTATAATTCTTGATATAGGCTGATGTCTTTAATAAATTTTAGTACTTTTTGTACAGCCTTTTCTTCATCATTAGGATTTCCGCCATACTGCCTCTACCCGTGTGAGTCATTGGCTGTTCTATAGTGTTATAATTCTTGATATAGGCTGATGTCTTTAATAAATTTTAGTACTTTTTGTACAGCCTTTTCTTCATCATTAGGATTTCCGTCATACTGCCTCTACCCGTGTGAGTCATTGGCTGTTCTATAGTGTTATAATTCTTGATATAGGCTCATGTCTTTAATAAATATTAGTACTTTTTGTACAGCCTTTTCTTCATCATTAGGATTTCCGCCATACTGCCTCTACCCGTGTGAGTCATTGGCTGTTCTATAGTGTTATAATTCTTGATATAGGCTGATGTCTTTAATAAATTTTAGTACTTTTTGTACAGCCTTTTCTTCATCATTAGGATTTCCGTCATACTGCCTCTACCCGTGTGAGTCATTGGCTGTTCTATAGTGGTATAATTCTTGATATAGGCTCATGTCTTTAATAAATTTTAGTACTTTATGTACAGCCTTTTCTTCATCATTAGGATTTCCGCCATACTGCCTCTACCCGTGTGAGTCATTGGCTGTTCTATAGTGTTATAATTCTTGATATAGGCTGATGTCTTTAATAAATTTTAGTACTTTATGTACAGCCTTTTCTTCATCATTAGGATTTCTGCAATACTGCCTCTACCCGTGTGAGTCATTGGCTGTTCTATAGTGTTATAATTCTTGATATAGGCTGATGTCTTTAATAAATTTTAGTACTTTTTGTACAGCCTTTTCTTCATCATTAGGATTTCCGCCATACTGCCTCTATCCGTGTGAGTCATTGGCTGTTCTATAGTGTTATAATTCTTGATATAGGCTGATGTCTTTAATAAATTTTAGTACTTTTTGTACAGCCTTTTCTTCATCATTAGGATTTCCGCCATACTGCCTCTACCCGTGTGAGTCATTGGCTGTTCTATAGTGTTATAATTCTTGATATAGGCTGATGTCTTTAATAAATTTTAGTACTTTTTGTACAGCCTTTTCTTTATCATTAGGATTTCCGCCATACTGCCTCTATCCGTGTGCGTCATTGGCTGTTCTATAGTGTTATAATTCTTGATATAGGCTGATGTCTTTAATAAATTTTAGTACTTTTTGTACAGCCTTTTCTTCATCATTAGGATTTCCGCCATACTGCCTCTACCCGTGTGAGTCATTGGCTGTTCTATAGTGTTATAATTCTTGATATAGGCTGATGTCTTTAATAAATTTTAGTACTTTTTGTACAGCCTTTTCTTCATCATTAGGATTTCCGCCATACTGCCTCTACCCGTGTGAGTCATTGGCTGTTCTATAGTGTTATAATTCTTGATATAGGCTCATGTCTTTAATAAATATTAGTACTTTTTGTACAGCCTTTTCTTCATCATTAGGATTTCCGCCATACTGCCTCTACCCGTGTGAGTCATTGGCTGTTCTATAGTGTTATAATTCTTGATATAGGCTGATGTCTTTAATAAATTTTAGTACTTTTTGTACAGCCTTTTCTTCATCATTAGGATTTCCGCCATACTGCCTCTACCCGTGTGAGTCATTGGCTGTTCTATAGTGTTATAATTCTTGATATAGGCTGATGTCTTTAATAAATATTAGTACTTTTTGTACAGCCTTTTCTTCATCATTAGGATTTCCGCCATACTGCCTCTACCCGTGTGAGTCATTGGCTGTTCTATAGTGTTATAATTCTTGATATAGGCTGATGTCTTTAATAAATAATAGTACTTTCTGTACAGCCTTTTCTTCATCATTAGGATTTCCGCCATACTGCCTCTACCCGTGTGAGTCATTGGCTGTTCTATAGTGTTATAATTCTTGATATAGGCTCATGTCTTTAATAAATATTAGTACTTTTTGTACAGCCTTTTCTTCATCATTAGGATTTCCGCCATACTGCCTCTACCCGTGTGAGTCATTGGCTGTTCTATAGTGTTATAATTCTTGATATAGGCTGATGTCTTTAATAAATATTAGTACTTTTTGTACAGCCTTTTCTTCATCATTAGGATTTCCGCCATACTGCCTCTACCCGTGTGAGTCATTGGCTGTTCTATAGTGTTATAATTCTTGATATAGGCTGATGTCTTTAATAAATATTAGTACTTTTTGTACAGCCTTTTCTTCATCATTAGGATTTCCGCCATACTGCCTCTACCCGTGTGAGTCATTGGCTGTTCTATAGTGTTATAATTCTTGATATAGGCTGATGTCTTTAATAAATTTTAGTACTTTTTGTACAGCCTTTTCTTCATCATTAGGATTTCCGCCATACTGCCTCTACCCGTGTGAGTCATTGGCTGTTCTATAGTGTTATAATTCTTGATATAGGCTGATGTCTTTAATAAATTTTAGTACTTTTTGTACAGCCTTTTCTTCATCATTAGGATTTCCGCCATACTGCCTCTACCCGTGTGAGTCATTGGCTGTTCTATAGTGTTATAATTCTTGATATAGGCTGATGTCTTTAATAAATTTTAGTACTTTTTGTACAGCCTTTTCTTCATCATTAGGATTTCCGTCATACTGCCTCTACCCGTGTGAGTCATTGGCTGTTCTATAGTGTTATAATTCTTGATATAGGCTGATGTCTTTAATAAATTTTAGTACTTTATGTACAGCCTTTTCTTCATCATTAGGATTTCCGCCATACTGCCTCTACCCGTGTGAGTCATTGGCTGTTCTATATTGTTATAATTCTTGATATAGGCTGATGTCATTAATAAATTTTAGTACTTTATGTACAGCCTTTTCTTCATCATTAGGATTTCTGCCATACTGCCTCTACCCGTGTGAGTCATTGGCTGTTCTATAGTGTTATAATTCTTGATATAGGCTGATGTCTTTAATAAATTTTAGTACTTTTTGTACAGCCTTTTCTTCATCATTAGGATTTCCGCCATACTGCCTCTATCCGTGTGAGTCATTGGCTGTTCTATAGTGTTATAATTCTTGATATAGGCTGATGTCTTTAATAAATTTTAGTACTTTTTGTACAGCCTTTTCTTCATCATTAGGATTTTCGCCATACTGCCTCTACCCGTGTGAGTCATTGGTTGTTCTATAGTGTTATAATTCTTGATATAGGCTGATGTCTTTAATAAATTTTAGTACTTTTTGTACAGCCTTTTCTTTATCATTAGGATTTCCGCCATACTGCCCCTATCCGTGTGCGTCATTGGCTGTTCTATAGTGTTATAATTCTTGATATAGGCTGATGTCTTTAATAAATTTTAGTACTTTTTGTACAGCCTTTTCTTCATCATTAGGATTTCCGCCATACTGCCTCTACCCGTGTGAGTCATTGGCTGTTCTATAGTGTTATAATTCTTGATATAGGCTGATGTCTTTAATAAATTTTAGTACTTTTTGTACAGCCTTTTCTTCATCATTAGGATTTCCGTCATACTGCCTCTACCCGTGTGAGTCATTGGCTGTTCTATAGTGTTATAATTCTTGATATAGGCTCATGTCTTTAATAAATTTTAGTACTTTATGTACAGCCTTTTCTTCATCATTAGGATTTCTGCCATACTGCCTCTACCCGTGTGAGTCATTGGCTGTTCTATAGTGTTATAATTCTTGATATAGGCTGATGTCTTTAATAAATTTTAGTACTTTTTGTACAGCCTTTTCTTCATCATTAGGATTTCCGCCATACTGCCTCTACCCGTGTGAGTCATTGGCTGTTCTATAGTGTTATAATTCTTGATATAGGCTGATGTCTTTAATAAATTTTAGTACTTTATGTACAGCCTTTTCTTCATCATTAGGATTTCTGCCATACTGCCTCTACCCGTGTGAGTCATTGGCTGTTCTATAGTGTTATAATTCTTGATATAGGCTGATGTCTTTAATAAATTTTAGTACTTTTTGTACAGCCTTTTCTTCATCATTAGGATTTCCGCCATACTGCCTCTACCCGTGTGAGTCATTGGCTGTTCTATAGTGTTATAATTCTTGATATAGGCTGATGTCTTTAATAAATTTTAGTACTTTTTGTACAGCCTTTTCTTCATCATTAGGATTTCCGTCATACTGCCTCTACCCGTGTGAGTCATTGGCTGTTCTATAGTGTTATAATTCTTGATATAGGCTCATGTCTTTAATAAATTTTAGTACTTTATGTACAGCCTTTTCTTCATCATTAGGATTTCCGCCATACTGCCTCTACCCGTGTGAGTCATTGGCTGTTCCATATTGTTATAATTCTTGATATAGGCTGATGTCTTTAATAAATTTTAGTACTTTATGTACAGCCTTTTCTTCATCATTAGGATTTCTGCCATACTGCCTCTACCCGTGTGAGTCATTGGCTGTTCTATAGTGTTATAATTCTTGATATAGGCTGATGTCTTTAATAAATTTTAGTACTTTTTGTACAGCCTTTTCTTCATCATTAGGATTTCCGCCATACTGCCTCTATCCGTGTGAGTCATTGGCTGTTCTATAGTGTTATAATTCTTGATATAGGCTGATGTCTTTAATAAATTTTAGTACTTTTTGTACAGCCTTTTCTTCATCATTAGGATTTTCGCCATACTGCCTCTACCCGTGTGAGTCATTGGCTGTTCTATAGTGTTATAATTCTTGATATAGGCTGATGTCTTTAATAAATTTTAGTACTTTTTGTACAGCCTTTTCTTTATCATTAGGATTTCCGCCATACTGCCCCTATCCGTGTGCGTCATTGGCTGTTCTATAGTGTTATAATTCTTGATATAGGCTGATGTCTTTAATAAATTTTAGTACTTTTTGTACAGCCTTTTCTTCATCATTAGGATTTCCGCCATACTGCCTCTACCCGTGTGAGTCATTGGCTGTTCTATAGTGTTATAATTCTTGATATAGGCTGATGTCTTTAATAAATTTTAGTACTTTTTGTTCAGCCTTTTCTTCATCATTAGGATTTCCGTCATACTGCCTCTACCCGTGTGAGTCATTGGCTGTTCTATAGTGTTATAATTCTTGATATAGGCTCATGTCTTTAATAAATTTTAGTACTTTATGTACAGCCTTTTCTTCATCATTAGGATTTCTGCCATACTGCCTCTACCCGTGTGAGTCATTGGCTGTTCTATAGTGTTATAATTCTTGATATAGGCTGATGTCTTTAATAAATTTTAGTACTTTATGTACAGCCTTTTCTTCATCATTAGGATTTCCGCCATACTGCCTCTACCCGTGTGAGTCATTGGCTGTTCTATATTGTTATAATTCTTGATATAGGCTGATGTCATTAATAAATTTTAGTACTTTATGTACAGCCTTTTCTTCATCATTAGGATTTCTGCCATACTGCCTCTACCCGTGTGAGTCATTGGCTGTTCTATAGTGTTATAATTCTTGATATAGGCTGATGTCTTTAATAAATTTTAGTACTTTTTGTACAGCCTTTTCTTCATCATTAGGATTTCCGCCATACTGCCTCTATCCGTGTGAGTCATTGGCTGTTCTATAGTGTTATAATTCTTGATATAGGCTGATGTCTTTAATAAATTTTAGTACTTTTTGTACAGCCTTTTCTTCATCATTAGGATTTTCGCCATACTGCCTCTACCCGTGTGAGTCATTGGTTGTTCTATAGTGTTATAATTCTTGATATAGGCTGATGTCTTTAATAAATTTTAGTACTTTTTGTACAGCCTTTTCTTTATCATTAGGATTTCCGCCATACTGCCCCTATCCGTGTGCGTCATTGGCTGTTCTATAGTGTTATAATTCTTGATATAGGCTGATGTCTTTAATAAATTTTAGTACTTTTTGTACAGCCTTTTCTTCATCATTAGGATTTCCGCCATACTGCCTCTACCCGTGTGAGTCATTGGCTGTTCTATAGTGTTATAATTCTTGATATAGGCTGATGTCTTTAATAAATTTTAGTACTTTTTGTACAGCCTTTTCTTCATCATTAGGATTTCCGTCATACTGCCTCTACCCGTGTGAGTCATTGGCTGTTCTATAGTGTTATAATTCTTGATATAGGCTCATGTCTTTAATAAATTTTAGTACTTTATGTACAGCCTTTTCTTCATCATTAGGATTTCTGCCATACTGCCTCTACCCGTGTGAGTCATTGGCTGTTCTATAGTGTTATAATTCTTGATATAGGCTGATGTCTTTAATAAATTTTAGTACTTTTTGTACAGCCTTTTCTTCATCATTAGGATTTCCGCCATACTGCCTCTACCCGTGTGAGTCATTGGCTGTTCTATAGTGTTATAATTCTTGATATAGGCTGATGTCTTTAATAAATTTTAGTACTTTATGTACAGCCTTTTCTTCATCATTAGGATTTCTGCCATACTGCCTCTACCCGTGTGAGTCATTGGCTGTTCTATAGTGTTATAATTCTTGATATAGGCTGATGTCTTTAATAAATTTTAGTACTTTTTGTACAGCCTTTTCTTCATCATTAGGATTTCCGCCATACTGCCTCTACCCGTGTGAGTCATTGGCTGTTCTATAGTGTTATAATTCTTGATATAGGCTGATGTCTTTAATAAATTTTAGTACTTTTTGTACAGCCTTTTCTTCATCATTAGGATTTCCGCCATACTGCCTCTACCCGTGTGAGTCATTGGCTGTTCTATAGTGTTATAATTCTTGATATAGGCTGATGTCTTTAATAAATTTTAGTACTTTTTGTACAGCCTTTTCTTCATCATTAGGATTTCCGTCATACTGCCTCTACCCGTGTGAGTCATTGGCTGTTCTATAGTGTTATAATTCTTGATATAGGCTCATGTCTTTAATAAATTTTAGTACTTTATGTACAGCCTTTTCTTCATCATTAGGATTTCTGCCATACTGCCTCTACCCGTGTGAGTCATTGGCTGTTCTATAGTGTTATAATTCTTGATATAGGCTGATGTCTTTAATAAATTTTAGTACTTTTTGTACAGCCTTTTCTTCATCATTAGGATTTCCGCCATACTGCCTCTACCCGTGTGAGTCATTGGCTGTTCTATAGTGTTATAATTCTTGATATAGGCTGATGTCTTTAATAAATTTTAGTACTTTATGTACAGCCTTTTCTTCATCATTAGGATTTCTGCCATACTGCCTCTACCCGTGTGAGTCATTGGCTGTTCTATAGTGTTATAATTCTTGATATAGGCTGATGTCTTTAATAAATTTTAGTACTTTTTGTACAGCCTTTTCTTCATCATTAGGATTTCCGCCATACTGCCTCTACCCGTGTGAGTCATTGGCTGTTCTATAGTGTTATAATTCTTGATATAGGCTGATGTCTTTAATAAATTTTAGTACTTTTTGTACAGCCTTTTCTTCATCATTAGGATTTCCGTCATACTGCCTCTACCCGTGTGAGTCATTGGCTGTTCTATAGTGTTATAATTCTTGATATAGGCTCATGTCTTTAATAAATTTTAGTACTTTATGTACAGCCTTTTCTTCATCATTAGGATTTCCGCCATACTGCCTCTACCCGTGTGAGTCATTGGCTGTTCCATATTGTTATAATTCTTGATATAGGCTGATGTCTTTAATAAATTTTAGTACTTTATGTACAGCCTTTTCTTCATCATTAGGATTTCTGCCATACTGCCTCTACCCGTGTGAGTCATTGGCTGTTCTATAGTGTTATAATTCTTGATATAGGCTGATGTCTTTAATAAATTTTAGTACTTTTTGTACAGCCTTTTCTTCATCATTAGGATTTCCGCCATACTGCCTCTATCCGTGTGAGTCATTGGCTGTTCTATAGTGTTATAATTCTTGATATAGGCTGATGTCTTTAATAAATTTTAGTACTTTTTGTACAGCCTTTTCTTCATCATTAGGATTTTCGCCATACTGCCTCTACCCGTGTGAGTCATTGGCTGTTCTATAGTGTTATAATTCTTGATATAGGCTGATGTCTTTAATAAATTTTAGTACTTTTTGTACAGCCTTTTCTTTATCATTAGGATTTCCGCCATACTGCCCCTATCCGTGTGCGTCATTGGCTGTTCTATAGTGTTATAATTCTTGATATAGGCTGATGTCTTTAATAAATTTTAGTACTTTTTGTACAGCCTTTTCTTCATCATTAGGATTTCCGCCATACTGCCTCTACCCGTGTGAGTCATTGGCTGTTCTATAGTGTTATAATTCTTGATATAGGCTGATGTCTTTAATAAATTTTAGTACTTTTTGTACAGCCTTTTCTTCATCATTAGGATTTCCGTCATACTGCCTCTACCCGTGTGAGTCATTGGCTGTTCTATAGTGTTATAATTCTTGATATAGGCTCATGTCTTTAATAAATTTTAGTACTTTATGTACAGCCTTTTCTTCATCATTAGGATTTCTGCCATACTGCCTCTACCCGTGTGAGTCATTGGCTGTTCTATAGTGTTATTATTCTTGATATAGGCTCATGTCTTTAATAAATTTTAGTACTTTATGTACAGCCTTTTCTTCATCATTAGGATTTCTGCCATACTGCCTCTACCCGTGTGAGTCATTGGCTGTTCTATAGTGTTATAATTCTTGATATAGGCTGATGTCTTTAATAAATTTTAGTACTTTTTGTACAGCCTTTTCTTCATCATTAGGATTTCCGCCATACTGCCTCTACCCGTGTGAGTCATTGGCTGTTCTATAGTGTTATAATTCTTGATATAGGCTGATGTCTTTAATAAATTTTAGTACTTTTTGTACAGCCTTTTCTTCATCATTAGGATTTCCGTCATACTGCCTCTACCCGTGTGAGTCATTGGCTGTTCTATAGTGTTATAATTCTTGATATAGGCTCATGTCTTTAATAAATTTTAGTACTTTATGTACAGCCTTTTCTTCATCATTAGGATTTCCGCCATACTGCCTCTACCCGTGTGAGTCATTGGCTGTTCTATATTGTTATAATTCTTGATATAGGCTGATGTCTTTAATAAATTTTAGTACTTTATGTACAGCCTTTTCTTCATCATTAGGATTTCCGCCATACTGCCTCTATCCGTGTGAGTCATTGGCTGTTCTATAGTGTTATAATTCTTGATATAGGCTGATGTCTTTAATAAATTTTAGTACTTTTTGTACAGCCTTTTCTTCATCATTAGGATTTTCGCCATACTGCCTCTACCCGTGTGAGTCATTGGCTGTTCTATAGTGTTATAATTCTTGATATAGGCTGATGTCTTTAATAAATTTTAGTACTTTTTGTACAGCCTTTTCTTTATCATTAGGATTTCCGCCATACTGCCCCTATCCGTGTGCGTCATTGGCTGTTCTATAGTGTTATAATTCTTGATATAGGCTGATGTCTTTAATAAATTTTAGTACTTTTTGTACAGCCTTTTCTTCATCATTAGGATTTCCGCCATACTGCCTCTACCCGTGTGAGTCATTGGCTGTTCTATAGTGTTATAATTCTTGATATAGGCTGATGTCTTTAATAAATTTTAGTACTTTTTGTACAGCCTTTTCTTCATCATTAGGATTTCCGTCATACTGCCTCTACCCGTGTGAGTCATTGGCTGTTCTATAGTGTTATAATTCTTGATATAGGCTCATGTCTTTAATAAATTTTAGTACTTTATGTACAGCCTTTTCTTCATCATTAGGATTTCTGCCATACTGCCTCTACCCGTGTGAGTCATTGGCTGTTCTATAGTGTTATAATTCTTGATATAGGCTGATGTCTTTAATAAATTTTAGTACTTTTTGTACAGCCTTTTCTTCATCATTAGGATTTCCGCCATACTGCCTCTACCCGTGTGAGTCATTGGCTGTTCTATAGTGTTATAATTCTTGATATAGGCTGATGTCTTTAATAAATTTTAGTACTTTATGTACAGCCTTTTCTTCATCATTAGGATTTCTGCCATACTGCCTCTACCCGTGTGAGTCATTGGCTGTTCTATAGTGTTATAATTCTTGATATAGGCTGATGTCTTTAATAAATTTTAGTACTTTTTGTACAGCCTTTTCTTCATCATTAGGATTTCCGCCATACTGCCTCTACCCGTGTGAGTCATTGGCTGTTCTATTGTGTTATAATTCTTGATATAGGCTGATGTCTTTAATAAATATTAGTACTTTTTGTACAGCCTTTTCTTCATCATTAGGATTTCCGCCATACTGCCTCTACCCGTGTGAGTCATTGGCTGTTCTATAGTGTTATAATTCTTGATATAGGCTGATGTCTTTAATAAATTTTAGTACTTTTTGTACAGCCTTTTCTTCATCATTAGGATTTCCGCCATACTGCCTCTACCCTTGTGAGTCATTGGCTGTTCTATAGTTTTATAATTCTTGATATAGGCTCATGTCTTTAATAAATATTAGTACTTTTTGTACAGCCTTTTCTTCATCATTAGGATTTCCGCCATACTGCCTCTACCCGTGTGAGTCATTGGCTGTTCTATAGTGTTATAATTCTTGATATAGGCTGATGTCTTTAATAAATTTTAGTACTTTTTGTACAGCCTTTTCTTCATCATTAGGATTTCCGCCATACTGCCTCTACCCGTGTGAGTCATTGGCTGTTCTATAGTGTTATAATTCTTGATATAGGCTCATGTCTTTAATAAATTTTAGTACTTTATGTACAGCCTTTTCTTCATCATTAGGATTTCCGCCATACTGCCTCTACCCGTGTGAGTCTTTGGCTGTTCTATAGTGTTATAATTCTTGATATAGGCTGATGTCTTTAATAAATTTTAGTACTTTATGTACAGCCTTTTCTTCATCATTAGGATTTCTGCAATACTGCCTCTACCCGTGTGAGTCATTGGCTGTTCTATAGTGTTATAATTCTTGATATAGGCTGATGTCTTTAATAAATTTTAGTACTTTTTGTACAGCCTTTTCTTCATCATTAGGATTTCCGCCATACTGCCTCTATCCGTGTGAGTCATTGGCTGTTCTATAGTGTTATAATTCTTGATATAGGCTGATGTCTTTAATAAATTTTAGTACTTTTTGTACAGCCTTTTCTTCATCATTAGGATTTCCGCCATACTGCCTCTACCCGTGTGAGTCATTGGCTGTTCTATAGTGTTATAATTCTTGATATAGGCTGATGTCTTTAATACATTTTAGTACTTTTTGTACAGCCTTTTCTTTATCATTAGGATTTCCGCCATACTGCCTCTATCCGTGTGCGTCATTGGCTGTTCTATAGTGTTATAATTCTTGATATAGGCTGATGTCTTTAATAAATTTTAGTACTTTTTGTACAGCCTTTTCTTCATCATTAGGATTTCCGCCATACTGCCTCTACCCGTGTGAGTCATTGGCTGTTCTATAGTGTTATAATTCTTGATATAGGCTGATGTCTTTAATAAATTTTAGTACTTTTTGTACAGCCTTTTCTTCATCATTAGGATTTCCGTCATACTGCCTCTACCCGTGTGAGTCATTGGCTGTTCTATAGTGTTATAATTCTTGATATAGGCTCATGTCTTTAATAAATATTAGTACTTTTTGTACAGCCTTTTCTTCATCATTAGGATTTCCGCCATACCGCCTCTACCCGTGTGAGTCATTGGCTGTTCTATAGTGTTATAATTCTTGATATAGGCTGATGTCTTTAATAAATTTTAGTACTTTTTGTACAGCCTTTTCTTCATCATTAGGATTTCCGTCATACTGCCTCTACCCGTGTGAGTCATTGGCTGTTCTATAGTGGTATAATTCTTGATATAGGCTCATGTCTTTAATAAATTTTAGTACTTTATGTACAGCCTTTTCTTCATCATTAGGATTTCCGCCATACTGCCTCTACCCGTGTGAGTCATTGGCTGTTCTATAGTGTTATAATTCTTGATATAGGCTGATGTCTTTAATAAATTTTAGTACTTTATGTACAGCCTTTTCTTCATCATTAGGATTTCTGCAATACTGCCTCTACCCGTGTGAGTCATTGGCTGTTCTATAGTGTTATAATTCTTGATATAGGCTGATGTCTTTAATAAATTTTAGTACTTTTTGTACAGCCTTTTCTTCATCATTAGGATTTCCGCCATACTGCCTCTATCCGTGTGAGTCATTGGCTGTTCTATAGTGTTATAATTCTTGATATAGGCTGATGTCTTTAATAAATTTTAGTACTTTTTGTACAGCCTTTTCTTCATCATTAGGATTTCCGCCATACTGCCTCTACCCGTGTGAGTCATTGGCTGTTCTATAGTGTTATAATTCTTGATATAGGCTGATGTCTTTAATAAATTTTAGTACTTTTTGTACAGCCTTTTCTTTATCATTAGGATTTCCGCCATACTGCCTCTATCCGTGTGCGTCATTGGCTGTTCTATAGTGTTATAATTCTTGATATAGGCTGATGTCTTTAATAAATTTTAGTACTTTTTGTACAGCCTTTTCTTCATCATTAGGATTTCCGCCATACTGCCTCTACCCGTGTGAGTCATTGGCTGTTCTATAGTGTTATAATTCTTGATATAGGCTGATGTCTTTAATAAATTTTAGTACTTTTTGTACAGCCTTTTCTTCATCATTAGGATTTCCGTCATACTGCCTCTACCCGTGTGAGTCATTGGCTGTTCTATAGTGTTATAATTCTTGATATAGGCTCATGTCTTTAATAAATTTTAGTACTTTATGTACAGCCTTTTCTTCATCATTAGGATTTCTGCCATACTGCCTCTACCCGTGTGAGTCATTGGCTGTTCTATAGTGTTATAATTCTTGATATAGGCTGATGTCTTTAATAAATTTTAGTACTTTTTGTACAGCCTTTTCTTCATCATTAGGATTTCCGCCATACTGCCTCTACCCGTGTGAGTCATTGGCTGTTCTATAGTGTTATAATTCTTGATATAGGCTGATGTCTTTAATAAATTTTAGTACTTTATGTACAGCCTTTTCTTCATCATTAGGATTTCTGCCATACTGCCTCTACCCGTGTGAGTCATTGGCGGTTCTATAGTGTTATAATTCTTGATATAGGCTGATGTCTTTAATAAATTTTAGTACTTTATGTACAGCCTTTTCTTCATCATTAGGATTTCTGCCATACTGCCTCTACCCGTGTGAGTCATTGGCTGTTCTATAGTGTTATAATTCTTGATATAGGCTGATGTCTTTAATAAATTTTAGTACTTTTTGTACAGCCTTTTCTTCATCATTAGGATTTCCGCCATACTGCCTCTATCCGTGTGAGTCATTGGCTGTTCTATAGTGTTATAATTCTTGATATAGGCTGATGTCTTTAATAAATTTTAGTACTTTTTGTACAGCCTTTTCTTCATCATTAGGATTTCCGCCATACTGCCTCTACCCGTGTGAGTCATTGGCTGTTCTATAGTGTTATAATTCTTGATATAGGCTGATGTCTTTAATAAATTTTAGTACTTTTTGTACAGCCTTTTCTTTATCATTAGGATTTCCGCCATACTGCCTCTATCCGTGTGCGTCATTGGCTGTTCTATAGTGTTATAATTCTTGATATAGGCTGATGTCTTTAATAAATTTTAGTACTTTTTGTACAGCCTTTTCTTCATCATTAGGATTTCCGCCATACTGCCTCTACCCGTGTGAGTAATTGGCTGTTCTATAGTGTTATAATTCTTGATATAGGCTGATGTCTTTAATAAATATTAGTACTTTTTGTACAGCCTTTTCTTCATCATTAGGATTTCCGCCATACTGCCTCTACCCGTGTGAGTCATTGGCTGTTCTATAGTGTTATAATTCTTGATATAGGCTGATGTCTTTAATAAATTTTAGTACTTTTTGTACAGCCTTTTCTTCATCATTAGGATTTCCGCCATACTGCCTCTACCCGTGTGCGTCATTGGCTGTTCTATAGTGTTATAATTCTTGATATAGGCTCATGTCTTTAATAAATTTTAGTACTTTATGTACAGCCTTTTCTTCATCATTAGGATTTCCGCCATACTGCCTCTACCCGTGTGAGTCATTGGCTGTTCTATAGTGTTATAATTCTTGATATAGGCTGATGTCTTTAATAAATTTTAGTACTTTATGTACAGCCTTTTCTTCATCATTAGAATTTCTGCAATACTGCCTCTACCCGTGTGAGTCATTGGCTGTTCTATAGTGTTATAATTCTTGATATAGGCTGATGTCTTTAATAAATTTTAGTACTTTTTGTACAGCCTTTTCTTCATCATTAGGATTTCCGCCATACTGCCTCTATCCGTGTGAGTCATTGGCTGTTCTATAGTGTTATAATTCTTGATATAGGCTGATGTCTTTAATAAATTTTAGTACTTTTTGTACAGCCTTTTCTTTATCATTAGGATTTCCGCCATACTGCCTCTATCCGTGTGCGTCATTGGCTGTTCTATAGTGTTATAATTCTTGATATAGGCTGATGTCTTTAATAAATTTTAGTACTTTTTGTACAGCCTTTTCTTCATCATTAGGATTTCCGTCATACTGCCTCTACCCGTGTGAGTCATTGGCTGTTCTATAGTGTTATAATTCTTGATATAGGCTCATGTCTTTAATAAATATTAGTACTTTTTGTACAGCCTTTTCTTCATCATTAGGATTTCCGCCATACTGCCTCTACCCGTGTGAGTCATTGGCTGTTCTATAGTGTTATAATTCTTGATATAGGCTGATGTCTTTAATAAATTTTAGTACTTTTTGTACAGCCTTTTCTTCATCATTAGGATTTCCGTCATACTGCCTCTACCCGTGTGAGTCATTGGCTGTTCTATAGTGTTATAATTCTTGATATAGGCTCATGTCTTTAATAAATTTTAGTACTTTATGTACAGCCTTTTCTTCACCATTAGGATTTCCGCCATACTGCCTCTACCCGTGTGAGTCATTGGCTGTTCTATAGTGTTATAATTCTTGATATAGGCTGATGTCTTTAATAAATTTTAGTACTTTATGTACAGCCTTTTCTTCATCATTAGGATTTCTGCAATACTGCCTCTACCCGTGTGAGTCATTGGCTGTTCTATAGTGTTATAATTCTTGATATAGGCTGATGTCTTTAATAAATTTTAGTACTTTTTGTACAGCCTTTTCTTCATCATTAGGATTTCCGCCATACTGCCTCTATCCGTGTGAGTCATTGGCTGTTCTATAGTGTTATAATTCTTGATATAGGCTGATGTCTTTAATAAATTTTAGTACTTTTTGTACAGCCTTTTCTTCATCATTAGGATTTCCGCCATACTGCCTCTACCCGTGTGAGTCATTGGCTGTTCTATAGTGTTATAATTCTTGATATAGGCTGATGTCTTTAATAAATTTTAGTACTTTTTGTACAGCCTTTTCTTTATCATTAGGATTTCCGCCATACTGCCTCTATCCGTGTGCGTCATTGGCTGTTCTATAGTGTTATAATTCTTGATATAGGCTGATGTCTTTAATAAATTTTAGTACTTTTTGTACAGCCTTTTCTTCATCATTAGGATTTCCGCCATACTGCCTCTACCCGTGTGAGTCATTGGCTGTTCTATAGTGTTATAATTCTTGATATAGGCTGATGTCTTTAATAAATTTTAGTACTTTTTGTACAGCCTTTTCTTCATCATTAGGATTTCCGTCATACTGCCTCTACCCGTGTGAGTCATTGGCTGTTCTATAGTGTTATAATTCTTGATATAGGCTCATGTCTTTAATAAATTTTAGTACTTTATGTACAGCCTTTTCTTCATCATTAGGATTTCTGCCATACTGCCTCTACCCGTGTGAGTCATTGGCTGTTCTATAGTGTTATAATTCTTGATATAGGCTGATGTCTTTAATAAATTTTAGTACTTTTTGTACAGCCTTTTCTTCATCATTAGGATTTCCGCCATACTGCCTCTACCCGTGTGAGTCATTGGCTGTTCTATAGTGTTATAATTCTTGATATAGGCTGATGTCTTTAATAAATTTTAGTACTTTATGTACAGCCTTTTCTTCATCATTAGGATTTCTGCCATACTGCCTCTACCCGTGTGAGTCATTGGCTGTTCTATAGTGTTATAATTCTTGATATAGGCTGATGTCTTTAATAAATTTTAGTACTTTTTGTACAGCCTTTTCTTCATCATTAGGATTTCCGCCATACTGCCTCTATCCGTGTGAGTCATTGGCTGTTCTATAGTGTTATAATTCTTGATATAGGCTGATGTCTTTAATAAATTTTAGTACTTTTTGTACAGCCTTTTCTTTATCATTAGGATTTCCGCCATACTGCCTCTATCCGTGTGCGTCATTGGCTGTTCTATAGTGTTATAATTCTTGATATAGGCTGATGTCTTTAATAAATTTTAGTACTTTTTGTACAGCCTTTTCTTCATCATTAGGATTTCCGCCATACTGCCTCTACCCGTGTGAGTCATTGGCTGTTCTATAGTGTTATAATTCTTGATATAGGCTGATGTCTTTAATAAATTTTAGTACTTTTTGTACAGCCTTTTCTTCATCATTAGGATTTCCGCCATACTGCCTCTATCCGTGTGAGTCATTGGCTGTTCTATAGTGTTATAATTCTTGATATAGGCTGATGTTTTTAATAAATTTTAGTACTTTTTGTACAGCCTTTTCTTCATCATTAGGATTTCCGCCATACTGCCTCTACCCGTGTGAGTCATTGGCTGTTCTATAGTGTTATAATTCTTGATATAGGCTGATGTCTTTAATAAATTTTAGTACTTTTTGTACAGCCTTTTCCTTATCATTAGGATTTCTGCCATACTGCCTCAAATTTTATTTTCTTTTCTTGTGGGGTTGTGTTTCCTTCATTATGTACAGTTAATTCCTCATGGCAGAATTTACCGGTGAGAGGGTGAAGTCCTTTTAAATGGTAAGAATGTGTTGTTTTGGAATGGCGAATTCATATTCTTTCCAAAATCACTTCCACCCTTCTGTTGAATCCTTCAGACGTTTTCCAAACATTTAAGTTTTCTTTTATGTTTTTTTTTTTTTTAGTTTGGTTCCTGTTTTCAATCATTCTTTTTTCCACAATTTCATGATCAGTTATTTTTTATATTTTTTTTCAAATTAATATATTTTTTGCATGCCTTTTATTTATTTTATTTTATTTAATTGCGGCTCGCAAAAAATTTAAAATTTTTAAAAATTGCTCGTACTATCAAGGAGCTTGGCCACCCCTGGTATATGATCTAGGTCTTCTCATTCAAAACAGAAATTATTCCTATAATTAAAATGCTTTTTCATCCCATCAAGGGGGCGAGGTTACCTCAGTGGTAGAGCACTGGACTAATAAGCTGGAGGCCTGAGTTCAAATCCTGAGCAAGCACTAAAGATTTTTTCTTCTAGTGTCTTCGTTCACCGGTTGAATTCGGCCTCCCTGACCGTCCCTAGGCCAACCCAGCCTTTAATTAATTTAATAATGGGTACCTTGGTTGGTGCTAATGACTCTAGCAGTCGAAGCAGCCAAGGGGAAAATCAGGCGGCCGGAGCATAGAACTGACCACACTATCTCCCTAGTGTGCCGTATGGTCATGAATCAGATACCTCTTTAGTATCTGCCCCTCAGGGCCCTCGTGGCCTGTTACGGGACTGATTTTTTTTTTTTTTTTCATCCCATCAAGCTTAGTTCTTATTGATCTGATATTTTGAGGAAGTATTGAGCGTTTTTGTTTTTAGGTTAAACTAATTAAATAATGATGTATAAAAACTCCAGTATTGTATGGACTTTTTGCCATCAATTAATATTGAAGAAATGTTTCAGTATGATTATTGGATGGTTTATGTTTACTAAAGAAAGTATCTGCGTAGACCGGTAATTTGTATGAATAATAAAGGAAAGTATTGCTTTTGAAGGACTGAATTGCTAAGTTCCTTCGAAGGACATTACCCAATTAATAATAAATGTTAATGAAAGCCCTGCTTTTGAAATAAGAGAAATCGATAAACCTAATATTTTCTTTTATTACTCTGCCTTCTCTTATTAAATTAGAAGGCCGAAATAATCTCAAACGTTTTTTGCACTTTAATGGTTTTTTTTTTTTCATAATCATTTTTGAAATGTTACTTGAAAGGGGAGTATACAGAGGTAGGGTCACCGATTTGGCCATTTTTTCTGGTGATTCTAAATCGAAAAATAGTCGACACTTATCCGAGCGTTCCGTCCAATGTGCCTTAGGAGCCAAGAAATAAAATAAAAAAGTCCGACTCGCAGGAACTGCATCATCTTAGCGCGGTTCCGTACTTATCTCTAGAGTCATTTAAAATGATTAAAATAGAAGCTGTTATTATTTTGGGTCCACATTTCTAGAAAGCATGAAGATTAGATAGTTAGCCGTCGAGGAGATAAGTAAAGATGGAATGGTTGGGATTCCGCTAAAGAAACCTCAATACGATTTTTGTTAAAAAATCTATATTTAGGACGTTTCGGCTACTCATTGGAGGCCTTCGTCTGCAATGAAAGTGCCGGGAGGCAGAGGAGGACCACAGTTGACAGTTCCATCTTTACTTTCAAGAAAGGTCTTATTTACGACCTTACCTGGATGGGTCGGCCAACCCGCCCTAGGAAGGACCCCGCTAGGCAGTTGAAAAGCTATATCTTGGAAATCCATATCTCTAAGATTAAATTGTTTTTTCTTAGCCTGATTTATTATCAAATACATTATCTAACAAATAACAAGGAATAAAAACAGACAAAAATAACAGTTCGAATAAGCGAAATCAATTACTTTAAAGTTTTAAGCACTTATTTCTCCGATTGACATCGTCTAATCAAAACTTTCATCAGAGCCTTTTTTGTAGAGCAGGTAGTAAGCTTTCTAATGGTATTCTTCCGTTTCCCAAGATTCTCAACCTTTTTCGAGATATTAAGGAATGTATACAAAGTTACCAAAACTTTTTATGTCTGTTAGTAAAATATTTTATTCTAACCCTTCCTTAACTCCAAACGTAACACAAATTTCAACATATTCGTTTTAATGAAACTAGAACATACAGAAAATGTTTCAACTGAATCCCATGATTCTAAGTATCCAAACCAAAAACGGTATTCAAAAACTATTCTTTCAATTTTCTCGAAAACGGTTAAAGCTATCGCCTTGAAAATGGTTTCATTCGTTTTCCTAGCCCAAGAAGCATATAAAACGAGTGCTTACAAGCTTATGAACTAAAAAACGTAAGCGTTACGACTTATTTTGCGCGAATTTCGCCCCAAATGCCATCTTCCAGTGGACGGATTTTGCTGGTTAACGAACTTGACCTTTCAAATTGGACGACGGATTTTTGTACCAAATTTCATCAAAATCGGACCATTCGTCTTCTACCTAGATAGCGAACAAACAAATAATATATATATATATATATATATATATGTATGTATGTATATATTTATATGTATATATACAAATTTGAACCACCATCATTTTCGGTCTCTAGGGGTTCTGAAACGCAAAATTTTCTAGTCGTCACTTCTGGATTGCGTAATGAGATCAATCTTATAAGCGGGGTTCCTCCCTATGGGGGAGGGAGGAACCGCGCTAATAGGTTGAAAATGCTTTAATTTATATATCGAGTTTGGATATCTGCATGATTTTTCCCAGATTCATTTCTTTTATATAGTAGATTAAAGAAAAAATACAATCGTTAAATAATAATTTATATTTCGTCAAATAAACTCAAAAATATATACCAGTAAGTACTGAAATTTGCTTAATCATAAAATATTAAAAGTTAAAAATTCAGAAAAATCCGTTTTGATGTAAAACATTAACACTTTGACTGCCAGGTCGCACAAGGTAGTAATACTTCTTAGTAATGTTTTATTTCGAATCATTTCCTCAGGAATGAAATTTTGTGTTGACAATAACTAAAACTATAATCAGCTGTTTTGGATATAGTATAAAGATTGTCAACTGTAGTCTTCAAGGTACGGAGCGACCATTCAATCTGATATAGTCAGTAAATGACAATTTCTTTACCTAAATATGGACTCTTTATACGTCAGAGGTCGCGGAGAATCTAATGGCATCATTTTAGAAAAGTGTAAATAACTAGACTTTTCGGATATATAGTCGATACAAATGCAAAGTAACGAATGTGAAAAAATGCATCTTTCATTGTCAATCTTTACTAATTTCTGCTGGACTTATGTACGGAAATTCTTGAATCTTAGATCACTCTATTAAAGGGAAAGTATTCCAATATCAAAAGGTAAAATCTGCCGAATATTTGACTGTCCACAAAAAATGAATAAATGCTATACCACTCTGAAAAGTTGTGATTTTCACATTCGATACTTTGCATTTGTAGCGACAATATTATATATCTCGAAGCCGGTAAAAACCTAATAAATGTAACCTATTCGAAAGCTTTTTTTTTTAATACTGTGATTTTTTTTTAAATGTTCAATAGCATAACAGATCTGTTTTTTTCTGCCTTGCCAATTAAAATATTTAAAATTCCTCTCTGTATAAATTCATTTAAATAGGAATTAATGAAATACTGTAAATAAGAACTTAATATTCGGATAACGATCAATATAATTGTTATCGAAAGCACAATATTATGCAAACAAATAAGGAAGACAAATATTTGTTTTATAAAGGGAATTAAAAAGAAAATAATGAACTTGGTCGGGAGAGAATTCGTTTATTGATAGAATTTCAAATATTCCTTTGACGAGTTATTTTAATGTATTGCATTTTGATGTGTTTCGTAACATTGAGAAAATGCTTGTTTTCGCTGAAAGAGCTTTCTAGCTCCGTTCAGACCGCACCGTGTGATTTTCCGTACGATTTATGGCAGGAAATCATTTTTTTTTTTTTTATATTTATTTTATGAGCTTTTCGCAACTATAGCGACTTGCTCAGAACAAACATTACACATATATACATACATACATATCTACATGCATATATACATACATATCTACATGCATATATACTTAGATACAATTTGGTTATTACATATGTGCATACAAACACATTATTATATATATATATATACATCAACATCAACAATATATACATCATCATTATTATATATATACATCAAATTATGCAAATATACATTACACTATGTTTATATAGTTTATTCTGCTTCTAGACATAGGAGAATACTATTCAGATTAAGATATAATAGAATAAATACCTTAATAAAGATATACTATCATAGAACCTTAATAAATATATAATAGAGAAAGATAAATAAAGATATAATATAATAGAGCGTTAATAAAGATATAATAGAATAAATACATTAATAAAAAAAAAAAATAAAAAAAAAAAAAAAAAAATGCACACATGTACACACCTGCATACACACACACATATAACATATTAATTAACAATGGTATATTTTTTATATAAATAATAATGGTATATATAAACAAATCTCTATGGGTTGTTTTCACTCTTCTTCCTTTCTAAATGTATGCTATAATCTGGTTAGTAAGTTTGTCTTGTTTAGGTAGTTCAATATCTCATCGATATATTTGCTTCCATCGCCGAGTAATTCAGTCATATTGTAAGGTAAGTCATAGTTTTGTCGCTGTAAACATTCAGTCAGTATGTGCTTTATAGTCAGCGGTGTGTTACACTGTGAACATGTCGGTCTGTCCTGTCTGGTCATGAGATAAGAGTGTGTCAGTCGGGAATGGCCAATTCTTAAGCGCCATAATATCACTTCGTCTCTTCTATTATCCCTTTTGCTTGAAGGCCATTCACTTACTGTTCGTTTGATTTCTCGAAGTTTGTTATCCGTCGTCATGTGCCAGGCTGGCTCCCACTTCTCTGTAACAAATCTTCTGGCTTCAGTTTGCATATCTTGTAATGTAACTCCGTGTATGTCTAGTTGGTTTTGTCTTGCCGTCGTCCGAGCCATTACGTCAGCTTGACTGCTTTGTCCTATGTCCTCATGTCCTGGGAGCCAATATATTGTTATTTCTTTATTCGTCCGGTGTATCTGTTCTAGTATGTTCATAATTATGGGATTGTCGTTGTACATGTTTTGTAGTCCATGTATTGAGCTGAGTGAGTCCGTAAAAATTGTTATTTTTGGTTGTTGAATGTGGTGTGCATTTTCCAGTGCAAGGTGAATGGCGTGCAGCTCAGCAGAATAAATACTTGTACTTTTTCTTAGTTTCAGCTGAAAAGTGTTTATACATATTACAGCTGCTGCGCCTGTGCCCTCACCAGTCTTGGTGAGGGCACAGGCTCCCAAGTAAGTACCCAAGTAAAATGTACCTCACCTGGAGAAGACGGAATCTGTTATAGAATGCTGAAAAATCTTCCCCCAAGTGGGCTGTCGCTACTGTTAAAACTATACAATAATGCATATGAGACTGGTTATTACCCATCTTCGTGGAACCAAGCAATCATTATACCGATTAAAAAACCGAATAAAAATGCGACATCAACTGATAGTTATAGACCAATAGCTCTGACAAGCTGTATCTTTAAGGTCTTTGAGAGAATGTTAAATAAGAGGCTTTTATGGTTCCTTGATAAAAATAAGCTTCTATCAGAGTATCAGTGTGGCTTCAGACCGAATCACTCGGCTATAGATCACATTGTTACTTTGGAAAAAGAAATTTTGGATTCATTTATTTCTAAGGAATCTGTATTAGCCGTCTCTTTTGATATAGAAAAGGCTTATGATACAGTTTGGCGCCGAGCTATTCTGTCAAAACTAGGCGAATGGAATATTCGGGGAAACTTTTTCAATTTTGTATTAAATTTCCTTTCGAATAGATCATTCCGAGTTAAAATGGGTACAGCTCTTTCTAATGTATTCACTCAGGAAAACGGAGTGCCACAAGGCAGTGTAATAAGCACGACGCTATTCAAAATAGCTATGGACACCGTCCGTGAGCATATTGCTGACCCAGTCAAATATTGCCTGTATGTGGATGATTTGCTTATCTATATTCGAACTAAAGATCTATAAAATACCGCAGAGTCCATCCAAAGGACGATAAATAGACTACAGAATTGGAGCGCTACTTACGGACTACATTTCTCTACACAAAAGACTCAAAGCATAATTTTTACAAAAAAGCGACGTATACCACAAATTACATTGAACTTAAATAATACTCCTATCCACTTTACAAACTACATAAAATTCTTAGGACTTCTCTTTGACTCTAAACTTAACTGGGTTCCCCACCTAAAATATCTCGTTGATAGATGTAAAAAATCCTTACATCTCTTAATGATTTTATGCAATGCAAAGTGGGGAGCAGACAGAAGTGTAATGCTGACATTCTATCGGGCATATATCAGGTCTCATCTGGATTATGGGAGTGTAGCGTACACATCTGCCAAGCCCAGTTCTCTTAAAATCCTAGACTCAATACAAAACACTGGTTTACGCATCGCAACAGGAGCCTTTAGATCCAGCCCATCTAATAGCCTCCATGCAGAATGTGGAGAATTACCATTGGAATACAGACGTATGCAGAATTGTTTGAAATACTGCCTTAAAACTAAATATTTAAATAGTAAGTGCGTCCCAAAATCTACTGACGAGGAATTGTTAAGAAAATACGAAATGCAACCATTCAGGCAACGCCCACTGCTGGTAAGATGTATGATTTATGCACAAGACACTGACCTACTACGAACACAACTCTTACCCAGACCTCCCGTAACATTCATACCATGGACTCTAAACAATTTGAAACTAGACCTAGGACTGACTAAATACAAAAAATCCAACCCGACATCTACACATTCATAGAAACACATATTCAAGTCATACATTGACAAAAATAAATAAAGGCAGGAAATCACCGTCACTTACTCTCACTTCTTTGATTTCCTTTCTTAAAAGTACTATGTTGGTTATATTGTGAAAATAATTCTTATAAAAAAGGCCGAATGTAAAATGTTGAAATATTTATTTATTTATTTATATATTTATTTACCTTGTACAGGTCTCTTTCTACGTCATCCGATCATCTTTCTGACGTTGATCAAGGATGAAGTTGGGAGGCCTTGAGCTCTGAACCTTCATATTGTATCATATAACATATTACTAGATACATTTATAAACAGGATGCAATAACCAATAAAAAAAAAATATTTATTGAGCTCCGCAACAGCAAGGTGATTTGCTCATATAAAAATAATTAATAAAAACTATATAAATATAAAAGAATAAAGAACACGTTTAAGTATAATAAATAAAAGTTCAGTTAATTAAATTTAAACAAAACATACAACAATAAAAAGTTAATGTCTCCATTAATAGTAATAAAAAAATGGGAAAATAAACAATAAAAAAACTTTAATAACTATAAATAACAAAATAAATCATTCTTTATTGTAAAATGAAAATCATTATTGTATCGTTGAAGACCTTATTTTCTATTCTGAACCGCTCCTAAGCACAATCACACACACATTGGTACGGATACGGTAAATTGTATCATATTTTGTCATAATAATTCGTTTTTTTGTAGGTATTGTAAAATGGTAACAATGTGTGAGTTTTTTCCGGAAAATAGTTCTGACATGTCATAAGGCAAAAATGGTCTAGTTTTTTGCATTCTGTGAGTAAGTTGAAATAACAACACTTCTACATACTAGCCACTTTCATTAAAACCGCTCAATCGGTTTCACAAAAATTTGTTGCCATTCCACGAGCACTAAGACTAGTTAATTTTCATCAGTGAAAAAAGTATTCAAAAAAAAATCTTTGTTTCGATTTTGTATTTTTATAAATATAAAAAAAAATAAGTTCCCGAAATTTTTCGATGTATCGATACCTAAATTATTGTTTTTTGAATCTTTCACAAAATATTATAGTATGGCTAGGTTTTAGCGAGGTTCCTCCCTCCCCCTAGAAACGTTTACGTTTCTGAACACATAGATCATGAAAATTACGGTAAAATTGTTATATATGTATATATCTTGACTTTTTAAATTATAAGAAGACAGGTATAGTTGGGATTCGGCTAGGAGAAAAACGTCAGACTTTCAAAAAGAAATCTGTATTTTGGACGTTTCGACTGCAACAATGGCAGCCTTCTTCAGCTAAAAAATATATACAACTTATAAGTAAAGAAAATGTACAAGTAGTAAGTAAAAGACAGGCAGAAATGAGCGGAGTATATATATCAATACAATAAATTTTAACCAATCTTATTTTTAAAAACAATGAAAATACGGTAGTTGGAAAGAAAACAGCATGTAGAACTTGTTAGTAAAAACAGTACAAACAAAATAGTTCTACATGCTGTTTTCTTTCCAACTACCGTATTTTCATTGTTTATAAAAATAAAATTGGTTAAAATTTATTGTATTGATATATATACTCCCCTCATTTCTGCCTGTCTTTTACTTACTACTTGTACATTTTCTTTACTTATAAGTTGTATATATTTTTTAGCTGAAGAAGGCTGCCATTGTTGCAGTCGAAACGTCCAAAATACAGATTTCTTTTTGAAAGTCTGACGTTTTTCTCCTAGCCGAATCCCAACTATACCTGTCTTCGTATCTCTACAGCGGCTAACTATCTCCATCTACACTTTTTAAATTATAATTAGTATACTTTTTATAATTTAAAAATTCAAGCTCGTAACCAGGAGAATTCCCCTACCGAAACACGGTTTTATGGGCGAAATTCGTGTGAATCGATTTCCTGAGGGTTTTTCGTTTATAGACTTGCAGATACTTTTTGTTTGGTTCTTTGACGTAGGAACACGAATGAAACCATTCTTTAGGCCATTTCTGTAACCGTTTTCAAGAAACATTTGTTTAATAACATTTTTGGTTTGAGTAATTATAATTATGGGATTCAGTAGAAATATTTACGGATGCACCCCCACGAAGCGACTACAGAGCGAGTTGTTCTCGCGGTCATTCTGAGCGATGATGTGTGTATTGTGGATCTGACGTGCCTGTATATATGTATGTTATATACAGTCTGTAGCCATTAGGGTTAAGCCCTTGTGAGAAAGGAGGGGGGAGGGGGGGTTAATTAGTGTTACAATTACCATATCCGAGTAATCCTGAATAATCCATAACGCAGTATCCGTTAAACCATTAAATATCCTACTCTCCTCTCCAGTAATATCTTCATATCAATATTGAATCAATCAACTAATGTAGCCCAAAAATTAAAAATAATTCAAAATAAATGCTTCCGAATAATAACTAACCAACCATACTAATATTGTAAGCTTAGAAACCTTTATTCATAATCTGGCCAAAAAGTTCTTTTTTTATCGATGCAAAATAAATAAAAATAATGAAAAAATGAAAATACATTAAAAATAAATTTAATGTGTCCATAAAAGGCCGAAATATATATTCTTGAAATATTTATAACAATAATTTTTAAGTTTATCTGTGTATCATATTTTCCATCTAGCAGTATATTTTTTTGTATGTATTTTACTAAAGTTAACACATGTTATGGTGTTACACTTTATATTAAATGTGCATAGGTTTTATTTCATTTTGTTTTCATATATTGTAAAATTTGTGCTTTGTGTAAAAAAGTTTATCTGGTATGAGGAACAGATTGTTATATTATTTTTAATATAGAAGTAAATTTAAAAAAAAAAAAAAAAAATCTAATGTAGTAAACATAGATACTATGAAAAGCCATGAAATACTATTACTAAAGGCTAGACACTGCTTATTAGCTTGTAGTTATTGATCGGAAACACGCTTATGAGATTCCAGTGATCCCTTTTCCCAGTGACCACCAGAATGGGGTACATTCTGTGGCCTCGTCAGCGGCCGTAGCCACGTCGAATATATCGAGTTTCTTAGATCACCGAAGTTAAGCAACGTTGTGAAGACCCTAACACTTGTCTTGTAATTTATTTTTTTTTCTTTAATTGTTAACGGCAATTCAATCACTTTTGGGTCATTCAAGCCTCATGGTCGGTAGCATAGACAAATATACACGGGGCAAAGAACAAGTTACAAACAAGTTGGGGCAACAGTTAGGTAGCCAAGGAATTAATGTGGCTTTCAAAAACCTTGGCTCTTTAAAGTCTCTACTGTGTAATGCCAAGGAAAAAGTACCCTTAGTGGAGAAGTCTGGGATTTACAAGATGAAATGTACATCGTGTGAGGCGTCTTATATTGGACAGTGTGGTCGTAAATTGAAGAAGAGGTGTTATGAGCATATGACGTATAACTCGTCGGAAATGTTCACTCATTTGCAAAAAGAAGACCACAATAAAGAGGCCCTCGATGTAACTTTGTTACACAATGTTAAAAAGGGGTATAAGATGAACGTGATAGAAGGGATTGAGATTAAATTAGATAAACTAATAAATAAAGGTAAAAATCTCAATACGAGGACGGATACTTGGCGTTTAAAATACGGGACTGAAGAAGGATTATCCCGGCTCAGAGAGTTCCCAAGAAGAGACCTCAGTCTACGGGTGAACCGCCTGCAGTGAAGAACTGGGTGGGTGTCTCAGCATTAGGTTTTATTTTTATTTTTAACTTGTGATTCACTAGTGTTTTTTTTTTTTTTTTTTTTTTTTTTTTTTTTTTTTTTTTTTTTTTTTTATTTGTGTACTTATTTATTTATTTTTTCGTACGTGTGCTTGGACAGAAAGTGTGTATGTTGCTGTTTTTAATGTATATTTGAGTATGAATGCTTGTGTGGTTGATTACGTGTTTTTTGTTTTAGGATTTAATTGGTTTTTATGATTGCATTGATGGTTTTAAATGGTTCCTGACAATTCAAATTTATTTGATAAGCTTATTCTCAGGTGTTAAAGATTATATATGTTTTGTTTTTCTATGCTGTAGAAGCACTGAGGATGGAGCTGTAGACTCCGAAAGCTTGCTTTGAGTGAATAAAATAAATCATTTGTGGTGGAGACCTTGGAGTTTGTTGGTTTTCCTATTATGATATATATATATATATATATATATATATATATATATATATATATATATATATACACACACATATTTTGTATCACACAACTTTTTAATAAAAATCATTAAGAATTAGGGGTCATTAAGAATTTTAATTTATTCCGGTTGAGATCATCTGGTTTCTCTATGTCCCCATAACATTTATTATTTTTAACAACACCTAGGTATAAAAGATTTTTGATTAATTTTTCTGAAATGACCTTATTATTATCCTCAAATCAGATAAAACAAAAAAAAAAAAAGTCACACATAAATTATAAAAAAAAATAATATTACAGATCTAATGTAAAAATAAATAATTTGAAAAGCTAAGCCTAACAGGAGAAAACGCATTTTAAAAAATTTTAAAAAAGATAATAAAAATATGGGCCTGTCCGGGATTTGAACCCGGGACCTCTCGCACCCGAAGCGAGAATCATACCCCTAGACCAACAGGCCAGGTGGAAGGTTTCATCCGTATAGACCAAGTCCCCACATAGAATTTTAATGCTTCTTTTCGTATATGTCTTGTACATTTTAACGATGCTACTTACTTATATACATACATGTATAAGTATATATATATATATATATATATATATATATATATATATATATATAGTGTATTTATTTTTTACTTAACAACAAGATAATAAATTAGTATCACCCGATTTGGAAAACATAATTTTGAGACAAATCACTAAAAATTTAATCTACTAAAATGTTCGGTTTTATTTTTTTATTTATTTATTTATTTTTTTTTTCATTTTTTTATTTTCTTTCAACATTTCTTATAATAAGGATAATAATAATAGCTTTTAATTTTCAAATGTATCGGTGGCAGTAAGTGTCAAGGCATATTTAGAAAGCTTTCCGCAACATAAACCTACAAAAAGATGGCGAAAACAACAATTACAAAGATACTATGATTAAAACATTTCGTCCAAGGTTTACTTAGTGGTAAATTTGTGAACAAGCTGGGGAGAATTATTTTGATTTTGATTACACAAGCTAGAATTAGCCCTAAATCACATTGAGGTTAGAATCCTGTAGTGAATATTTAGAAATAGAATCTTCTTTCGAATATTCTATTGAAAGCTAGTACTTCGAAAGAGCCCTGCTTTTTCATGTTAAGGAAGACCTTGGAATGCTCCCTTCTAGATCCTTCTAGTTCTAATCCTCCTTCGTAGCTTGTTAGGGAAGAAAGGGTTCTGCTTGATTGCTCCCCGAGAAAGGGTTAATAACCTATAATCCGACATTTCAAGGATTCATTATAGGCAATAGTTTAAAACAAATTAGGCAAAGGATGGTTCGGATTCGGCCAGTAGGAGAATGAAACGTCAGTTCTTAAATCAAAAATCTATATTGGACGTCTCGGTTACACCTTCTTCAGCACTAAAAAATCCCTAGGGGAGGGAATAATACCAAGATAACATTTAGGTGACCATGGTTGATAAATGGTGTACACTTTTCGCAAACAAGGCAAGTCGACAAATATTTTTATTTCTGTGTTCTCTCATATTTGACACACATTCGTCCTTTTAAAATATTAATGCTATGAATCTTTATTAATTTAGAGTCCTCAGGCGTCCTACAAGGCAGCATCCTAGGTCCTGTCCATTACCTCCTGTATACGGCAGATATCCCAACCCACCCATCTACACATATAACAACCTACGCCATCTTTCCTCTTCCTCTGATCCGGCTATAGCTTCCCAACAATTGCAGGAGCACCTTGAGTCTGTCGAGAAATGGTGCAACTTGTGGAAAATTAAAGTGAACCCAGAAAAGTGCTTCCATGTTACATTTACACTTAATAGGAGCGCCTGCCCTCCTGTATTCATTTGCAGCCGTCAACTTCCAGCATCGAATGAGGTACGTTACCTGGGACTCCTACTAGACAGCAGACTCACATGGAACCCACACACACGACTGAAAAGCTTACAACAAAACACAAACTCACTATTTACAAAACTATAATCAGACCAATCTGGACTTACGGACTTGAATTATGGGGAACAGTAAAACACTCAAACATACAACGAATACAAGCATTCCAATCCAAAGTCCTTCGTAGAATAGTCAATGCTCCCTTTTATGTCTCCAACAAAACCCTACATAACCTTAATATTCCTTTCGTAAACGACCTCGCCAAATCCCGATTCCTAACCTTTCATTCCAAGTTGCCAAATCCTAGAGGTAAATCCCTTTCCACCCAGACCCATCCTAAAAACCTTCCCAGGGGGCGGTTAAAGACACCAAAAATAAAATATTAAAATATAAAAGGAAGTGTCGATAATGTTTGGCTCCTTCCATATTCTGTTTTACAGTGATATGTATTCATTTACTAGCACAATTAATTATTGTACTTTATTGTACAGATTTTAAATAAACATGTACTATGAAAAAAAAAAAAATAATTTAGAGATGCTAAAATATTCGTGGATTTTTCAAAGCAGGTGATAAATGAAAGAAAAAAATCCAATCAGTGCATGTATCTGATTACTTAAAGTTGTAGTTGGTTGTTGCTTATTTTAATTGCACTAAACAGTAAAATGAGTTTTTTTATGAAAGGTTAGAAAGTGTGAAACAGTGTTATAGTGTTTCCAAGAGCAAACGTTTAGAAGATCGGGAAGTCACTTTTTATATATTTTATTTTATATTTTTCACAAAAGATCAAACCTAACCAATGACTGCTCGTATTCCTTTTTTTTTTTTCTTTTTTTTTTTTTTTTTTTTTTTTTTTTTTTTTTTTTTTTTTTTTACGGCGCATCAACTGTTTGGCTATTAGCGCCGGGCTATCTACAGGTTGCCACCCTTTTTTCTAATGCCAACAGCACGTGGTCGGTCCCCTATTCAGGTACCGACCACGCCCGACGTTGCTTAACTTCGGTGATCTACGAGAACCGGTGTATTCAACGTGGCTATGGCCGTTGGCCGTATTCCTTTACTAATAGCACTAAAGATATGAACGGAACCGCGCTAAGATGACGCAGTTCCTGCGAGTCGGACCCTTTTTTTATGTTTGCTTACTTTATTTAGGAAAGATTAATGCAGAATATTAACCATTGGTTACTAACCTTTACTTTATACCACTCACACTAACCTCGGGTCATATTGACCCGTAACTTGAAAAATAAGAAATAATTATAAGAATACAATAAAAAATTAAAATCTTATACTTTTTAAATTGTAAATTTTATACATTTTACAAACAAAAATAAATTTCAAAAAATAAAAATTGAAGAAAATTGTTGTTAGCTAAGTAATACCACTCAAATTTTGAAAAAAAATTTGTAATTGAATTTTGCCACTTTAATTTATGCATTTTGATTATTGATAAACTACATTTAATTGTTGGAACAACTGTGGCATATTCTAAATGTTTTTTACAAACAAATTTGCCACATTTTACACAAATTGTTGAGACTTTGTTGTAGTTTGAACTGGGGCAGAAAACACATCGCTTCCTTCAGAGTTGGGCAAACGTTAGCGCGCGCTAATACCTAATACCTTCCCGCTAATTTAGCGGTACTGATAAGAGCCTGCGCTAACGATTAGCGCATAGCGACGGCAGTGCGCTAATCGCTAATTCATTTAAAATGTTTAAATATCTTTGTAGCTAACTAGGAGGAATATTGAAGGTGGAATAAAAAAAGGATATTGAAGGTGGAATAAAAAAAGGAAGAATAGGAGGAATATTGGAAGAATAGGAGAATAGGAGGAAGAATAGGAGATATTCCTCCTAGTTAGCTACAAAGATATTTAAACATTTTAAATGAATTAGCGATTAGCGCACTGCCGTCGCTATGCGCTAATCGTTAGCACAGGCTCTTATCAGTACCGCTAAATTAACGGGAAGGTATTAGATATTAGCGCGCGCTAACGTTTGCCCAACTCTGGCTTCCTTTTCCCTCTCCTGATGGGATTGGTAGCATTGTCTTGAGCAGTTTCTTCAGCATCAATTATTAATAAACCTTTTTCCTCCAAATATATACTTAATCTCATTTATAAACTTCTGTTAACATGAACGTTTTGAGACCTTTTAATGATATGACTTAAAAGTTAGACTGTGCCCAAGATTTGTGAGGTAGTCCTTTCTATATTTTTTTACAAGTACATATGCATTATTGTGTTTGAAAATAATATATTTATTTATTCCAGTGATATTTATGAAGTTGAAAAATAGAGCCATTGGTCCTCCTTCCTAACTGCCTGCACATTTGGCTATTTGAATCAAGCCCACTCTTAGTTGCATAATAGGCCAGAATAATCTCTGATTTGTTTTTATTTTCAGAATCTAATGTCGGTTCATGGTGAACCTTAGGATAAAATTAAAACAGGGGTCTCCCCGAGGTCTAGTGGCTAACGCTTTAGATTCTCATGCGGGAGATGGTGGATTCGATTCCCACCGGCGGCAGGAATTTTGTAACATATGAGAATTTTGTAACATATGAAGTATGAATGAGGTCTTTAGTGCACCTAAATAAACTGGATCTCACTTCCCGGCCTTTGTTGGGTAGGGAACCTCCGGCTTATTTTTTCCGAAGTGTCCTAACTAGTTTTTTCCAATAATGAGTTGGCTAGTGCAACACTTGTATTCCAATTATCAGTGGTTATATTTCGGCCACTGTCAGTGACAGGATGAATGAGATGAAGGAAATAATTTCGGGGGGGCCATTTCCGGGGTATGGAATTAAAAACAATTTAGAACTTGGAATAGTTTTAGCCAACTAAAACCCAAGATAAAATAATTTATATGAACTAAGTGATCTTATTTAATTTATTTTTAAGGGGTTTATGACACATTTTTACCGATCAAATCAAAATTTCGGGGGGGGGGGGCTGCAGCCCCTTAAGCCCCCCTTATATGTGCCCATGAGTTAGAAATATAAAGATGGAAATTGATGCAGTCTTGTACCATTCCCACTAACCACGGGTCACTCTTCCCTCAACTACCATTACACTCGTACTAACTTCGGGTCACTTACCGAATTATTGTGTTCCACACGCACTAACCTCGGGTCAAATAGTTATCCCCAAAAAAACATAAATGTGAAATAGAGGCCAAGTTCCTGCCACCACAAAGAAACACTCCCTTCCTCAAAAATATCCCCTCCTAAAACCCCCCAAAAACGCCTTACCATTCTACATTCCAAAAAAGTAGTATGGGTTGGTGTATTAATTCAACCAAAAATATTTGCCAATACAAGAGATGATACAAGAAAGAAATGGCCAAGTTCATTACTTGGAAGACCTCATAGTTACTTACTATCTTCTTAAACTTGGCAATGTTTAGTTTTTATCTAAAGATAATTTCGGCACAAAAAAAACATTGCCAAGTTTAAGAATATACCTGGTTGAGGAAAGTGATATTTTAGTAACTGGATATAAGTATTTTTATTGTTGTTTTTAAAGGTCAGTTGAAGTGTCTTTACTGTTCTTAGTAAGTAACTATGAGGTCTTCCAAGTAATGAACTTGGCCATTTCTTTCTTGTATCATCTCTTGTATTGGCAAATATTTTTGGTTGAATTAATACACCAACCCATACTACTTTTTTGGAATGTAGAATGGTAAGGCGTTTTTGGGGGGTTTTAGGAGGGGATATTTTTGAGGAAGGGAGTGTTTCTTTGTGGTGGCAGGAACTTGGCCTCTATTTCACATTTATGTTTTTTTGGGGATCTCATTGCTTTTTTCTAAGTATTAAATAGAATTTAGTTGCCGCATACCTACTGGCTTTTGTACTTCATATAAAACCAGGGTCTTTGGATTCTGCATAAGGTTCTCCATACTGCTTGATATTTGATACCAATAATCAACCTACATACATCTAATCACTAGACTAGAAAAGTTAGAAGCTCTTCCAAATGACATTACTTTAGAGGACAAATTGATTGCTCTCTTAACTAAACTGTTACACTGTAAAACACAGGAACCTTATCCCGAGGATAAAGATCACAATAGGGAAAGTGTAGAAGGCCTTCAAGAAAAATATAAGAACAAAAATGACTCGACTTTGAAAAACTTAGTATCTGTTTTGAAGTATATTATGCAGTGAACCCCTACGACTTTATTTACTACATTTAAGAAAGAAGTCAGAACTGTTTTTAAGATGCGTCGAAATGTTTTTTAAAACATCAAATATAGGTTCTCCTTACCAAGACGATTCATTTGATACCCCACATGATGGGTTTCAGAAGGAATGATGGCATTTCGATGGAACAAGAAGTAGAAAACGTCATAGGTAATATGACACTCCCGTATCAAGACCTACCTGCGTGCCAAGTTTGGTCAAAATAGGCCAAACGGTGTGAATTGGTATAAGGGACAAACATACAGACAGACAGCTGAAAGACCTTTTTTACCTAGCCTAGTGCATTCCCCGGACCAAGGCCTACCTGTGTGCCAAGTTTGGTCAAAATCGGTCAAATGGTGTGAATTTGTGTACGGAACAAACATGCAGACAGACAGCTGATAGACGATTTTGACTAGCCTATGGCACTACCCGGATAAAGACCGACATGTGTGTCAAATTTTGTCAAAACCGGTCAAACGGTGTGTATTTGTATAAGGAACAAACAGACAAACAGACAGCTGATAGACAATTTTTCCTAGCCTATGATTCTCCCCGTATCAAGACCCATCTGTGTCCCAAGTTTGGTGAAAATCGGTCAAACGGTACAGATTTGTAAGAGGAACAAACATACAGACAGACAGCTGGTATAAGATTTTTACCGAGCCTGTATGCGTCTCTATTTGTTTCTTAAAACATCAAATATAGGTTCTTCATACCGAGACAATTCATTTGATACTCCACATCATGGGTTTCGGACGGAATGACGGGTTTCCGATGGAAGTACAAAACTGGCACGCCCCCGCCCCGGAAGCGGAGTCAAACACAACTTTTCGCGATTTTTCGATTTTTTCCTTTAATAACACCTTCATATCTATCTTCATGCAAAATTTCAAGTCTCTAGCATCATGGGAAGTGCCTAATAATTTTGATGAGTCAGTGAGTGAGTGAGTGAGTGAGTGAGTGAGTGAGTCCTATAAATCCCGATTTTCGATCGCTTATATCTCAGAAACTATTCGATGTAGAATTATGAAAATTTCCAGTTTTACTCACATCCAGTAGTTTAATACCTGTGTAAAATTTCATAAATTTATCTTCACCTGGTTGAAAGTTATGAGAGGGTAAAAATCGGCTCTAAGACCGCCTGTAATATACACACAGTATGCTTAGGCCGGAACTTGGCCTGGCGCACTACCGTGCGCCTAGATTTATTGCTATAATAATAATGAAAATAAATATTTGGAAAGCATTAGGAAATGAAAAAAAAAACAGATTACATAAGTCTTAGGATAATCAAATTTATCATATTAATATAATATATAGATTTTAATGAAGCCTCGGGTCAATTTGACCCGAGGTTAGTAACCAAGGGTTAACCGTTTCAAATCGAGGATTTCAAAATATCAATAGGAATATTTTAGTAAAAGAATATTATAATATTTTAGTAAAGGAAGGTAAGAAAATAAGAAATGTATTGGTAATGAGCTAAGAGTGACTGTGGATAATCAAGATGGCTGTGGCTAACCATGATGGCGTATACATAAGTTTGTTTTGAATTCTCCTATCTATATAACCTTCCTAATACTGCTAAAACTTAACCCTTTATCTGGCAGAGTTGCAAAATGATTGAAAAAAATATTTTTTTTTTTTCATGGAACCAAAAGATTGAATCCAATCTAATGAAAAAAAGCAAAAAAAAAAAAAAAAAAAAAAAAAAAATCAACCAGCCATATTAGCGTAGTTACGCTGATGATGTGTCTTAAAGGATACATTGCAGGATTATGGTGGCGAGTGATTAAGGTTCTTGATTAACTATATATCACTCAAACATTAACTCTCCGGTTTCAGGGGACCACTTTTTTACATTGGTTTAAAAGGTTTCCAAGAAGTTGGGGTCTAGGATTTTTACTTCTATGGTTAATTACATTACTGAAAATTTATAACACTCCAGAGTTACAGATAACACCGATAATTGGATTTGAAGTTACTGCAACAATTAGAATAACAACCGGTTAGAATCTTCATTGCATTTCCCATTGTTATGGCTAAAAAATGGTTAAGTTTTATACTTCTTTCTGCATAAATCATTTACTGAACATTTTTTTTATTAAATAAATTAAAGTTTGAGGGAATTTGATTAAATTTATGTTCATAAGTATTCTTTAAATTCTGTGGTTCCCCTTAGGGGACCTTGGGCACTGGGACTACATCAATCTGATTTGCTTATTGGTGACAATAAAATATCTACTTTCAAATATTATTTGAAATAATTCACAATACTTCACGAAAAAAAATGTGATAACGTCAATTTATCAAAACAATTATAATAATTAGATGTTTTAAACGATATAAATAAAGAACAAAGAAATCACGGTAAAAAAAAAAAAAAAATAAAAAAAAAAATAAAAAAAAATTGTTCACTAAATCTCAAGTAACTAAAGGTACACAAAAGGAAGGTAAATTTTAAATAGAGCTGGGAAAGGAAATTCTAGAGAAAGATTATTCAGAAATTGCAGTAACTTATCTTCAATTGGATGTTTTGATTTCGACGTAAGACATTTTTTTAACAAAATGTTGATGCTGTTGGATCATCCTAGGAATCTATAAATGAAAGCATGGTCCCCTACTATGAATGCAATAGCTGTAAGCAGTATCTCCCCATAGCAAGCCCATAAGGTTTGGTGATAAAATTTTGTCTTGTGAACCTGGACAAGGCTACCTGCAACTTTTGAGCCTTATTAGGGCGGCTACAATGCCCTTTCAGAATAGTTAGGGCTTGATGGATCTGTAGTTCTTGAGTTTCCTTCCCGGTTACCCCAAGGATTGGGGCCTTACAGCCTTTACGCGGACAATTTTTTTAGTAAGGTAGACCTCTTTCAAGAATTAAATATACTAAACACTGGCTGCACCGAAACTATTCAAGAAAATCACACTGTAAGAATAGTAAGAAACAGTCAAGACTCATGAGTGAGTGCTGCAATATAGGGCTTTATTCGCACTGTTATTTTGATTTTCACAGAATAAATAATTTTTTTCTAAACCCAATATTTATCATGGATATCTAATCATGTACTTACGCATTTTATTATTATTTTCTTGCAGTAAAATAAAGATTTGTTCATGAAATGTAGAGAATTTTTAATAGACACCAGATTTTGGTACTTGTAGACCCAGTGCCCAAGGTCCCCTCTAGGGGACCATATGTTATTTTACATATTGACTGTTTTCTAACAAAAATGTCTTAATAGTTACTTCAATTGACTTCATATTAACCCATTTAAGCAGAAAAAAATGTAGAAAAATAAATAGAATAGTCATGGGCATTGGAGGGTTAAATAGATATGTATTTTTTTTTTGTTTGGTTAAAAGGAGGGAGGGGTGTGCATGATAAAAATAAAACAGTATGTAAGAATTATTTTTATTATAAAACATTATCTCAATTTAAATAACATATGCCAATTGGTGACAGATCCTGTGTCATAAACATTGTGTGATAAAATTAAAAATCTGATTCTAATAAACATTGGTTTCCATAGAAAAACATCAACTTAAAATAACTTATTTAGTTTCTATTCACATGGTAGTTACAAAAACAATTTCTTATAGTCGTCAAACAGAGCCGTATCTCGCAGTGACTGCTGTGTGTGGTTGTTTCGACATTTTTACATACCCTACTCCTACATCTCCCTTTACTTGAAAATACTGGTAGATGCTGTCCTGTATATACATGTCTGGCAGGTCAACCCCACCCATGTTCTGGTTGTAATGGCAGATAATTTTAGGAAAAATCTTGGCTTCGTGTTTTACTGGCCACCTTTCCTCCCGTACTGGTCATTTCGTCAACGGAATATCTATTCCGAAGATTATCCTTTTTGAATTTATTTCTGAGATACTTCATCACAGATTGGCTTCAGTATTTTCGGCATATTGCAGATGATGACGGAGCTTTTCATATTTTTTTAAGAGCATAATATCTACAATTTTATAGCACTTTAGGCTTTTTGACCAGCATAAACTGGCATTTTATAGCACTTTAGGCTTTTTGACCAGCATAAACTGGCATTTTATAGCACTTTAGGCTTTTTGACCAGCATAAACTGGCATTTTATAGCACTTTAGGCTTTTTGACCAGCATAAACTGGCATTTTATAGCACTTTAGGCTTTTTGACCAGCATAAACTGGCATTTTATAGCACTTTAGGCTTTTTGACCAGCATAAACTGGCATTTTTACTACCCCTATGAGGAGCTCTGTCGCTAGAAAAACGGTTATTTCATTACATCGGCGAATACAGCTAGCTCTGCCCTCTTTTTGAATGCAATATAAGTTCGCTTTTGATTTGCGATAGCTTTTGCTAATTAAGCTCGATTTTGTGAACTATAAGATACATGATAACATATACCCCAATGAAGACAATGTGTCTTGGAAGATACATATTACATGTACTCCAATAACGACAATGTGTCTTGGAAGATACATATTACATGTACTCCAATAACGACAATGTGTCTTGGAAGATACATATTACATGTACTCCAATAACGACAATGTGTCTTGGAAGATACATATTACATGTACTCCAATAACGACAATGTGTCGTGGAAGATACATATTACATGTACCCCAATAACGACAATGTGTCCTGGAAGATACATATTACATGTGCCCCAATAACGACAATGTGTCTTGGAAGATACATATTACATGTGCCCCAATAACGACAAGGTGTCTTGGAAGATACATATTGCATGTACTCCAATAACGACAATATGTCGTGGAAGATACATGTTACATGTACCCCAATAACGACAATGTGTCTTGGAAGATACATATTACATGTGCCCCAATAACGACAATGTGTCTTGGAAGATACATATTACATGTACCCCAATAACGACAATGTGTCTTGGAAGATACATATTACATGTGCCCCAATAACGACAATGTGTCGTGGAAGATACATGTTACATGTACCCCAATAACGACAATGTGTCTTGGAAGATACATATTACATGTGCCCCAATAACGACAATGTGTCTTGGAAGATACATATTACATGTACCCCAATAACGACAATGTGTCTTGGAAGATACATATTACATGTGCCCCAATAACGACAATGTGTCTTGGAAGATACATATTACATGTGCCCCAATAACGACAATGTGTCTTGGAAGATACATATTACATGTGCCCCAATAACGACAATGTGTCTTGGAAGATACATATTACATGTGCCCCAATAACGACAATGTGTCTTGGAAGATACATATTGCATGTACTCCAATAACGACAATGTGTCGTGGAAGATACATGTTACATGTACCCCAATAACGACAATGTGTCTTGGAAGATACATATTACATGTGCCCCAATAACGACAATGTGTCTTGGAAGATACATATTACATGTGCCCCAATAACGACAATGTGTCTTGGAAGATACATATTACATGTGCCCCAATAACGACAATGTGTCTTGGAAGATACATATTACATGTACCCCAATAACGGCAATGTGTCCTGGAAGATACATATTACATGTGCCCCAATAACGACAATGTGTCCTGGAAGATACATATTACATGTGCCCCAATAACGACAATGTGTCTTGGAAGATACATATTACATGTACCCCAATAACGACAATGTGTCTTGGAAGATACATATTACATGTGCCCCAATAACGACAATGTGTCTTGGAAGATACATATTACATGTACCCCAATAACGACTATGTGTCCTGGAAGATACATATTACATGTGCCCCAATAACGACAATGTGTCTTGGAAGATACATCGATTGTTTTACTCTTGTAAACATACAGGCTTGATATAAACCTTAATTTATTAATTCATAGGATACGTTAATAGCTATACAATGTAGAAAAAAAGATTCAACCCAAAATCTGTTCTATAACTATGAGAAAAACAAGAATAATTAACTTTGAATCTGGCACGGCCATGTTGGTGAAGTCGCAATCTTAAAATGGTGATAATATCCTTCCCAGCTATTTTCTTATGTGAAATAAGTTAGCCAACTTACGAAACAAATATTCCTTGTCATATTGCAAGCTGCAAACCCCGCCAAATTACGAATTATGAATCACTAGGGACCTGTATCTGTAAGATACAAAACTGTATCTTGTAAGATACAGAACCCGAAAAAGGGTTAATTTATCATTATTTCTTAGTATTGTTTATTCGGCGAACCTAAATAGTAGGTATTGTGCTAAAGGCCATTGTAGTCGACGCACAATAAATTGTATAAAAAAAAAAAATAGTATTGTTTATATTTTATAGATTAAACCCACGAGAGATTGGAATTTTATTCGCCATAAAGTACAAATTTACAATTGAGTTTATGAGTAAATTGAATTTACTAGTAAAACAAAATACTTAAAATGACAACGATGTTTTGGTTGTTTGAAATCGAGCCTTCTGAGCAGTAGTTGAAGAGTGAGTACGTTTTCATTACATATTTCTATTGACAGACAGCCTTCCTCAAGAATGAGGATTAAGAATTATCCGCTTCTTTGTAATTTGGCCGAATCTGTGATGCCTAATCTTTCCCATTTCTTTGAGATATTCTTGACATTTTTTACGAAATACTAAAAAAAAAGCTGTTCATTTCTATTTTAAGCTTTCCAAATGTCGCTAGGAATAAGTACGGATCCGCGCTAAGATGGCGCAGTTCCTGCGAGTCGGACTTTCAATAGGAATAAGGCCGGAAACGCCGCAAGATGGACGCAGTTCCTGTGAGTCGGACGTTTTTACGATACGTCCGCCATGACTGTCCATGAAAATCCCTTGTGCAAGAACGAGATTGAACGAACTGTCCAACTAAAATACAACATCCAGGGTCCCTCACTCTTGCTAGACATCTAGACACCAATCCACGAGAGTCCCTCACTCTTGCTAGACATCTAGACACCAATCCACGAGAGTCCCTCACTCTTGCTAGACATCTAGACACCAATCCACGAGAGTCCCTCACTCTTGCTAGACATCTAGACACCAATCCACGAGAGTCCCTCACTCTTGCTAGACATCTAAACACCAATCCACGAGAGTCCCTCACTCTTGCTAGACATCTAGACACCAATCCACGAGAGTCTCTCACTCTTGCTAGACATCTAGACACCAATCCACGAGAGTCCCTCACTCTTGCTAGACATCTAGACACCAATCCACGAGAGTCCCTCACTCTTGCTAGACATCTAGACACCAATCCACGAGAGTCCCTCACTCTTGCTAGACATCTAGACACCAATCCACGAGAGTCCCTCACTCTTGCTAGACATCTAGACACCAATCCACGAGAGTCTCTCACTCTTGCTAGACATCTAGACACCAATCCACGAGAGTCCCTCACTCTTGCTAGACATCTAGACACCAATCCACGAGAGTCCCTCACTCTTGCTAGACATCTAGACACCAATCCACGAGAGTCCCTCACTCTTGCTAGACACCTAGACACCAATCCACGAGAGTCCCTCACTCTTGCTAGACATCTAGACACCAATCCACGAGAGTTTGATACTGACAAGAGGTCGAAGGTAAACTCTCGACATGGACCTATTTGCAATGCAAGTAGATGGGAAGATTTGCGAGTCAGACATTGTCTAAGTGTCATGCACAAATCTATCTTCTTGCCTCAAGTCTTATTTCATGGAAATCTGGATCACTGTCTCGTTTATTCTTATAGGAACAATCTAGAGAAAATGTCTGACGATGTAACGGAACGCTGTTCGGAAATTGTCGCAAATCCCATTGTTGCAGGAGGGAAGTTTGAGACCCTGGATTCGCCCTTGAAATAGGACAATGAATTCTCCATAGATGATGGTGCTATTCACTTAAGCTTGAAACTGTGAGAGAACTAAAGGCGACCCAGAGAAACAAGGCGAAGCGTCGTGTTACCTACACCATTCTGAATCAGAAAATAAAATAAAAGGAAGTTGATATTATAGATTCGCCCTAACTCTTTCTATTTCCTGAGTTATTTTATAGGTATTTCATTCTACTTCGATGGACTGTACAGTTTAACTCTGGCCTCAAGGATGTCCCATACACGGTGGGGAATATATCAAGATTAAGATCCAAATTTTGAGATATTAGCCACCCTGTATGAGCACCCTAATGCTCCCTTATGTGATCAAAATCAAAGTCATTTTCCCTCTAATTTATGAATATCAAATAAATCAGGGTCCCCCGTGGTCTAGTGGCTGACGCCTTGGATTCTCATGCGGGAGATAGTGGGTTCGAGTCCCACCGGCAACGGGGATTTTTCTCTTTTTAGGGCCCATTGAGAAAATTCTCGGCTGCAACATGGATGTCGG